>VZTG01002643.1:339144-554838 GCA_013397845.1 Melanocharis versteri | reverse complement strand
TTCTTTTTTTTTTTTTCTTTTTATTCAGATGGTGTTAAGACTGTAAGAATTCTGGATTGGACACCATTTTAATGGACTCCCTAAGAACATAATTAAGCTTAGTTCAATGAAATGATTCACTTATTCGAGTTGAAGAGCCAGTGTGCCTGCCATTCTTCTTTGAAGGTACAGGAAAACATAGAAGTTCTTTTCCTAAAGAATGATCCTTGGAAAAGCCATGGAAATAAAGACATTGAATATCTGCTGAAATTTGTCTTGAAGCACTCAGTGGCTTTCTTTGAAGTAGTGAAAGGAGAAAAACTGAAAAATAAGTAAGCAAACAATCTTCTCATCAAGGAATGATGAAAATGTGAAGTTGTAAATACCTGACAAGTAAGTTCTGGTTGTTTGGCCACTGGAATTCTCTTTATTATCAGACTTCCAGACAGTACAGGAAAGTTGTCAATGAAAATATAAAGATGAGTTTGTATGCCCAAAGGTTTGTTCTAAAACTAAATCTTTGGAATGGTTAGAAGACCTTGTCTTTCTCTTGAGGCATTGGTTGGTAAAATAAATAATATTTTATACAAAAAATATACTTTTGCTGATTCACAAAAGCCAGGTGTAACAAAAAATGTCCCTTTCAAACTTTCAGAATTTCTTCCTCCCTCCTTTATATTATTTTTTCTACTTTAGACAAGAAAAAAAACTCCTAGTGTTTGACATTAAACTGAGTTTTCATTTTTTCATCAGATAAAGTTTTGAAAATGTGAAAATTGTGCTATTTCAGATGATCTAGTGTTTATTTATTTTATTTCTCTTTTACAAGCACTTATCTAGAAATCTTGGTACTTAATATTCCATGAAAACAGTGCCAGAAATAAAGGTTAATCCAGCCCTATGAATCAAAATCCAAACTTGCCATTAACAGTACAAGATCCATAACTATAGATATTCTTCCTTTATGATAAGTAGGAAGAGAGAGGAGGGGAAAAAAAACCACAATGGGGGACTTTGTGATAATTATTATTTATTATTCCATGGTGAAAAGCAGAAACACTGACAAGGGAAGTCTGACTGGTCCCATCTGTGGCACAAATTTCCCAGTTCATTTTGAGTAGGACTTTCCAATTCTTCCCTCAGCAAGGACTCCTTCTTTTCCAATAAAGACCTGCACATTCTTGAGGATGGTGAGTCTTTCTGGACATTTATCTGTAGTTATTCACCCAAATTTGATGGGCCTGCAGCCTTAAATGAGGAAGAAATCACGAGTCACAGCTGGGGATTGGAGCCAGCCCTTGCAGTCCCCTCACATGTGGCGCAGCAGCTCAGCTCTGCCGTGTGCCACGCCATGCCAGAAGTGCTTTCCCTGTGCTTCAACCCTCTGGGTTTGCTCCCCAGCAGTCTGACTGGATTAAGAACGGAGTCAAATGCTGCTGTTGGTCTTATCAGAACAGATCTGAGCCCAACACGACGAAAACATAAGGAATCAGGATCACGGTATTTTCCCTCAGTGCTCTTGTCATAAACAATTGGTGCAACAGAAAGAACATCAAGGGGCTGTTTTCTTGCTGAGAGATATTCAGATCCCCCCTGCAATTTGGGCTGCTTTGGGGAGCTGGTGACTGCCTAAACTCTTCAAATGCAAAGTCAGGGTGGATTTGTGTGTGGAGACAGCACGGCAGAAGGTCTGAGAAGCAGCACAAATCTTCACAGAGCACTGGTGAGAAGAATAGAAGGAAATTCTTTCACATTATGAGCAAAAACATCTGTCCCTTCAATGTGGCAGGATGCAAACCCCCAGCAAACGTGTCTGCTTTGATAAAAAGCATGGAACAATAGTTCCACATTACTGCAAGAGGCTGGGGGCTGTGGGAATCCACAACTGAGCTGTCCCATCTCAGCCAGCATTGAGGGGCTTAATACATTCACTTGCCTTCCCCTCCCGACTGGTGTGCCCATAATTTCCATCTCTATGAAGCCAGGCATCAATAACAATGAAATTCAGAGGGATATATTTTGGAATGCTAAGTGATGAATTTTGCATCCAGGCAAGCAGCTTTCCATTAGAGTGAGTGAGAAGTGGAAAAGTAGGACATTAACTTGACTGTAGGTGCTGCCCTAAGGTGCTGGAGAGTTAATATGTTTACAAGAGGCTTGTACTCCACGTGATCTCACAAAACAGAAATAGTAGGCTGGAAAGAGGAGATTTGACCAGTTCACAATCTCTTCAGTGCCTCAGTTGCTCCATCTAAAAGAAATCTGCATGTTCTACTCCAGGAGAACCTCCCATTCTTCTTCAAGACATACTTATATCAGTCTCTGTGTGCAGAAGCAACCTTTGAAACCAACCCTAGGGCCAATAACCAACACAGACCCAGGCATTGCAATCGCTCTGTGTAAAAACTGGTGCCTTTCTTCCCTGCAAAACTGCAGAATAGAACAGCAAAGTATCTTAGGTGTGGTGGTTGGCCAACAATAAACAGAAAAACTGTAATCTCTGAAAACTAATACAGCGTAGAGGGGCTGCAGAGCAAGATGAATGAAAAGCTGTGTGGTGTGTGGAGTGTTCTGAGGGAATTTTTTTTGTTGTTGTTGTTTCAAAAGGAGTTTTTTTACCCCAGGCCAGAAGCCTTTGTGTCAGGGAGACTGTCTCATTTCTCTGCTCAAAGGCTGTCAGAGATGACTGAGATTTGAAAATGCTTTCTGATGTTGACGAGGTCAAGGGAGACAGAGCTGCCTACCATCAGCCACTGCATCAGTGGTGGGATGGGAGGACACGTGAGAGGGAGGATGGAAAAAAAACAGTGAAATTGTTATCTCTGGAGAACTAGATAAAACAAAATAAATAGTATAAAATAAAACATGGGAGAAAGAAAAGGCACAGGTCAAACAGTCACACCAAAGTTTATGGCATTAGTATTCAGCTGGAATAAGGGAAAATATCTTGGTTCCCAACTGGGGATGTTCTGAAGAGAGGGAAACTGACTGGAGGCAAAAGATATATTAATATTACTCCACTTAATCAATACATAAAATCCTCCAATGTGTTTTTTGTACAAGCCTGCTCTGGAAAGTTAACACCTGCAGTGTTTTCTGATTCCATCTAATTGTGCTTGCTATAGTTCAAATCAGGACTGCCCAAAGCAGCCAGGAATTGAATCAGACCGTGGAAGTGGCTGCCACAGACTGCACCCATCTTGTCCAAAAGACAGTGGGCCAATGTCACTGTCACCCTTAAAGATGGACTTTCTCTATCCTACCTCGCAAAGCAGCAGCAGGAGCCTCCTTGGATGAACCTGTGATATTCCATTTAACTGTGGATTTCCAAAGTTCTCAGAAGACCCTTTCAAGTGGGATGTGGTTCTCCACGGGCTGTGCTTCCCCACAGGGATACCCAGCTGGACTGATGCCACATAACCTTATTTCTCAAATTTGTTCAGAGGAGGAAGCACTTCTATAGGGCAACACACATGGCCACGTTTAGAGCTCTGGCATTGATTTCCAGCACACCAGTACACAGTGGTAGCTGGTTTTATTATTGATTTCACAAAATCATTAGATAATGACAAAAACTGATGTCACTATTTATACTAGACATTTATATTGGCCATTTCTTCACTACGTTCCCCTTATAAGCAGGCAAAGGTGGAATTGCTGATCCACGTGTGCTGGGCAGGATGCACAGTTTTTCTTCAAAATCTCAGCTGTGTGAACCATTTATGGCTGTGGTGCCACAAACCTCCTCCTGCTCCATAATTCCTCAGTTTGCTGTGGTGCCCAGTGGCCCACAGGAGATGTTTCCCACTATTTGATGTGCTCCTAGAGTCAGAGGAAGATTGTAATGATGTAGTAGGAGAAAGGAATGCCAACATGGAAAGCTGAATGATTCAAAGGATTCTACCTGGTGATAAACGTCTTGTTTTATGACCCTTCCTTGTTGATGACACGAGGTTTAAGAGGTGGCCTGCATGTGCAAGTGACCATTTTGTCTTATACACGGGGAGAAAGACACGGGAGAAGGTGTGTGGAACAGATCCACAGGTACCTGGTAACTCTGCCCAGCCAGCTGTCACTGAGCCCCAAGGAGGACACAGGACATCCCACAGCAGTGAATGGCTGCTCCACACCCCAGCAGCCACGCGTGGCAGGAGGAGGGCACGGCAGGGAGCGAGGGCTTGGCTCCACATGCCTGCACTCACAGCTCCACAGGGCAAATCCCACCCCACCAGAGCCAGTTCAAGACATTTCCACTCCCAGATCCCATTGATAGAGACTCACTGCAGTCACTCCTTTCCCTGATGATTAGCACCCCTTTCGCCCTTGTGACATCAGCTGTTGGAAGGATGGAAATCTAACCCTGGACCAGTGCAATAATCTGATTTTAAATAATGTTTTTTTCCAAAGACCTTTAAAATTTCTTGGGTCTGGCTTGATGGTCAGCCAAATACACTCTGAAACCAGTACAGCAGAGTGGGAACCAAACTTCACAGATCCCAGCAGATTTGCTTTAGATAAGGAAGGAGGCTCCATCTCATACTCTGCCTGTGCAGGTGATGTGGAACCACAATTATTTCTGTATTAATAAATGTAGGGAACAACTAGTTCTGTATTAATATATTAAACAGTGCCAGGTCTCTTTCACACTGAGCCAGGTAGTGTGGGGTGCTCTATGTCCATAGTATTAAACTGGACCTCCAAAACTGAGTGGCTGCATCCAAAATACCTGTTTGGAATGGTCTCTGGACTGTGCCAAGTCTCAGACTGTGTTGGGTATCATCCAGGGCAACAGCAGAAGCATTGCACCAGGACAATTACAATGTTTAGTCCCTATGCCTGTGGCCCATAACTATTTAATTAGAGATTATAGATACAGGCACAATTTAAATTTCAATCCTTTCAAAGCTCATGTTATGATCTCACTAAGGCTACAGCTTATTCTAAATTTTTTTGCAGTTTTTTCCTTTTCACAGCAATCCAGTTTCAGATCCTGAACCTGACTGCTCATTCCCACATTCCTCCTATTGCCATCTACTCTCCTGCCTACCACCAGTTCTACCATTACAACTATTTGTATGTCGTGTTGTAAAGCATATCAGTGAAATGACAGCAAGGGACATAAAGACAGCAGGACATGGCATTAGTCATGTGCATTGTTTGCATTAATTTGCATTAATTGTTGGCATTAATTTCTTTATTTCAAAGTGAAGACATCCCACATTAAATCTCAAGGTGGCTTCCTGATCATTATTTTATCTTAACAGTAGGAATGCTAAATAACCCAGTGCATGACCTAAACTGAGGCAGATGAGGAAAGGGATATTGCATGTCTGTTGTCACCAAGGAAACAAGAAGCAGTGACAATTTCCACCAGCTGAGCACTCACCTCTACACCTTTAGTTCACCTGAGGTAGCAACCTGGCACTTTTGCTAGGGACGGGTAAAGTAGAAGGTATAAAAATAGCAGGAGGTATAAAAATATCCTTAACACCCATGGAATAATAGGGAGAGAGAGAGAAAGGAAATAATATATTCATTCCCATCTACTCACACAGTTGCAAGAGGGTGGGTGATTGTAAATTAGGGTGACTGTGCCAGGAGAAAGTGAAATTCATTCATTCTAGGACACCCAGACCTGCAGAGGTTGTTGGGTACTACCCAATAAAGAACCACCTTGGGTAGGGCTCCTGGGAAATTCTGAGAGAGAAGCCAAAGGTACCTTCGGAGATTTCCACTAAAAATCCTATTTGCCATGTAAGAAAAGTAAACAAAGAGGGATAACTTTTAAAATAGGGAACTAATGTGAGGTTTCTAAGTCAGCTTAGAAAGTGTAAATCAGCTTAAAGTGTAAATTAAAATAACACTCAGTTCACACTTTCTTTTCTTTAATTAAACTTACAAATAAATAGAGTTAAATATAAATGTTTCTTTGCGTCTACATTTTCCATTTGTTTCTAACTCCTTTAATTGCAACTTCAGTGGTTAAGAGATAAAGATTTACTTCTTACCTTAAAACCTCATCAAAATGAGCTTAAAATATAACCCTCCTCTCTTCCTTGGGAGGAAATTTTTCTTACGTGTTTTCTGCATCTACAAGCTCTGGGACTTATCTGTGCTTATGAGGAAAGCAATTTTCTCCTTCTAACCAGATTTTACTCTGGAGTAAAATATATTTTATTTGGGATCGTTTTAGTTTATATAGCTACGATAAGCTTCCATCTGATTCTTTGATTTTATTTATATTTTTTTAGGTGCTCTAGAAGTACTTACCCCAGTCATTTTAAAATCAAGCAAATAAATACACAAAAGCTTTTCACATAGCATTCTATTAAAAAAGAAAAAAAAAAAAAAGAAGCTTCAGAGAAAGCAAATCTCCAACAACAACAACTTGGAGTAGATTTACAGTTCTTCAGCCTTTGCTCTAGCCCTGGAGCCTGATGGGACGCTGGTGTCCTTGGAGGAATGGTCGAAGGAATTGCTGGGGGCCAATTGCTGATTTTATCATTCAAACACAAAATTTGTTACACCACTTTATCGGTCACAGGGAAAGCAATTATAGTGTGGTTCAATTTTCCACTCAATGACTGTACTGGGGATCAAAGTCAGTTTTTTATGATGGAGAAAGAAATGTTTTGCTATTTTTTTTGTTATTTAAAAATAATAATAATAAAAAGCTTGCATTTCCAATATTTCCAGCTCTGTTTGCCTGTGTACCTTTTTTCTTTCTGGAGATGGAGCTGATTATTTTCATTTTTCTCTTGTTAAATAATCAGGCTATTTTGTTGGTGGTTTGTTGGTTGTTTTTTTTTTCTTTCTCTCCTCATTGACTAAAGTCGCTTCAATGTAGAAACGCAATTGTCACGCTTAAAAGGAGTACAGCATTAGAACCCTAATCACAAACACCGGAGGTGAAATTGTATGACACATTTCTTAGTATGAACTGTTTTCTTTTGCTACCCTTTCAAACAAGAAATTTTCTGTGTGCACATTTTTTTATGTCTTTAACCATCTAGAATCTAATTGTTAAATTAAATTATTTAATTAATTAAAAAAACCCCAAAATTAATTAATTATCATGTTAATAAGCAATCCATTTCGAAAAACAAACATATACTTGGTGATCATACAAAAACAAATTGGATGGACTCCCACCATAACAGATAAATCATACACAAAACTCTCTTTTAATATTAATTTTTATTTTGATTTTTCTAAAGATATTTTTAAAAATAATCAGAATAGAAAACAGCAGAGGAAGGAAAGTGTATATCCTCAAATGAAAGTGCATTAATCACACTTACACAGAGCTTTTATCTTTACAAATTTTAACTAAGATATCCTTCAGACTCTCCTGTACAGTAAGAATTCGAGCAGTAAGGGCACAATGTTGCCATATCAAAGAAAATCACATCAATTATTTAGTCAAATATTTTAATCACTCATTCTCAGAAAGCAAAACAGAGTTTCATGGATATTTGAAGACTTTTATTTCATAATTTGATTTTTTTTTTCTTTGAAACATTTTACCACAGTCTCACTTCCTGGAGTGGTCACATAAAACAGCATCTTAGACCAACGCTCAGTTTCTTCAACTCACTTTTTTTGTTGTTGCAGTCAAATTGCCTCTTTCTTTCTATCAAAATCAGATTTACCCCTATTAGAAATAGTCTCTGTCCAGGAGCATGCATGACTTCTTCTCGCAAGTGTTGACTTTGTGACCTATCAGTGAAACTTCTCATATTATTCAAGTTAAGCAAATGGTTAAGTTCTTCATTATATTCAGCTTCAACATAGAGAGCAATACCTAGGAAAAAAGGTATTTCTAGGATGACTTAAAAAACAATAGAAAAAAAACCTAGATTTTTGTTGGTTGATTGGTTTGGGGGTTTTTGTGTTTGTTTTGTTTTTTAAATCTTGTGATGCTTCCCCCAGTGCTGTGGTCCATAGGCGAGGAGACATTTGGTGAATACATGTTTTCTATCTCTCAGGTCACCAATAAACTGCTTGCTAGTTGGAATTAATTAATTAAAGAATTGGAAAGGGATATTTTCTGAAGGAGATGAGGAGCCAGGGGCCAGGAGCCAGATCACCAAGTACCCGTGAGATAACACAAGCTACAGCTTCTGCTGACGGGCTGTGGAACTTTCAGCACCACAGTGGAAGGTTGGATTGGCCCTGAGCAGCCTGGTCTGGTGGAAGGTGTCCCTGCCTGTGGCGGGGGGCTGGAACTAAAGGATCTTTAGGGTCCCTTCCAACCCAAAGCATTCTGTGATTCCAGGATTTTGTAAGGTCTCCTGTCTCACCATCAGCCTCAAGGGTGAACAGCACTGATCCTGCGGCAGATGCTGGATACAACACGGATGCTCAGTGGTTCCTCTCCTCTTGGGTCAAGAGCACCTCGATGGCTTGAACACACATAGGGTTCACCAAACTTGACTTTCCCACGAAGGTGTTGGAAAAAGTTTGCAGTCAAGCTTCTGCCAGGTTCTATCTGAATTTCTTTATTATGGCTTTTGAAACTTTTAATAGTTACAGTTCAAACAATAGATGGTGAACTGAGCTGGGGGAAAAGAATATGAAATAATAACCCACCCCCCCCTCCAAAACTGTTGGGAATTGTTGAAAAATTCCACTTGCCTTTTGGAATAATTTTTCTTTTTTTTTTTTTTAAACTGTCATATATATTTATTCATTCCATCCTTACAGTTTTAATAAACATAAATGATAAAAAATACAGACATCTTTAAGGTGTGTTGGTCTGTGTGTGCTAAAGAATTTATGTTCCTTTTAAAAGAATAGAATCATAGAATCATTAAGGTCGGAAAAGCCCTCAAAGATCATTGAGTCCAACCATTAACCCAGCACTGCCAAGGCCACACTAAACTGTGTCCCCAAGTGGCACATCCACATGTGTTTTGAATACTTACAGGGAATTTTAAAAAGCAGAGAAGAAGGAGAAAGAAGAGAAAGAAATGGGAAAATTAAGGGAAAAAGGAAAACAAAAAAAGGAAAGGAAAACAAAAGAAAAGCGAACAATGAAAAGGAAAAAAGAAAATGGAAAAGGAAAAGAAAGAAGGAAAAGAAGAAAAAGAAGACGAAGAAGAAGAGGAAGAAGAAGAAGAAGAAGAAGAAGAAGAAGAAGAAGAAGAAGAAGAAGAAGGAGAAGAAGGAGAAGAAGGAGAAGGAGAAGGGATAAAGGCAAGAAAGGAAAAGAAAAATTAAAAAAGGAAAAAAAAATAAAAAAGGAATAGAAAATGAGAAAAAAGAAAATTAAATCTCAGGGGGTTAGGTTTGACCTGCAAGCAATACAGCTCAGTTTGAAAAACCTCTTGCTTCAGAATATTAGCTCTGAATTAATGCTTGACAATTCCAGCTCCTGTAAGAGCACAGAAAAACTCATTCACCGGCAGTGCTTTAGAAACTCAATTTTATTTAATATATTTGCCTGCTTACCGTAAAAGAAAAATAAAAAAAATCATTACTTTGTCCTCCCCAGCCATAAAAGCAACCAGACAGCTCTGCTCTGACAAATTCAAATTAGCAGATGGTTTCTCCCACTTGGGAGGCTGCAGCCCTGGCCTGTGGTCAGAGATAAATTTTTCAGTAAACCTGAACCTAAAGTGATGAAGGGAAACCTCCCAATTTACTCATTCACAGGTGAGCTGATGGCAAAACAGGGGTTTTTTTTGTTCATGCACAAAGATGTGATGCAGGGAAGGTGGGACGGGGTAGGGAAGGGGTCAGGGATGAGGAGTTCTCAGCTGGGGAGAGTGGAACCAGGCTTACACACCTGGCTGCATGTAAATGCTCCCGAGCCTGTTAGTCCATGTCTCGTAAATAATTTTTGGAAGATTCCCAATAAACATGATGAAATTAGGTGCACTGCAACAGGACGAAGGAAAAAGCAAACATATACTTAACTCAGCAATAACCATCAATTGCCAGAAGTTCACCACACTGTCTCTTCAATCCTTTGACTTCCTTCTCCTGGTTTTTCATTTTTTGACAAACCATTTCCCCGTTCAAGATATTTTTTTTAAGAAAATACCAAATTCCCAAAGATCTGAGCCACTTTAGAGTGCCTAATTTTTTTATAAAAAATATTAATATGGAAAGAACTTGCTATGGAATCTGGTTTAGTGGTGGACATGGCAGTTCCAGGTAAATGGTTGGATTCAATTACCTTGTAGCTCTTTTCCAACCTAAATGATTCTCTGATTCTATGGTGAAGCAGGCTAAGCTTTTAAGAACAGAGTCAATCACTTTAGCTCCTGAAAGAAAATTTTTGGGAAAAATGTACAAATAAATATGGCAGTTTAAGCAAGAGGTGTGGGATGTAGGGCATTGTTGGGAAGTGAGACTTCTTTGTCTGAAGTGTGAGCTTTTCTCAATTATCCTCTCTAAGGATCCAGGCAATTTGTGCAGTGGGCAAATGCATCTGTTATGCAAGATCATATGAAGAGACAAAAGATCACAGGACAGCTATCAAGCAGTTGATATAAAATTATGGAAGAGACGTGAGATTGCAGATGAAGTTTGAATTGCTGCTCCACAAAGAAGAGCAGATGCCAAGCCCAGTGTTGTCCCAGAGACAGCTTGAATCACCACAATAGTATTCCAAAGCCCATAATCTCTTATTTTCTTTAATTTATGAAAAACTGTGCCAGCCTTTGAGGATCAATTGGTGAACTCCAGAGATAAAAATAATGTTCTCCAGAGTGCGCGCTGAAAGCAGCAACTTTCTGAGCTGGTAGGAAAACTCTCTAAAGCAGCTCAGAAAGTGGTTTATCAGGGACAAGCGTATCATGGAATCGTAGAATCACAGAAACACAGAATGCTTTGGGTTGAAATGGACCTTAAAAAACATCCCATTCCACCCCCTGCCATGGGCAGGGACACCTTCCACCATCCCAGGTTGCTCCAAGCCCTGTCCAACCTGGCCTTGGACACCTCCAGGGATGAGGCAGCCACGGCTTCTCTGGGTGACCTGTGCCAGGACCTCACCACCCTCTTAGTAAAGAATTTCTTCCTAAAATCTAACCCAACCCTGCCCTCTGAGAGTTTGAAGCCATTCGCCTTTGAACTATCATAACATGCCCTTGTCAAAAGTCACTTTCTTGAGCCTCTTGCAGCCCTTCTTTCATGGTCAGCTGGGAAAGTCAGCTTGGAGTGGTCGTGATTTAAATTAGACTGTGTGCTGTTGTGGAGGAGGAGTTTCATTTTAACAGGTTGTTCAGAGGTAGTTCAATAAAATGGTTCTCAGTATCTCATCTGAGAGGGAAGACTGAGTAGCTACTCGTTTGGGGCTTGCAGCGAGATTGCATTAAACACTTAATTCTTTGGGAAGTGGATACATTTATCCAATGTGCAATTCTTTCTTTGAGTGTCATAAATGTTGAACTACTGTTTTCAAATGCTACACAAGCAAGATTAAGAATTGTCTTATGATGGGTGACTTCATGGCTCACTGATTGCACAACAATTTGGAAAGTTTGGGTTCAAATATCTGTAGGTGAAAGATGATAAATAAGTCATAAATTTTCTCTTGTTTTCTACTCAAAAATACAATGGGACATTCTTGTATTTGTTGCAAGTAAATCAGTCTTACTCTGAGCACTAGAAGGAACACTTTTGCATTCTCTTTTCAACAAAGGCTCAAGATAAAGTTGGTTCTTGTTTTATACAAGCCCTCTGATAGAAACACACAATATTGTATTATCAAGAAAAGAAACACTAATGTTTGATGGCATTCCTTTGACAAGTTGTCATGTCTCAATCTAAATTAAAACCACATCTGACACACCAAAAACCTTGTCTTGATCTGTCTTGTTTGGATACTGCCAGCTCATGATATGACCTGAAATCCATTCCTTGAGGTCATTTAGACAGACTCATTGAAACAATATATACTGGCTTCATATATTGGCTGCTGGTCAATGAAAACTCTGTCTAATGTGACACTGGAGACTCTATCCCTGCCTGAAAGGAGTAAATGGATTTGATTTGGAGAAAGGAGGGAAGGAGGCAGAAAGTCTCTCAGAGGGAAAGTTCAGTAATACGGCGCTACCTCACATGAGCAGTCCCTGTGGATCACCTCCTTCTCTCACATGGATGAGCACGGATGAGGATAACTCCAAGTAAGAGAGCACCTGATCTGTAAGAAATGAATCTTGGGTTGCCTTCCTGGTTTTACTACTGTGTCACCTTGAGAAAACTCTTACAACTCTTATACTTTTCTTTTTCCAGGTGGAAAACATTGGACATTCCTGCTTCAGTGGATCCACAGATAAAAACTACAGCATAGTGACTGTCTCTAGAGCTCTAGGGAAAATATTAAGCAAAAGCTAAATCCCTAGACCTTATTTTCAATCCCATATCTTTCCCTGAGTACTGTGAGGTCTACTACAAGTTAACTAACACCAATTTGTATCCCCTTGGATAACCAGCCTGGCTTAGGGAAACAAGAATTATGTCCATACCAGTAAATTAAACATGCCTAAACTAATTCCCCATCACCAAGACCAGCTGGCACAGGATGGCCCACATCCATGCTCTTGAATTCTCTTGATCACAAGGAGGCTGTATCTATAGGGCCTACTGGCAGGAGTCCTTGGCTTTTCTCATTTTTGAATGGATTGGATGAGAGTGAAGGGCATAGAGACAAAAAACTTCCCATTCACACAGTTAAATGATATATATTATAACATTTCAATGCTTAGGAATATTTCCTGGAGCTGTTTAGTTTATGAAGATGGATCACCAGCATCCTCTCCTCCAAGTGTTTTGCCAAGGAGGGTGCAAGGACTCAGTCACGGAAAGAAAGGGAGACACTAATCCTTTGAATAAATCCTGTACCTGTGATTCTAGCTGGTCATTCTTTTCCTTTCCCCTGAATCTCTTGCCTTGTCTCTGTCCTACCCATCTCACCAAGGCTCCTGAAGCTCACTTTCATATTTCGATCCCACTGGGATAACAATTAAGAATTCACAGGTCTTCATGCCATGCAGATACATTTTCTAATCCACTCTCATTACATGAAAGCCCTTGGAAAGGCATTAACATTTCCCTCTGTTTTCAGTTTAGTGTCTTGATTAAAGGTCCTGGAGAAGGTTATCTACACCTGATCTGAAGGCACTGGATGTTGGAAACTCCATCCCTTGCCCTGGCAATGTGTTCCAGTTCCACATTGCCCTCACAGTTTAAAATGTGTGTCTAATTCTTCATTCGAATTTCTCTGCTTCCAGCTCCCAGCCACTGGATTTTGTTATGCCTTTACCTGCCTGATTAAACAGCCTGTTAGTTCAGGGTAGTTTCTCCTTGAAAAAGTAGTGCTGCTGTGTCTTCATTTTCTTTTTGATAGGTCTGGGCTCTTCAAGCCTCTGATGATAAGATGTTTTCTCCCACCTATCTGGGAGCAATTTTCCAACCTATTTTACTGCTATTAAGGACATGAGAACACCTGTATTGTAGACCTTTTTTCTCCTTCCTTACTATTTCCCTGTGGCGGTAGGTAGTATCCAGTAGGCTTATTAACCTTTCCAGACCAGGAACTGCCTCAAAAATATCACTGACCAGGTATTGCCTCCTGTTATTCCCTTCTATTGAGATTCCAGGCCACCGTACTCTGGACTAGTAAAGTAGAATAAAGTGGACTAGTGGCAGAGCATGGGCAGGGGCTCTTGAACTCTTCCATGGAATCATAGAACCGTGGAATGAATTGGGTTGGAAGAGATCTTAAGGATCATCCAGTTCCACCCCCTGCCACGGAAGTTCAACAGCTACGCATATTGAAAGTAAAACTAAACTTATTTTAAACTAACCAAACTTAAGGGAGACAGGACAGTCAGACATCTGTTGTACCTGTTCATCGTATCAGAGTCCTGTCAGGGGGTGGAATGGAGGGGATGCTGTCACAGACGCTGCACCTCATTCACACGGAGCACAAGCTGCTTTGAGGGATTTGCACCTGAGAGCCAAAGCAGGTTGTTGTGTGGGGCAAATGGGATTTCAGTTCTCACGTTTCCACCTTCAATGCTCCGCACCTCTCCAGCACCTGTAAGGATCATTGTTTTCAATGAAGGGAGGGTGAATGTTATTATAGTTAAGTCAAACTTTCTTATATCATGTTTTTGCTAGAGATTATTTCAAATGTTGATGCACTTCATTGTGAATAAGGCCCCTAAATTCCTGCAATGTTTTACATCATGATTTGGGTCACAACAAAATTAATGAGACAACTTTACACTCCTTTCCTTGCATACATTTTCTGCAGGCTCAGGAACTCCTGGCACTGATTTGTCTCACTGACTTCAATGGCTGAGGCTTTCCTCCCAAAAGCAATCCAGATTTCCATCTATGAATTACTTCCGTAAGGTCAGGACATGTTATTTTATACAAAGGCTTTCCTGGAATCCCCCCTGGAGCTCCTAGCACTTGTCCTTCACAAACCCCTTGTCTAAGGGCAGCAGAAGCAGTTTGGCTGAATCAAAAAGCAGCTGCTTGAAGCGTGTGAAAATTTCCAAAGGGGTAGAACTGAGATTCCAGGTGCAGCATCTTCTCCTCAGAACAGGAGCAAGATGCTTAGGAGGAATTCAGAGCGGAACTTTGCAACCAGGTGATCATCTAAGAGAAAAACCTCTCTGTGAGCCTGACTGGCTAGAGATACCAAGGCGGCAGTCACCCTTTACACACATGTAGGTGTGAAGCATGAGATATGGTATTTAAACTGGAGGGCAGGTTTAGGTTAGATACTGAGAAGCAATTCTTGCCTGTGAGGGTGGGGAGGCCCTGGCACAGGTTGCCCAGAGAAACTGTGGCTGCTCCATCCCTGGAAGTGTCCAAGGCTGGGTTGGATGGGGCTTGGATCAGCTTGGGCTAGTGGAAGGTGTCCCTGCCCATGGCAGGGGTGGAACTGGATGGTCCCTTCCAACCCAAACCATTCTATTTCGTATTCTGAGATAGACTGAATCTCCTCTCAGTTTAGTCACTAAGTTTGATCCAGCCTTTGCGACCCCTTCAGCCTCGTGAAAGCACCAGTAGGTTTGAAACGGTGTCACATGTCCTTAATAAATTTCATGTTTAGTGAATTAATAAAGACCATGTTTTTTGTTTGGTTCCTCCTTGTGCTGCATCAACCTGAACTATGCAGAAACCCAGGCTTGAGCTATTATCAATATTCTTACATCTATAGATCTTTGGAGCTTAAGATATCCTTCAATTGTCTGTCCAGTAGCTATGAATAAACAGGAAGCACTAATTTTTATTCATTTACATTGAGAAAGAGAGTTAGAGTATTCAAGAGAGTAGTAATAGGCTCTCCAAAGACAGAGCTTACTGTGTGTTTCTTGGCTTAGAAATAAACATTTTTAATAGATTATGTATTCAGTTGGTTTGCAACTGTATCTTGGAAATACAATTAGATAAAACTCAGGATATTCTGTGATTTTATGAAAATTCTATGAATTCTGGACTTATTTGAAGACAGTTTAATGACCAAACCATTTCATTATCACCTTCACTTAGCCAGTCACAAACCCCAGTTTCTGTGTTGTGTGCAAGAGCTGCGGGTTCTGTGAGCAATACAACTGTAAGCAGCACTAAAAGTAAGCATGAATGATTAGCTGCAGAGTGGCAAATTTAATTTGAACAGTTTTGACAGGTTGTGTTGCTTGGGTTGAACTTGAAATAACATCTTGACATATCAGTGGTTCTTGTGCTTTTCCAGGCTGAGTCGTTCCTTAAGGTGTTGAGTCATATAACTTGATGATGGAGTGTCAAACATAATGTGTTAAACCTGAAGAAAGGAAATAACACGTACCATGATGATCAGCACATGTTAAAATATGTTTTACTGTTTCTAATTAAAAACAGTAGATTTTCAGTTATTTCAGTTCAATCTACAGCAGCAGCTTTGAAATATCCCCGCTGTGCAAAACAAAAGGTACAGGCTGTTTTAAATAGATGGGAAAAAAACCAGATTAAGATATTTCCATTTAAATTAAACAATAGTTTATGGTTTAGGGATAAATAGTTTAATGTGTTTCTGTGAGGCTAAGAACACCCTCAAATGAATTTCAAGCCAAAATATCAACACCAAAAATGTCGAGCAGAATAAAGCCCAGTAAAAAGCATCCACTGGGAAGTATGTGATGTCAAGTGGCTTAGTGGTATTTGCATGCAAGGAGATGGCAGCCGTAAAAGTGAGAGATAACAGAAGAGTTGAGACGGAGAGCAAAATTTATCATAACATGTCTAGTGATGATTAAAAGCCTGTGCTTATTAGATGCATAAAATGTATTACTAAATCATTTTTGGAACATATAATTTTCCAATTATTTATGCATCACAGTAATTAATGATAGGAGGGACAGAGTCAATGATTCACTGTGTAATACATATGGTAGTTACCTGGGGAGGAAAAAATTACAGTGCTACCAATTATTTGCTTTAATGTTTTTGTAATTATGCCCTACACCCAAGTTGAAAATTTCTTTAATTCTTTTTTAAACCCTTCATTCCCAACAATGAGAATGCTTTCTTTTTAGCCTTCAATTAAGTCTAATTTTTAAGCTGCCATCCAAGAAATATACAATTCCATAAATGCCTCGTTCGCTTTTATATTTTGCTGGCAACGGTCTGCAAGTATGAAATCTTGCCCTTCAAGCATCTTATTGACGAACTAATTTAGCCACTCTGAAGGATGATCTTCTGTTTAATACATGTGGCTTGGATTTGCATGATCTCCGGTTTTTTCTACTTTAGTCTTAACTTTTTAACTGCAAGAAAATGAACCAAAGCTCACGCTGTTTCTCACCAGGTAGAACTTTATTGCTGTGTGGGAAGGGAAAAAGAATTCTGCTTTTGGTAGAGTCACAGAAACATAGAATTACAAATTAGTTTGGGTTTGAAGGGACACTAAAGATCATCTCATTCCAATTTCCTGCCATATGCAGGGACACCTTCCACTGGACCAGGTTGTCCAAACGCTGTCCAGCCTGGCCTTGATCCCTTCCAGGAATGGGGCATCAAACAATGAGTCAAATCCCTCCAATATTGTCTATTCTGCCTTAGGGAAGCGCTGACACTGGAATGAAATTGCACCATTCTAAATGTTTGGGTGGCATGGCATTGGGTTTTTTCACATGCAGCAAAATCAGCCTGTAAAATATCTCTCAGATGCTGTTTGTGACCTAGCACCAGGGATTATTCCCAGAAAACAGTCTAGATGCATCCATCCAATTTTGGAAAAATAAACAAAAAATTGTATACATGAAAACTCTTTCATACCAATTTTCCCCAGGAACAGAACAATCCCAAGGTTTGGGTGGACACTTTAAACTTAGCTAACACCACACTTGACTTGACCACACCAGAAAACCACACTTGATTTGAGTAGGAAGAGCACAAGTCCTTCAAATTCCCATACTTAATCCCACTTCCACCATTCTTCATTTCACACTGAGACCCCCTGAAGGCTCCATGCTGTCACACACAGCACACCTGCAGGGATCTTTCCTCTTCCTGTTCCCACTCAAAACAGAAGTCAGAGCAATCTTTTCGAAAGACCAGGCCGCATTTTCCATATAACTGTCAGCATTTAGGGATGGCATGATTTCCAGGGACTATACTGAAATTTAGTGACCTGATATGAACTTTTCCCTTGCTAGGAACTCTGTTCTAACAACCTCAGTTTGCTGACAGCTATGACAGACAGAAGTCATCTCTTTTCCATGGGCTGGGCATGATGCTCACAATTCATGCAACTCCCACAGGACAAGAAAATGCATTTCCTTTGAGCCACAACCAAAAGCCTTTCCCAGAGTAGGCTTAGTAGTGTTTAAAGGATTTATTTAATTCTTTTCCCTTGAATAAATGAGCTTGGAGGGCTAGACTTTCCTGTGAAGAAATTTTAAAAAAATAATAAAAAAAATAAAAGTGCAGTGCATTTTGGCAGATTATGTGGGTGGTATATGAATCAATAAAGCTTCCAGCTATGCAAAGCCTTTGGGTGCATTGTGATGTTTGTTTGTTTATTATTTATTCCAAACAGAACTAAAAATGAATAGTTTGGTGGGTTTTTATATCTGCCGAGAAATGAGAACAAAACCCTCCCCCTACCCTTCCTTCCTCTCTGCTGTAAGTGTACCCATACCAAGCATTTATTTATTGCAAACATCCATAAGGAAAAACTGCTGATGATAATGATGGAAAAAATATTCTTGAGAAGCTTCCCTAAACTTCTGCTCAGGCAAGTGGATGGGATATGTCCTGGAGATTAGATATCTGTGTCCTTAGCTGCTTCTGCTTTTGGGCTAAGGACAGTTTGGTGGAGGCAATGACAAAGTCAGTAGGAGCCTTAACTGATCCTAAGTGATCCAACACCTTCTGGGTTGCTGGTGTAATCCTGATTTTGGGTAATATGACCTTGTCTGTGCTGTGAATTCTCTGTGACAGGAATAAATCCAGTGTGGATTTTTTCTCTTTGTTTTTACCTAAGCTTTTCAGTGTGCTTATTTTGGTCAGAGCTGATTGCTGACTCTGGCCTACATGAAACTGTCCCAGTGCTTCTGTCTTGAGGTTTTAAGTTCATGAAGGGTACCAAAACGTGTCTGGGCTGGCCAAAATCTTTCATGGGAAAAAAAAAAAAAGATGTGTTACTAAATCTCGCAATTTTTTTCCAGGTCTGCTGTAGTCCATATTTGAAAACAAAAGCTCCAAGTTAGAATAGGATAGAATAGAATTGAATATAATAGAATAGGATAGAATAGAATAGAATAGAATAGAATAGAATAGAACTATTTCACTTGGAGGGGATCGACAATGATCATCTGGTCCAAATGCCTGACCAATTCAAGGCTGAACAAGACGTGTTGTTAAGACACCGTGCAAAGGTCTCAAATGCTGACAGGCCTTGGACATCAACCACCTCTCTAGAAAGCCTATTCCAGTGTTTGAGCAGCCTCCTGGTTGTGAAAAATCTCCCAGTGTTCAATCTAAACCTCTCCTGGTACATCTTTGAACCATTCCTATGTGTCCTATCACTCCATACCACTCAGCAAAGATCGGCACTGACCTCTCCACTTCCCCTCCTCAGGGAGCTGTGGAGAACAGCGAGGGAAGCTCTTGCTCCCACCCAAGCTCCCATATTTCATAAGAATATCTCAGATTAGGAGAAAAAAAACAGAATAGACATAGCTTTCCAAGAGCTTTGCAAGGAACATTTCATTCTGCAAGGATACATCCATGGAAAAGAATGTAGATAGCATCCATGCAGTAACCAAAGTGGTGAATATCTCAGCTAGAAAGGAGTTCAAGGCTCATGTCCGTGTCAGTGATGAACACTTGCATTTCAACAGCCTTCTCAAAAAGGCTGGAAATACCATGGTTGCAGCATCAAGATTCTTTAAGGATCCCATCTTCCAACCAGAAATTGCCCATTTTGCAAAATTTTGCATTTTTGTCTGCTCTGGGAATGCAAGATGTCTGGAGAGGGAATAATGGACCATTTAGATTCAGAAAGAGGTTTAGATTCAGAAATCAAAGCATACCTGTACAGCCCCTGATGTTCAGTTTGGGCAGCAGCCACCACTAAATTGATGCTGCCCAAACTGAAAGGGCAGTTAATGGGACTCAAAACCGGACCAAATGGATGACATTTACTTTCTCTGCAGTGACAGAAATTAGACTAATCATCATAATGGTCCCCTTTGATTTAAAATATCTAAGAGCTGCCTATAATTGGGAGATAATTGGAAGTGGCTGACGGAAATTAATCAATTTTATATGTAGAGGTCAATGATGAGAACAAAGATTTGGAAATAAGACAATCCTTATGTGTCACGAAACAGCAAAATCCTGGATGGTTGAATGTCAAAGTGGGAATCATCAGAGTGAAACTGGAAGTCTATGATGCAACTGTTGGTACCCAGGGTGATTTTCTGGATTCCCACCAAGTCAAAGGAGAGAAACTGGTTAAGGGTGGAAATTATGTCTAAAAAACAGCTAAAATTGATCACATGATTTGCATTTTAATAGTTTCATTTCCTTCACTGACAACCAAAGCTGAGTACTGAAGATGATGGCAACAAGATCCTGAAAGTGGTGGAAAGTGAACCTTATTCCACATTTCTGGGTTTTTACATGGATTTTTAAAGAATGCTACAGAAGCCTTACAACTTTTGACTGTGTGGTTACAGTAAATTGAGAGAAGGCTGGATGACTTAGCGCAAAAGAAATCTGGGATGCAGCCAGAATTTCTGGATATTAGGTGATTTTTTTTTCCAGTTTATTAGCATTGGGGCCTTTCTTGAAGAAAGTGTACCACTGGAGATAATATAAGCGAGGGCATTTGGTGGGGAGTCAGCCTACAGTTTAAGAGGTCAAATTTAGAAGGTTATATGTAGCTGTCTAGATTTGGGTTTAATGCTTGGTTTTTAAGAGGGCTTAAGAGGGTGGATAGAGTTAGACTGTGCCAGCTGGCCTCGAATCACAGAGTCATGGAATGCTTTGGTTTGGAAGGAACATTATAGACCATCCAGTTCCAACTCCCAAGCCCATGGGCAGGGACACCTTCACTAGCCCAGGTTGCTCCAAGCCCCATCCAACCTGGCCTTGGACACTTCCAGGGATCCAGGAGCAGCCACAGCTTCTCTGGGCAACCTGTGCTAGGACCCCACCACCCTCACAGGGAAGAATTTCTTTCGAATATCCAATTTAAATCTCCCTCTTGCAGATTAAGGACATTCCCTCCTCGTCCTATTACTACATGTCCCTGCTAAAAGTCCCTCTCCAGCTCTCTTGGAGCCTTTCTAGGTTGGAAGTTGTTGTAAGGCTGCTAAGGAAGCAAAGAAGCCAAGAAGTTGCAGCAGGGTCAGTAAAGACACAGCATTTGTGCTTTTTATGGTGTGCATTTTTACTTCCCCTCAAAATTGGGACATTATCTTGGTTTTCTTAGGAACTTCTGGAAGCTCAACTTTTAATTTCTCTGTCTTTGAGACACACAGGTAATTTTTTGCAAACCTGCTCCGAAGTGATTTGACAAACATCAAGAAATGATGGAAACTGGACCTGCCATTACACCGGCTATTACCTACCACTACTTTCCTACCCAAAGTTATTGCATAACTGCTTCTATCCTATATTATTTCATTTTTATGCCTTTTCTTTCCACTTCTCCTCCTTTCCTCCTTCTCCTCTCCAGCAGCCCTCACAATACCTTCTCCTGCTTTTGTCAGCATGGAGCAGTGCACTGTTATTAATGTCTCCTCTCATTCCCAGCCCTTTCTGCATCTCTTTCCTGTTGTTGCCTCCAGTGACATGCAATGATGATAATGGGATGCAGTGCCACTGGCATGCTACCCCAAAGCCCTGCAAGGACTAGTTCAGAGGTACAGAATTGCTTAAAAAGCCAGGAGCTTCTCTACCCAAGGGGAAGAAAAAGCGATTGCTTGCTGCGTCAGGAGCTGAGTGCTCCTTGCCACTTCCTAGCAGAGCAGTTTAGAATCAAGCTCCACTGGATGATAATTGTTTTAACTACCATTGTGGTTGTCTCTTTTATCCAGGGGCATGGCTGGGGAGGATGGGTGAAGTTGTGCAACTGATGTCTGCCTAATTTGCAGGGTATTCCTAATTGGTTGGGATAGATCTCCCTGCCCTCCCTTCCCTCCTCTCCCCCCACGGAGATGCAGTTTGATCCTTCACTTTACAGCTTTTCCAAAGAAGTTTATGCTTTCTTTACACACAGTCTGCATAAAAACAAAGTGGGCCAGTGCAAACATCGTCTGAACACAGCCAAGATTAGAAACTACTTCATTTTGTTACCAGGAAGGCCATAAAAAAATCAATAAAGCACAATGATGTACGTTTTTTATAATACAGAGCTTTGCAACAAATGCATCCCAGCTGACAAAGTCTTTACAGAGGGAAGATTAGTGATAAGAATGGCCATCCAGCTTCTTTGAGTAGAAATGTCGTGTCATAATCAGATTCCCCACTTTAGATATTTACAAAGGCTGTTCAGGTAGCCTATAAACACAGACTCAATTAAAGAAAGGATGTGCTGTCTCTGAAGAAAAAAACCACAGCTCCTGAATGAGCTCTGTATGATTTTCTGCATTGACTCTACTGGGATGATAGAAACTTCAGTGATCACAGAATAACAGAATGGTTTGTGTTGGAAGAGACCTTAAAGGCCGTCTCATTCCGACTCTGCCATGGCCAGGGACACCTTCCACTAGCCCAGGTTGCTCTGAGCCCTGTCCAGCCTGGCCTTGGACACTTCCAGGCATAGGAACACTTTGTCCTACTTGAGCTGGGAACCACTTAGACCCTGTTGAGAGCCAGCATGAGGGACCAGAGCATGTCTAAATGGGATGTTGCTGTTGATCTGGGACCCTCAGATATATACAGTCGGGAAGATGTACTGATGTGATCCAAAACCATGAATCTATACCTTTTCCCTTTTAGTCTCTGTTTTAAATTAAAACTGGACTTCCTTTGCACAAGGAATGGAAGTATTTGACTCCTTCATTCCCCTGTTTTCTGATGTTCTTTGCCTCTGGAAGTCATCAATAAACTGTTTCAACTGAGTTACTGGGCATTAATGAGAACAATAAATTTCCACACATTAGATCAGTAATTGTACCAATAGATGTATTCTACCAATGAGACCAACAATTTTCACCCCATGACCAATTTTTGTTTCTTTCCAATTTATTAATTTTATGCAGAATTCTTAGTTGTTCATTGATACATACTCAGACATGAGCTCTGAAAAACCCCAAAAGCATTTAAAGACTCAGTGTTTCCACTATCACTTTGGCTCTGTACCAGTGTTGTACCAGCGAGAAGTCCTTTTGGACTGATAATCTATTCATTGTGTCCTGCAGCATCATTCCCTGCTTCTCTTAAGAGTTCATCTAATCTAGTGGTGCTGTTGTCAATTAATGATGTTGAACATTGTCTGCTGGTGCTTACAGATTCATTCAGATTATGGAGTTTGTTCCATTACTTTCAGATTTTCAAAATGCAAGTCTTTTTCTTGATTTTTTTTTTCCACTGAAAACATATACAACTCCTTATGCTGTGCTTGCAGAATTGTGGCTTAGATCTGAAATGAGACAGGCAACAGAGTTCACTTTTCCTGTAGACTTCAGATTTTTCATCAAGTCAATGATATAAAAAGACAAGTTGCTAGAGGAAGTCAGGAGTTTCCTCGTTAAATCATTATATGTAGAAAATTTTTATTTTGTCAAAATTAATTTTGTCAGGTAATGTATTCACCTGTTCTTACAGAAGCTGCAGAAGCAGTTTCTTGCATCAGGAAAAGAACTGCTGATCACCCACTTTGAAAGATCTTTTGGCTGGTGCTTCGGGCACTCGTCTGTGATGTGAAAAAATGCAGTAAAAATCCCTAGTCTGCATGAAAGACAGCACTAACCTGAATCTTAATCTCTCCCACCACAGCTATCCAGGGCTCACACTGCTCATACACTTTATTAGTTAGCAAAGAAATTATTTTTTTCTACAGGGCTAATGCCAACTATTCCAATAGCCTGAGGGATTTTATTTATTTTCCTCCAGGATCCTGTCACAGTGTGATTTCTTCTCCAAGTTTTGGCAGGTTGGCAGGCAGCCAGAATAACCATGAGTGATTCAGATGATAAAATAAATACACCCTCACTTAGTCTAAGAGTCGTAACATTCTTTTTGTGCTGCCTGAGTCCAAATCCTGGTTTGTGCCTTCTGGTTTTTGGTGGAGTGTAGCAATCACACTACAGGTTCTCATCTGAACTCTGCTCCTGAGAGCTTGGCTGGAGGAATGAGTTGCTGGTTGTCGATGCAGGCTGGAGTTTTGAGACATCTTTAGCTACTCTGTCATTCCTGTGCTGCCTGTTTAAGGCAGCTCATTCCTCTGTGAGCATCGCTGAGCTCACCTTCCTTGGCAAGTTACTCTTCTCTTCATGCAGAGAATGATTTAAGGACTCCAAATCCTGCACTGAGTGAAGAAGATATACTACAACTAAAAATTAATAATGGAGAATATTTAGGAAAATTATATACATGCAAAACTTAAAGGCCAGCCATGAGTCCTGGGTCAAGAAAATGCCACTGTGATCCGTGTGACCAGAGGCTGTCAATGCAATGTCCTCACATAATTCAGCAGAGGAGCCATTCTTTGGTAGTAAACTCTGATCCAACTTAGTGGGAGTGCCTCATCCATCTGGATATTTCTTTACGACTTAAAAAAAAAAAAAAAGAACAAATGCATTTGGAGAAAAGTGGGGACTTGTGAGGGATCAGTTTAAAAGAAGGGATTAAAAGCACTTCATGCAGCCCTGAGGGGAAGCAATAGTCTACAGACATTGGAAGATTGCAGGCTCTAAAGGCTGAAAACAAACATGTGAGGTACTAGGAGAGGGTTTAGTTGGATCCCCTTTTCCCATGTGAAATTGTGGGTAAATTTCTCGATAAACTTGTTTCAAGGGTGAGCTATTTGCTTAGACTGCTGTTGTGAGCAACAATGTGCGGGAATTTAAAAAATGCTAGGATGGTGCCTAGAAAAATAAGTGTGAATTGACTGTGGGATGTAACTCTATCCAGGCTTGGAGATAGTTTAGCATAATCAGCTTTTTCCATCCATAACTCAGAGGATATTGTGCATTATTAAAAGCAGAAACTTCTGGCCACTTGACTATTGGTGTCTTACAGCTGTAGGGATGTGAATGGTAGGTGTTAAAATCAGCCACAGGAGGGCTCTTGCATTATTTCCCTGCAAGCCTTTAAACATATTGAGGATAATAAAGGAGGAAGTCTATTCAAGCAAGGATAGACAGAGGCTAAAAAGATCAAGTCAATCTGTGCTCGAGTTCCTGTCAGTATGGACAGGAAAGGAACACTCTGATTCATGAATAGTTCACTGTGCATTTTAGTTCATCTCCTTGTAGAGGCAAGAGTGATTTCCCTTTCTGTGATTTTAGCTGGATGTCGTGCTCCTCCAGTAACAGGTTCAATGTGTACAACAGAGGTCTGGATATGAGGACTGAGATAAAGGTGGAGTTTCCAAGGCAGTGCTAAGCATCTGCTCCAAATTTTCCAGACACCTAAATCTGGTGCTGTTCTATTCATTGCTAGAGCACTTTTTTCTCATTTTTGCTTGCATTGCCTCCACAGTGGCTTGAGGAACATCAGTAAGTGCTGCAATGATTTCACAGAGTCATGGAATGGTTTGGGTTGAAAGAGTCCTTGAAGTTCATTTCATTCCAACCCCCTGCCATGGGCAGGGACACCTTCCACTAGCCCAGGTTGCTCCAAGCCGTGTCCAACCTGGTCTTGAACACTTCCAGGGATGTGTTCCAGCCACAGCTTCTCTGGGCAGCCTGTGCCAGGGCCTCCCCACCCTCACAGGGAAGAAAGAGTTCTCAATATTATCAGACCAGTTGTGAAACAGAGCCTTTTCTGGAGGAACAAACATCCTCAGTGGGGCTGACTCGACCCATATCTGCTTTCTTCTTTCTCTCTGGATATTCCCTCTTACCCTGTGTTAGATTTACTGGTGCTAGGAGGACCTTCCTACCAGTCCTGATCTCAGGCTCCCTCTTTGTCCCAGGGATGCCCAACCGATCTTTCCAAGTGCACAGACATGAAGCAGCTTTATCTTCTTTTCTCTAAGGAGATCCGTATTAGAATTTACTGCTCTTCCAGACAGTCTGTTTCTTGCAGGCCCCTCAATATCATTCATATCCAGGTGCAGGGATCAAAATAATCCCTTCATACTCAAGGGAGAGTCTTTCTTGCTCTGTTTTGTTCATGCTTTCCAGATGAAGCATTTGGGGACAGAGTGGGTGTGTAGACAATTGGTTTCCTCTTGCCCTGATCCAGAGGAAAGATTTGACACCCCTTTTTTGACACCTTCACAGTAGTGCTGGAAAATCAGTTTCCAACTACAGCTCTGCATGAAACAGTGTTGAGAATTTACCTCTGATCTATTCTCCCTCAAATGAAGCATGATTTTTTTTCCACCAAGTGGAAAGAGAGAATTCATCTAACATAAGAATTGTTGCTCTGGCTGTCAACATCCATCCACACTCATAAAATGTCCTCTCTTTCTACTGATATGTAAAGAAATTCAAATTAATAAATAAATTTATGGACATCTCAATTACATATTGAAAAATAGATTAATAAATAAACAGATCAATAAAATCTTAGTTTTTAGTTGGGTGCCTCAATCACCCTGATTGTGAAGTGATCAAACCACCAAGATATTTTTTAATGGTTTGAGACAAAGGAAGACAGTGCTTTGTTTACACCTGAGACTGTATTTTCTTCTTTTTCTGGAAGTTCTGCCTTTGCCTATCTTGGCAAACATCTTCTATTGCAAAGCTTGCTTTTGACAACATTTTTCCAAGGAAAAAGAATTTCATCAGATAATACGCAACCAGCTCTTTAGGATACAGTTCCTCTGACTGAATCCTTCCTGGAGTACTAAATGCCTTTTTTTTTTTTCTGGATTACTTACATTTTTAGAAGCATTTAGCCCTTCAGGTGTTAAGATTCAAAGGGAAAATCCATCCACAGGTGCCAATGTCAGGGATGTGAATCGTGGGAGATGCTGTGCTGTTTGTACATCTGCACCTGGCCTGTTTTGAAAACCATCTCCACCACTGCTGCCTCTGGCATTTATCCCCTTTCCAGGCCCATGATGGTTTTTTACAACCCCCCGAGGCCCAACATATCTGGCCATCAGGACAGCAAGTCACCAAGCAGCAACGAACAGCAACCGTGTGCAGAGAATTCCTTCAGAGGCTCTGCCCCCCTCGCCGATTTCTCTGCTCCTGAATGTTTGCTCTTTCATACTTCATTGGAGAATTGTGTTATCTCCATGAGATGTGGCCGGGCTCAGTGCGAGAATGTCTGCGGCGGAACATCGCCCTCCTCCCGCGGACACCACACCGGGACAATGGCCAGGAATGGGGGCTCTTCTTGGCCACAAGAAATACAAAACAACAAATAAATAGAAGAAATGCATAGAAAAAGGAGAGGTGGGGAAAGGAAAGTGGGAGAGAGAGAGGGGAAAAAAGGCAGAGCAACTTTTTTTTCCCCCCATTTCTTCTCCGAAGGAAGCAGCAGTGTCTCCTTGCAGAACGACAACCCTCAGGATACAGCAGTTGTCTTCAAATCTGTGACCATAAAAAATCATTATCTCTGTGAAATACAGCAATTTGGGAGATAATCAAACAGTGACCAGGGGGCAGAGCTGCCAATCTGAAGGATTATGCTCTGTGCATGCTTGATTCTGTCTGACCTTCCTCCGAGCCAGCTGTCAGCTTGGCGAAAACGCACACGGATCGACTCAGGGCACATTCATTAGACTGTCTTCGGTGAAGAAGTCATTTGCATAAAACCCCAGCTTTCTTAATTAGTACTTCATTTTTCCCTTGACTTATTTTGTGGCTAAGTTCACTTGCCTTTTTTTTTATTTTTTTAACTTGCCGAAAAATAAAATGGGGGAGGAGATTTCTTTTTTTTTTTTTTTTTAACTTCCGAAAAAAAAAAAGGGGGGGGGGATTTTTTTTTTTTTTTTAATGTGGGGGCAGGAGGGAATATGACTTGCAAATTAACTCGGTGATAATTAGCCTATTAACATTTTCAGAGATGCAGGAGGTTTCTAAATGTTAAAAAAAAAAAAAAAAATTGAGAAGGAGGAAAAAAAGTGTGCAGGAGAATACTGGAGTTGAAATTTATTATCTAAATTTCTGGACTGGCAATATTGAAATGCTGGGAAAGAACCACAGTCCGTGTTGAAAAATTTTTCTCCTTTTTTTACAATGATGCATAGGGTTTCACATTCACTTATGAAAATGATACTTCATCATTCCCACGGACAAGAAATTGAATTTTTCTGTGTTGTTAGAAAAACAAAAATTTTTCTTCTACTACATGTAGTGAATTGTTTGGATTAAGAAAAAGTTGACCACATACTGCAGTTTTACCTGGACTTCTCCAATATGTGCCAATAATGATTTTAACATCCCCTAAAAGGTTCAAAAAAATAGTTGTGTCAAAATAAATGGCAAATTGTTGCATAAGTTGAAAGTACTCAGTTAAGATGCACCACACTTTACTGATTTAAGATTGTTCTGTGATTTCTGGGAACAAACAAGCCACAGGAATTATTGTCTTGTGTTACAAGGAGTGTTCAGAGGAAAGAGAGATGCCAAATTAGTGCAGACATTATCAAATTTGCTCTTCAGTTCAAAGGAGATGCTAATGATGCTTGTTCTCTGTTTGATATTCTGCTCCTGCCTGGTGTAGGAAGGTGGTTCTGAGTGCTCCTAAGTTTAATCACAAACTAGTCCAACTTACACTTCAGTACTGGTATCAGAGCTTAATTATTGCAGGAAGGAGGGAAATACTGAAGTCCAAGCAACACCCTTGTCACTCACTGATAAATCAGAAAGTAACAGAAGTGATAGCCATACACATCCTAGCATGCTGCTTTTGTGACAGAATTCTGTTTGAAATGGTAAAAAAGCAGTAAAACTTGATGCCAGGTTTTGTAATTTCCTTCCCATCATGCAAGAGAGCAAAAATGTAACCGGGAACATCTTTGTTTTAGGTATATATTACAGCTCTCCTCTCGTTTTACGGCTCTGTTCCCACAGAGGACTTGCACAGAGTTTCAGGATGGGAAAGGTGGCTGCTGTCAGGATATTGGACATCCCTAAATTTGAAGAATCAGGACCAACCTTTGGAAGACAAAAAATTTCAGGTGTTTATTAGTGAAATGAGTAGTGCCAGGACCTGTTTTCTGGTCCTGAGGGCGAGAGGCTCAGACTGGTGTGTGTACAGTAGTGAATTGCCTCAGAGTCCAAAACAGCATGAATGCACCCAAACTGCCTAAAAGGAATTGTCCTTGGCCCACACCAAGACCCCAGATATTCAGTGAAATTATCTGGGGCAGCACTAGCTGGCCTGGAACGAAACCACGCTGAAAATTGTTCTGGATATAGAAGAGTGTGAACGGCCACGGTTTAGTGCCTGTGTCCACTTCCAGCAGTGCTCCATTTACTCAGGCAGATGTACCCTCAGCTATTTCCATTCGGGAATTAAAACTAGTTTTGATGTCCATTTCAGATTTTGTTCACTGGGGTGTTGCAAGCAATATACTTAAGCAATTACCTTGAAAACCCATACATGTGCATTTATAATATTAGTAAAGAGGCAAATCAATGAAATATCCTGAAGACTGTGCATGTAGACTTTTAATAGACAGAATGAAAACAACAACATTGTCAAGCTCTTGCTTTTGTGAGTTGTATATTGGTATAAATTAATTAACAGAACTGAACTTCTGAATTTCAGCTGTCTTGGCCCTGCTCCAAAGGACTGCCACATCGCTTCCACACATTTTATTTCCTCTCTGATGTCTAATAACAGTATTTCAAGTGCCCCCAAAGCAGCTGTAGTTATGAAAGTCAACTGCAAAGAGCACAGAAGTCAATAGAAAGATTCTAAAGTTTACTCCGGCGTTTCTTGCACTTTCTACCAATTAAATCTGGAAGTTTCCAGGGACCTGTCAGAAAAAGTGTAATCTTCAAATACTTTTATTTTTTTATATGTAGACTGAAGACAAGCAACTGAATACTAGAAGCTGCTCAGTAAATCTGGATCAAAATAGGAAAAATCTAAAAATAAAAGTCTACACAGTTTCACTCTCATAGAAAGAAAATCTCGTGGGGAAAATCTGGATTTTAGAGCTGACCAACATGCCATCCCTCCGTAAATTGCACTACACTTATCCTCAGTGAGTTTGGGATATATCCAATACAGTGTCAGCCTCACAGTATTTAAAATCTCTTGTCTGTAGCCTTTGAAGGACTCCTGTAATCTTCTGTTACTCTGCAAAAATTTACTAGATTGCAAAGGATAAAAATTGATTTTGTTATTGCACCGAAGGATTCAGTGGTAATTCCCAATTTAGTTACTAGGGACAGTCTAAAGTCTAGTTCTAACCTTTCCACACTACTTTTATGCCATCTCAGTGCCACCACACTCAGCAGATATTTTAATTCTGTTCTGAGGCGCCAAACCTCAATTCCAAGACTCTCAGCACGGACCTATAGGTACTTCACTCACGTTATTGAGAGTTCTCTCCTTATTCTATTTCCCTCTGAATTAAAGCTCCAATTCAGAAAGGTCAAGTTCTCAGATGTAAATAAAATATTGTTCCTATGACACATTCATATAAGTCCAAGAGGAGTCATCAATCACTGCTGGTTGACTCAGTACAGTTACAGCAATTTTAGGTCCTTATAAAAGAATTCATTTTGTATTTCCAGTCTAGGCAAAGGTCATCATATTCAACTTTTCTAATACCAAAACTAGGCATTTAGTCTGAAGTAGTCAGCTATGCTTCTGCTATAGTTGAAAGGAGACAGATATGAAATATCAATAAATAAATAAAATCTAACTAAAGGAGACACCAGTTCTGTGATGGGATGAATTGTTCTCCCTGGGATCTAGTCCCTCCTTGCTGACCATCATGGCCTGTCTTGACATATAACTTAATGAAGGAAAATTATTTTTAGAAAAGAACAGTTCAATGAGATGGTTCAAGGGTTTAATTGCCTGATTACATGGTACAGAAAGTCTTGGAAGCTTTCTTATCATTGTAGGAATTTCAATGTAAGATTATTATTGTTGTTGTTATTATTATTACTATTATTATTATATCTTAGTATAGTTTGAGTTGGAAGGGACCTTTAAAGTAATTTAGTCCATCCCCTCTTCAATGAGCAGAGACATCTTCAACTAGACCTGGTTGCTCAGAGCTCCATCCAACCTGACCTTGAGTGTTCTCAGAGACGGATCCATTTCCAAACCCATTTTCTGTCTTCTTGATTTTCTAATGAGTGGGGATAAGGTGATGTTTCTCAAATCCATGACTTCTTAGTGCCTGGATTACACTGAATATTCTATGTTGTTCTACAGCTTCCACTATTGCTTCTTTGTATGGCACAAAATTGTCTCATCATGCATTATCCCAAGGCTCTGAAATCTTTGGGACAAAAGGCATCTGAATTCCAGGTAGATAGTCAAAGAACCAATGTTCAAAAAACCATGGCTGACTCCAGGGAGAAAACATCTTCTAGTGCTACATGAAGGTCTCTGTGTGGAGCAGAATAGCTGAATCAGAATGCTTCTGTTTCAGGAGGCAAATTTTGTGTCCAATTCCAGCACATCGTTGGTCAGTTCTAAATGAGGCTTCCACTTTTCACACAGAAAAGAAACCACAAAATCCATAATAAAATCCATAAGGCTGAATAGTAAACTCTAATGTGATAAAGACAGGCCAATTGGTCCTGGAAAAGGGATGGAGACACACACCCACAGTTTACTTCAATCTTGAATACATTTCTCCCTTCAATCTCCAATCTGATGACTAAATACCAAAACAGGACTGGTTTTTTGAGCTGTATAGAAATAATAAGAAAATTCATAGAATCATGCAACTATTTAGGTTGGAAAAGACCTCTAAGATCATCGAGTCCAAGCATTAACCCAGCACTGCCAAGGCCACCACTAAACCATGTCCCCAAGTGCCACACCCACATGGCTTTTGAGCACTTCCAGGGGGGGAGATTCCACCACTTCCCTGGGCAGCCTGTTCCAATGCCTGACAAACCTTTCAACGAAAAAATTGTTCTTAATATTCAGTCTAAGTCCTTCCTTGTGCAGCCTGGGGCCGTTTCCGCTCTTCCTATTGCTTGTTCCCTGGGAGCAGAGCCTGACCCCCCCCGGCTGCCCCCTCCTGTCAGGGAGTTGTGCAGAGCCAGAAGGTCCTCCTGAGCCTCCTTTTCTCCAGGCTGAGCCCCTTTCCCAGCTCCCTCAGCTGCTCCTCATCAGACTTGTGCTCCAGTCCTTTCACCGCTTTCCTTGCCCTTCTTCGGACATTCATGTGTCCAAATAATGCGTAAATAAAAAATATGTAAGTAAAGAAATTATGTAAATAAAGGAAAAATGCTCTATTGTCTTCAGTGGACCTAAGGAACGTTTTATCCAATGAAGACCCCTCCCTGGTAAATTTTGTCATTCCTCGTCCTTCAGCATTTCACCTGTTGTCTTCTCATTGCTACTTACTTATTTTGTTCCTTGAATTGATGCATTTTTTCTTTTCTTTGACATTTCTTCTTTTCTCTCCTTCTCTTTAACTACTAAAATTTAACCTAAATTTCCCTGCCACAGCTTAAATCCATTACATCTTGCTCTGTCCTAGTTGACTAATGAGAATAATTATCAAACTATTTTTCAATGTGAATTATCTACTCAGAATAAAATAAACCCACCAATCTAATTTTCAGTGAAAATCCTGAGCTTGGCCAACAATTGCAATCCCTGAAGTGAAATAACAGGGTTTTATTTACTAAGGTCTTCAGTCTATTCACTGTTTTTTATTGGCATTGAAATAACATTTGGGCAACATTATATTGCATATCTCTTTTTCTTTTTTTTTTTTTTTTTCTAAGTATGGCTGTTTAAAAGCCCATAATTAAAAAGCCTCTGTTAATACTCTGATATTGCCACCAGGATCGAAAAGAGATTAGTGCCAGCATTCTGGGCTACTAAAGCATGTGCATACTATTGAACACACACTTTCTGGAATGCTCATTCCCAGAAAAATAAAAAAAGAGGCATAGAAATAGGATTTTTTCCAAGATGCTCCAAGAATCAGCCAAAGGACTGGATCTTTGTGCTACCTGGGCACGGAGAGTCTCTCAGCTGGTGTAAAACTGGCATACCTGTCAGCCTTTCCCTTCATATAGCTTAGAAATCAGCTGCTCTAATGCTCATCTGGGGTATGATTCCTGGAACCACATCAGCCTTGTAAAACACAGCACTTCCCCACTGCCCTGCGTTACTCTTTGTAAGGGCTGACAAAAGCAGGGCTTGATGTGTTGTGTTAGGATATAAGATTTACTGTGACGGAGAATAAATATCTACAATTAAAAAAAAAAAGTATGAAATATTGTCATACCACCATTCATATCCTCAACAGTCGATCAAACGTTCCTGGAGAGGAGAGAGCAACAGGCCCAAATATCACTAGAAATGAAAAATGGGAAAGAAAACAGCTGGGTGTGCAAAATGCAGAATGATTCCCTTACGACAACTGCCTTCCTTCCACTGGCCCAAACACTTAAAGCTTGCATGACAGGGGGTGAACAGGTAAAATAGGCTGGAGTCCAATCCTCTGTCCACCATCAAGAAGGGTCTGGAGTCAAGGTGGGGATGCTGAGGAGCAAGGAGGGTCCTTCTCGCCAGTGCCACTGGAATTCTATTTCATTTTGTCATTACCTGAGTGTGCTGCAGCGCTGGCTCTGGACGATATCATTCTTTTGTTCTGCCTGACCATGTGTTGGCACCATGTCTGTCTTGAAAGGTTCCAGAGCCCGCTTGGAACCTTGGGAGTACAAATAACTCTGGAAAATACCATGAAGAATCAGCGGCTGCCCCATCCCTGGAAGTGTCCAAGGCCAGGTTGGATGGGGCTTGGAGAAATCTGGGATAGTGGAAGGTGTCCCTGCCCATGGCAGGAGGTGGAATGGGATGAGCTTTAAGGTCCTTTCCAACCCAAACCTTTCTAGGATTCTATGATTCTATGATTCCATGATTCTATGACTATGTTTTTTCCAACATCCTGATTTTTTTTTTTTTTTAGCAAAATAAACAGAAATGAAAATATCAATTCTGAGTAATTCAAAACCTATAATTTAACTGATCTTTATTATGAAGTGTCTTATCTGACTTTCTCTTAATTTTATACAGAAGAAAGTTCAAACCCTACACATTACTGTTATCATAATAAATTTGACAGTTTTGATATTTTAATTAAGATTTTTAAAAATACAAACTTATTTTGGTGAAGCAGACATAATTTCAAAACTGCAAAATTAAAGGAGAGCTAAAGCATGTATCTTCCCCAGCTATGCTGCCAGTTCTGCTGCTGCATTTACAAAAGGCATTATTATAGAAATGGGAAAGCTTTGAGCATAGCAGACTTCACAGAGATTTTGTAATGTTCAGAACCTGGATAATCACAAGTTTAAAAATATGTAGTGTCCAAACTGAAATACTCATTAAAAGAACAGAAAAATGCACAGAAAAAGGGGAGCAGCTCTCAAAAAGAGTTTTCATTTATACAGTGACTCTAAAATACAGAACCTCTTCAGTGACAGCATAAAACTGCTTTTCCATGGATTAAAAAAGACACCAAATATAATCTAAAAGTAACAGACATGCTTTAATTTCAGTTCCAAGATAAAAATAAAAGCAATTAATGCAAGTTTTTGTCACCTCAATGTAAATGAGAAAGACCCCCGAGAGCTCAACAGAATTATTCCAGATTTTCACTGATATAAATCAAACCAGGTTTTCACTCATCTTACTTGAACAGAATTAAAATGCACCTTCAAATTACTCAGTTGCTCAGACATATTTATCAACACTGAGTGTCATCTCCTCCACTGGGCTCAGTGAAAAAGGTTTGTATCAAGTTCAGAACTCCCCTGCATGAAGGGCTGTTCCTACCATTAAAAAAAAGGCCAGATCCTGCCCTATTTTTAGGGTGAATAAATGAGCCAGATAAAAATCAGGGATAAGGAAATGATATTGTCCCCTTTTTTAAAGATCACGGAATGAAGCACACAGCAATTAAATGTTGCAGCCAAGGTCACATTGTGATTTGCAATCCATAGCACGTTGAGGTTTTGAACCCATGTTTTAAGCTTCACATCCAAAGCAATGACTTTTTTATTATTATTATTTTTGCAGCATAAAACATTTGTGTTGGAGATTTTTTTATGGTTAGCATATGATGTGGCAAATGCAATTAAAAAAATTATATAGCTCAACAATTTTCTACTTCCTTTATGTATCCTGGTTTTTGGTTTTTTTTTTCATTCAGAGTGACCATGCTTTATTTTTCTCCCTTTTTTCTTCCGTTTGGGGGAGGGCTTTTTTGCTTAGGTATCAAATTGCAATCTTACATAAGTCCAAATAAAATAAAATAAAATAAAATAAAATAAAATAAAATAAAATAAAATGGCTACCTAAATACCATTACCTGAAATTTTGAAACATTAAGACTTCAAAAGGGTTAATTAATTACATTAGCTGTGTCATTATCCTGGCAACATTCTGCCTTAGGGCATATAGATCTATTCAGCTGCTGAGTTTGAAAGAGCTGTGTCCTTCTCCCACAGAAGAAAATTCATCAGACATTAAAAACATAGTCATTAGCAGAACATATTGTTTTCTCTCCACCAGATTGAGGAACATCAGATGGAATAATCAAAACAAATATTAAATAAATATTTCTCTCTTTTAAAAAAATATGGAACCCAGAATTCATCACAAGTCAGAATAGATTTTTTTCTGTAAGTTGAAACTGCTTAATATTTATTGATGGTGGATAACCAAACTTGCCACAGTCTCATACATTTTTAGTCAAAAATGGGTGTAAAATGCTCCTGTATTAGCATGAAAAAATGATGTTATCGCTTTTAACAGGTGTAAATAACTGTATACAGCACAACTTGTATAAATGTAGAAAAATTGGTAAAAAAAAGGAGAGGACAACAAAGATGCTTAAAGGTATGAAATGTGTTCCATGTAAAGGGAGATAAACCGAAATAATTCTCTAAAGCCTGGAGACACTAATTGTTTCAGGGTGGGACAGAAGTCTATGAAATCATGACAATCATGGAGGAGGCAAAGAAAGAACAATTATTTGCTACTCCTTGTAATACAAAATCTAGTAGGTATCAAATAAAGTTATCTGAAGGTGGGCTCAAAATGATTAAAGGAAAGTACTTTTTCACACAGCACAAAATTAAACTACGAAACTCATTGCCACGGGATGTTGGGATGCTGCGAATGTCATAAGTTTTCACGGGTTCAAAAAGCAATTAGATACAAACATGGAAGGAAAACCCTTCATAGACTACGAGAGACAAAGGAATAACCCCCAGGTCAGGAAATTGCATAGCCACAGATTGCAGAAGGCTGGGAAGCTCAAATGTAGGAACATCAATGCATATTTTCCTTTTTATGCTCCTTCCTAACAAGCAGTCGGAACTGGCCATTGCTGGAGACCAAAAAGCTGTCTCTGTAGTCTGTGGTCTTACTGAATACATCTTGTTTTGCAAGCCAGTTGAGAATTATTCTAAAAATATTAGCCCTAGAGTAAGAGGAAATAGGTTTTAATTACAAACATATCCTATGGTTTCATGTGGTGCTGCAGTTCTAGCACAGACCCCTGAGGATTCATCCCTTTTGCAGCATTATAAGGGGCCACGTGATGAGGAACACATCACATGCTCATGATATTTTGGGAAGCTCTTTCCTGCCAGAACTTGAAACTGCAGCCACCAGCGCTGGTTCTGTTGGAGAGTCTTTCACCTCTGTCATATCACAGAATCCAAGGCTGGGTGAGGTTGGAAGGGACCACAGTGGCTCATCTGGTCCCACCTCCCTGCTCCAGCAGGGCCATCCCAGAGCACAGGGCACAGGATTGTGTCCAGACAGTTCTGGAATATCTCCGGTGAGGAAGCCTCCACCCTTCTCTGGACAATCTGTTCAGTGCATGGTGACTGCCCAGTAAAGAAGTTCTGCCTCCTGTTCATGTGGATCTTCCTGGGATCAGTCCCTGCCCGTGGCTCTGGTGCCACTGCTGGGCCCTGGAGCAGAGCCTGGGCCCTGCTCTGACCCTCCCTGCACACAGGGACACACAGGGATGAGGGCCCCTCTCAGCTGGGGCTCCTCTCGAGGCTGAACAGCCCCAGCTCCCTCAGCCTTTCCTGGGCAGGGAGATGCTCCAGTCCCTCCATCATCTTTGCCACCCAGCACTGGACCTGCTCCAGGAGCTCCATGTCTCTCCTGTCCTGAGGAGCCCAGAACTGGACACAGAACTCCGGATGTGCCTCAGCAGGGCTGAGAAGAGGGGCGAGATCCCCTTCCTTGACCTGCTGGCACTGTTCTTCTTGATATAACCCAGAAAAACCAAAATGAATGTTGCATATCCACTGTGATGTGAACCATCACTATGCATTTCTTATAAATCCTTCTTAAACAAACAAACAAACAAACAAAAAAGTGGTGTTTATGAGATGTTATGGTGTTAAAACAGATCCATCATTTTAAAAATAATTAAAATTACCTTTGTTTTGGTTTGAACTGAACAAAAACTGCCCAGTTACGAGCAGTTGCACCCTGATGCCATTGGTGACTTCTTGAACTCTGGTAGGAAATAAATCTCTATGAGATGTTATAATCAATCAAGTAACAATAAGTAATCAATAAGTAACATTTATGATATTGGCAAAAGACACTCTCTTGACAGCAGGACCATTCCCTGACAATGTTCACAGTCCTGTAAACTCCGCAAAAAGTGCTCCCAATTTTTATAAGAGTACCAAACCAGATGCATTTTCCCAAATATTATGCAGAGTCAACTTTAAATATGGGAATGGTTCCCTTGCAATTGGCAGAAATTTTGCTATAAAAGCTGAACATATGTACCGTATTTTTTGGTTTTCCTTTTTGCTATTGTTTAGAGATCTAAATATAAACTCTGATATCGCAGTGGTGTAAACTCTATGACTATAAAGAAATCTAGAAATCACAAGATCTAGAAATCTAAAATCATAAGATTTTTATAGGAAGAAAAGTTTGAAGATAAAAGTATTAAATCCAACAACAAATCTACTTTACAAATCTATTAAAAAGGGAAAATAAATGATTGGTCTCATAAACAGTGAATTTTGGTTTAGTAGTTGATAAAAAAGGAATTAGGAAGGACCCACCACCAGCACATGGAAAATGGTATATAGTAAATAAGCATGAAGGCTGGTTAAGCAAATCTATAGACCTGCAGTATAAAGTATACCAAGAGTTTATCACCTCTGTTTTCAAACAGACAATTTCCACATGGTCCCAGACATGAGATTTGAAAAGTCTGTATTTTCTAATTTTGTTGTCTCTTGAGTCATCCTAAAAAAAATCTTTTGTTGAAAAGCTTTTTCTTTTTAATTTATCATTGAAAATCAAAGTCATTAGATGAGCCAAAATCTCTGAATCCACCTTAAACTGTAAGTGAAGGAATTTGCTGCTCCAGCCCATCCCTTCATACTTGAATTATGCAGCCTGAGTTGATTTACAAAGGTCTTTTGGTCACTGACAAGCGCTGGAGGCTCGGTTCAGGTGTCTCATGGATACACCAAGTGTAATTTGAGAAGCCAAAGGTATCCCGAACATCTGCGGGGGCCAGCAAGATCTAACTCAGGACTTCTGGGGGATGTTACCACCTCTGGATCATTGCCTGTGAGTGTCTGCATATCAAATGGCACTGTAATCTGAACCGAGTGCTTTGAGGGATTTACACACGAGTGCCTAATTCTCCTTGATAGTCAAAAAGGTATCAGGAGCGCAGATGGCCTGATTTATTTTTATTTACTTATTTATTTACCCTTTGTTCCTTTTGAGGTTTTACTACACTGCTGATGCATCCTCAGTGAATGTTTTCGCCATCAAAATAAAACACACCTGACAGAGTTTGAGAAGCATTTGGACAATGCTCTCAGGCACGTGGTGGGATTCTTGGGGTGTCCTGTGCAAGGTCAGGAGTTGGGCTCTATGATCCCTGTGGGTCTCTTCCAGCTCAGGATATTACGTGATTCTATGTGAAATTAAGCAGCCCAAGGTCTCTAGATGGATATCTTCAACATCACCTCCCTACCAAACTTCTACCTTCTCAAAATGGAAGTGCAGCATAATACATCCCACTGGACAGATCTGTCCAGTTAATTTTATGGATGTTTTCATCTACTACTCCCTGAAAGGAGGTTGGAACCCTGTGGGGGTCAATCTCTTCTCCCAGGTAACAAGTGATAGGACAAGAGGAAAATGCCTCAAGTTGCACCAGGAGAGGTTTAGGTTGGATATTAGGCAATATTCCTTCACTGAAGGGGCAGTCAGACATTGGAACAGGCTGCCCAGGAAGGTGGTGAAGTCACCATCCCTGGAAGGATTTACAAGATGTGTGGATGTGGAACAGCTTCATAGATGGAAAATCACTTCTATGCAAATAACTAACGTACAACACATAAGTATTTTCATTCTCATATTTTTAAGGACATCCAAACAGTTGTACAGTATATTTACCAGATCTCCTAGAATCCTGGAATCTCAGAATGGTTTGGGTTGGAAGAGACTTTGAAGATTCCAATCCACTGCCATGGGCAGGGACACCTTCCACTAGACCAGGTTGCTTCACGCCCTGTCCAGCCTGGCCTGGATGGAACTCCACAAAGGATGAATTGTACTTAGAACCTGTGGGCTTGGTGGCTTACAGATCTGACAACAGAAAATTATTGGTTATTTCCTAGAGTAAATAATGTGTGAATTTAACTGCTATCTGTGGAAAATTAATAACTTGCTCTACTTCATAGTACTTTGTGGGAAATGGGAAGATACTCATGACTGTGATTCACTTTTCTTTCCTTCTCTTACTGCTTTTCCTCTGGTAATATATTGAGAGAAAAAATGAAATATTAAGTAGAAATATTCTAGAACAGCTTTCTGTTTCACCAGGGGATGACAGATGAAGTGGAGAAGATACCTGTTGGAATTACGGAGCTGATCCATCAGCCCCTGCTTGACCCACAGCTGTCATCTCCCTACCAATTAATATTTACCACTTGTAAATGCCTTCAGCCAGGAAGGGTTGTGAGGCAAGAGGAGGTGAGGCAGGGAAAAACCTAAAAGGGAGGTTTTGTGAGGAATTGCAAGGAACACAGTACATCATGAGGTAATTACAGCTCGGCCTGTCCAAGTGTTACTCTGCAATGGTGAATTATAGGCATGAGGCTGCAGCACTTCACTTTCTTACTCGTAACTAAATCAGAATCCTTTTAAGTTTTAATTAATCTGCTTAGCTTTAGTTGTGAGGGAGCAGGGGAGTGGGGAAGGAAGGCAGATTAACCCTTCAATTGACAAGGACTTTCACAGTGTCTCCTCTTGGGCTATTTTTCCCTTAAGCACCTGAGGGAGACAGCATTATCAGTCTGATGTGGGGGCCCATTAGGCTGTGATTTTTTAATTTTTTTTTTAATTTGCTAGCGTCTAGTTAGTTCTCTCTATTTCATTATCAAAAACCAATTAATTTTCTGTAAAAGCATCAAATTAATTACAAAATACTATGGAAATATAAAGAATGGAGGAATTTCCCTCTTCTCTCCTCCTACCCTTGCCTCATTATGGGAAATATGTTGGGCCCCTTGGCAGCAAAGCCCTATTAAAGAGCTACAGACTGTCTACCTCCTCATTTAAAATTCTGTTGGTGGTGTCAGGAGGCCTGTGTGATGGGGGTGAGTCCATTTCCACCCACAGAGATCATTTTCCAATTCCCCAGCACAGAAAAATACAGTCATAAAATCATCAGAAGTAGGGCTGGAAGAGACCTTAGGAGGAAACCCAGCCCATGTCCTCTACCTGTTCACCAAACCTTCCAGGCATGAACACACTAAAGCCTTTCCAGGTGCTCTGCTTTTGCAATGATCCATTCCATTTCATTAGAGAGGTGTCCCTACTGAAGTTTTTGTTCAGAATTATTTCTCCCATACTCATCGAATATAGTGAATACTTTTATTTTTCTTCTTTATATCTGATTTCTAGGTGTTTGAATACAGTTATTATGTCCTCATTAGTCCTTTCTCCAGACAATTTTGTCCCTCTTCTTTCTGTCTTTTCTTTGTAGGCAACATTCACTGGGGGTCTTTTCTGGGTGGTTAAACTGATGATGGGAGGAATGGAACTCATCCACAGCTTGAGTGCCCCTAAATACAGACCTATGATTCAGATGCTCAGTGCTATTGGGATATTCTCACCGGTGTTCCAGCTGCCAGGTGTCCTTAGGCCCTGTTTCTTGGCCATTAGCCTCATCTAAAATGGCAGTAGATGTTCAGACAAGAGGGTTGTGCTCCCTGTGGGTGCCTGCAAGCTTTCACAATAGTCGGTGGCAATCTCACCAGGGAAATGTTTTGAGTTCAGATGCAGAGACTCAGTTGTCCAAACTGAAGAGTTCGTTTAAGGGTGAGCTGAACCCCTTTCTGGTCATCTTTGGTTTAAATATTAATGAGATCTCTGTCACTGTAATGGAAGCTTAGACAGCTGGTATTTATATAGGAGACTACAGGGAAACACAGAGTTTTATATGTCCCTGTCCGTGGCAGGGGGTTGGAACTAGATGAGCTTTGAAGTCCCTTCCAACCCAAACCATTCCATGATTTTATGATTCCACAGATCAGTGCCTAGTTCTGACTCCTAATATACTTCAGGTTACTGCCTATACATAAGGAGTAGGTCACAGACACTGAGATGTGAGGAAACGAACACCACGTTTGAGAGTTTTTCACAAAATGGAGATTCCTGAGTCTGTAANAATGGAAGCTTAGACAGCTGGTATCTATATAGGAGATTACAGGGAAACACTGAGTTTTATATATCTCTGTCCATGGCAGGGCGTTGGAACTAGATGAGCTTTGAAGTCCCTTCCAACCCAATCCATTCTATGATTTTATGATTCCACAGATCAGTGCCTAGTTCTGACTCCTAATATACTTCAGGTTACTGCCTATACATAAGGAGTAGGTCACAGACACTGAGATGTGAGGAAACGAACACCACGTTTGAGAGTTTTTCACAAAATGGAGATTCCTGAGTCTGTAATTCTGAAAATTACAGAGCCTTTGCAATTCTGCTTGGAGAAGATTGACGTTGAATGCCTCAATGAGGGGAGTTCTCATTGAGGATCATTATTAAGGATGAGTGGATAGAGTTATCTTCATAGGAATTGTTAAATGTGAGCATAATATTCCCATTATACCCTCTCAATGCTGTATCAGCTGCAGAGATGAATTCAGGTCATGCCAGAGTAGATATAACTCTGTTTTCTGATTTGGATCTGTCTCATATAACTTTGGTTGTCTGCTAGGCTAACATAAACATCTGGATTTAGATCCAGATGTGCTTTGCTGGATTGCATCACCTCTGACAAGAACCATTCAGAAATGGTGCAATCCCTGGGCTTAGGTGGACAGTGGAACTGAGATGTCTGGGAGGTGTGAAATATGTGTTTGCATAAAAAAAAGCAGATTTCCCATTTTGATTATCACTAAATGCTATAATTGTGATCACCATAACTAGTACAAAAGTTTCACTGTATTTTGGATAAAATTGCAGTTATATTGACCAGATTACATTGACCTTGTTCCTAAACTCCTTTGATTTTGTGTCTCTTATGTAGCAAAGGTACAAAGTGCTGAATGAAGAATGTTTGCTGCCAAACAAAAAACAGCGCTCTGGCCCCAGAACCCGCTATCTCAAGGCAATCTCAGCTTTCCAGTAATGTAGCAGCCCTATCTCATTTTATTCTTGCTCTGAATGCTCCTTGTAGGCCACAATTTAAGCAACAGGAGTATGTGGAGCCCTAAAGCCCTAAAGCAAAACCAGCTCCATTTGGCAGCCGATACATTCCCCCTAAGGCTGTCAGAGCACGAGTAGCTCAAACACTCAGAGGACTGCAGGAAAAACTGAATGCTGCCTCTGTAAGACTTGGTTTTTCTCTGGAAGCATAGAGAGGGTGAAGATTAAAAGCCCTGGAGATCTGAATTTCCTCGTCCTGCTTCTACTCAAATGGTGGAGATTACCAAAAAGGTCACTCTTACGAGTGACATTTATCCAGTGTGTCTCTCCCCAGGATAGCAATAATAATGGCCAATCAAGGCTTGCAGGCAAGGCAAACCAGAGAGTCCTGGCCATTTTCTGGCCATTCCCAGACTGCTGTATTCCTGTCCCATAATTCCCATTATATGAGGATGTAATTATGGGATAGTGGAACGACACTGTCACAGGTCCTGGTCTGGTCCATAACCCACTCATTTGACCACTGCCCCTGCAGATTCTTATGTTATAGCAGAGCTAAGGAAATCCTCACTGGTATTCAAGATACCTGATAAATGTGGAGAAAACAACGTTAATTTTGGCTAAACGGAGAAAAACATAACTTTGGAAAAAGGCAAGCAAAGAGAAGGAGGTGAAAGTTGTGACATGCTCGTTAAGCAGTCAAAGGAATTTAATACTACAGAGAAGAGTTTTACATCAGTTGTCTCTCTGTTCTGGCGAACTGAAGTTTTTCTTAAGCGACACCCTTTTGTGTAAATCCAAGTACACTTTAGTGAGAAGCTTGTTCAATGGTAAAAATGTCATCTGACCTTTATTAAGAGAAAAGAAAATTGACAATAATGTGTAAATTAACTATATTCTCTTATTAAAAGTCAGCAGGCAGAAACAGGTGCTTCTAGAGCTCAGATTCTCTGAGATACTTGAGATGTTAGCCAGGAGAAAGGTGAATTAAATCTTTGAAGCATCTTTTCAGTACCACTGATCCTAAAAGGAGCCCAGGGTGTGTAGCTCAGATCTGGATGTTAGTCTATCAGACAAAGTTAGATGAGACCAATCCATGTCCAAAAATACAATTATCTATTCCAGCACTACCTGAATTCACCTCTGTAGCAGGTACAGAAATTTAAGGATAATAATCTGCATTTAATCCCCTTTCAAAAAATGCTTCAGAAATTATCAGCCGGTGAGAAATAAATAATTGGAAGTAGAAATATCAACAAATACTAACTTTACTCACTTATGACCTAGGGAAATCTTGAAAACAAGACCCAGTCTTCAGTTTCTGCAGCTCCACTCACTCCATTGAGCTGGGCAGATTTATACTAGCTAAAGATTTGGATCAAAATATAAGCCTAACATCTTTAAATGCTTTAATTATTTATCCAAGGCTGTTTTGACTTGCCCTCTGCAGTTGGCTGAGAGTCAGAGGAAGCTCTAAGTAGTATATTAGCAATTATTAGCTAGCTTAAGCTTTCACTGCATATTAGGAATCAAATCAGACATTTTTATTCTTTTAATTATTATTTTTTAGAGAATGGAACAAAATGTCTCATTTAGCTGTGTAAAATAAAAGGCTAAAATAGCGCTTTGGGTAAAAATGTCCCATTTAAATGCCTGCCAGAATTTGGGGAGGAAAAAAAAGTAAAAGAAAAAGCATGGAGAAGCATTTTCCAGCTTCAAAGAACTGCGTAAACATTGGCTGATGGTTCCTTCACCACTCTGTGCTCATATTTGACAGTGGAAAGTCATATTCTCTAGGGTGCAATGTCAAAAGCAGCTTCATCAAGACATCAACTGAACTTTTACCTCACATTTTCCTTCAATCACAGAGTGGTTTGGGTTGGAAGGGACCCTAAAGATAATTCAGTTCCAACACTCCTGCCACTGGAGGGTCTCCTGAGCTGCTGGGAAAATTACTGTAGTCTAACAATTTAGTTTATGGTCTGCAAACATTAATGAACTCTAACAATGTCAAACATTGAAATGTCCACCACTAACCCATGTCCCCGAGTGCAACATCCTCACGTCTTTTAAATTCTTATGGGGGTGGTGACTCCACTGCTTCCATGAGCAGCCTGTGCCAGGGTTTGTCAACCCTTTGAGTGAAGAAGTTTTCCCTAATATCCAATCTAAACCTCCCCTGGTGCACCTTGAGGCCATTTCCTCTTATCCTGTCATTTGTTACCTGGGAGAAGTTTTACAGAAACCCTGTCCACACTGGCTAAGGAGATTCAACTGGTCTTTGGAACTTGTGTTAAATGCTCAGCTCTGAAACGCAATGGAAGAGATCAGCATGGTCAGACACAATGGTTCAGACATAAAAGGGACCTTAAGTGAGCGTATTCTGGGAGACTTTCTGCAGTGAGTTTAGGAACAGCTGCATGTGGAGCTTAGAAAGAAAAACAAAGCCCTACCTCTACAGATCTCTCTAGAGATTGACTCATATCCCTGAGATTGGTTTCTTTAGGTACCTGAACACAGATAGGTGAGGTCATGAGCATCTTAGATCAGCTTGAACTGTATTTTCCATAGGCACATTTTCAAGACAAAAGATTTTTTTTTATTAATCCAACTGATACACAGCTGAGAAAAGCAGCATATTTGGTATTTCAGAAAGCAAGATGTATCGATGTTTTGAGATTTACAAATAGCACTGATAAGATACAACAGGATGACTAACAACAGGAAGCTATAAAATAGGAAGGCTTCCATCTTGATGTGACCTATCAGGGCACAATAATATTGCAGAAATAACAGTATCTTGAGGTTTCCAAAAGCTGAGTTCAAAATGAGACCAGTAAAGGCCAGGAAACAACACAGAAATGAACTAGATGATCATTGTAGGTCCATTCCAATTGGACTGTTCTACTCTATTCTACTCCTACTCTATTCTATTCTATTCTATTCTATTCTATTCTATTCTATTCTATTCTATTCTACTCCTATTCTATTCTATTCTATTCTATTCTATTCTATTCTATTCTATTCTATTTCATTCCATCCCATCTCATTCCATTAATATAGAAAATGAACAAACATTTTAGTCACTGGATCTTTATTTTCATACATAACTGTGGCCTATAACACAGACTATTCCACAGTTTCTGTCTCCCCTTTACTGCAATTTATTTCGGGGGTGTTCTGGTACTCTTGTGTGGGAAATAGTTCATGGAACCCTTAAACTGAAATCAGTAGGACAATTCAGTAAACACAAATGTCAAAAGATACACTTTTTCTTCTGACTCATCTTTCATAAAAGATGAAATTAAGCTTGAACCAAGAAGAACAATGAAGCCGCCTCTCTTGGCACCAGTAATTACAATCTGGGATGGCCCCAAAAGTCTTTTCTTTGTTTTGAACCAGTCTGACAAACAGTACAAGAAACAGAACTGGAAAAGACAGAGCACTTGGCAAAAGGCTGTAAAATGGCAAAATCACTGAAAGTGTGTTATAAAACATGCAAGAAGGAAATACTCCCCCAAGCAGGACATGTCAGTTGCATGGGCATGGCTGAGAAAAACAGTGGCTTAAAGACTGTGACTTATGAACCTCTGTGATGGAAGCAGAAGAAGTGCCATAGGGGGGTAGAGCAGATGAGAAATGGATTAAGCCTGAATGTGGAGGAGAAAACTGGAAAAGTCAGGCAAAGTTTCTGAGGTGGAAGACAACATGCCCTAGGAAGACATGGAAAGTTGGGATGAAAAGAAATTCTCCCTACAGGCACAGACCTTGTCTATTACATTCTACAGTATTTGAGGAATTAGATTAGAGGACAATGAATCTGTACTTTGCAAAAAATGCTTTTTTTTCAATAAGAAAAGACTACACATATACCTACATCTATATTTATACCTAGAGTTCCTAGCAAACTGATGCTCATACCACTATATACCTATACAGGTGCATATATTGAAGTAAATTATTGCATTGTGCTTTTGTATTGTACTGTTAATTTTCTTCAAAGGGATTGAAATATTTATGGAAAAAAGAGAAGCTTATTAGGACATGAAGAAGAGTCTGCTGCTGTTAGTCAAATTATGGTTTGGGACACAGTTATTATAGTCTTTGGCTTTCTTCTTAAGTCATTTTTTACTGCAGGTTGGAAATCGGTTATATATATACATTAAAAAAGACAATTCCATTTTCATCAAAAATTAAGACTTTTTTCAAACTGTCAATTTCATTGATTTTTTTTCCCCCTAATCTCAGAATGGAGTATTTCCATCTCCTTATTTGAGATTACTTTCTAGAAAGCAAGCAGTGTTGTGGGGAAGGATATTAAGTTTAGCAAAGACAAAATAAAAGAATTTTTCCATGATAGCTTTTTTTTGATGCCCTCATAACATTATTTTTTACAGTTTCACTTAATAGAAAAACCATTTTGGAAGAACCAAAAAGAACTAACTGTGTAAAGCAGAATATCCAGTTCTTGCCCAGGGCTGCTTATGACGTCAGTATCCTAATAAATCATGATAAAAACAATGTTTCATATTCATAGACTTGATATGGTCTGAATTTATGAAAATAAGTAAAATAGAAGGGTACAAATGATAGTTGTCATCAGTTTGCATATATGGGTACCCAGGAGGAATATAGAGACACTGCCAGAGCACCCATTTCTCAGGGTTAGGAATTCACAGGGTTAGGAAAGTTGATTCTCACTAAATACATGAAGGTCAACAGGAAGGGCTTCTATGGGAAAGAAGATCAGGAAAAAACGTGGGTTTGCTGCTGAATGGGGCACGGGATCTGATGAGAGATGACACAAAAAAACGTGGGGAACACATGCCATACATGCCTTGATTTTTCCTGGTAAGATTTGCCTTCAGCAGTCTCAGAAAGCAAAAGGAAAACCTGGAGCAAGGAAGACTGACCATCAGTGGACGAGGACCAGGACAGGGAACTTGTATGCCAAGCGGATGTATTCAAGTCCAGAAGACCTGGCGAGATGTCCCAGGAGTACTGAGGCAGCTGAGTGGTCATTCTCAACTACCTTTGAAAGGTCGAGGCCACTGACAGAGATCCCTGAGGACTGGAAAAGAGCAAATCTTACTCTTATCTTCCAGAAAGGGCCTGGATGAGGATCCAGGAAAGTAGAGAGTGATCAACCCGCAAGGGTGATGGAGCAACTCATCCTGGAAACCTCCTGCAAACACAAGAAGGACAAGGAGGCAATAAGGTGTAGTGAACACAGACCTATGAAGGGAAAAACGTTCCTCCTCTACTGGATAGCTGTCTGCACTGAAATTAATAGGACAAGGAGGGAGCAGTGGGTATTGTGCATTTTAACTTTGAGAAAGCTTTTCACGGTGTCTGACATGACCACCATAGGCAAGTAGATCAAGAATAAAATAGATAAGTGGACAGCGAGGTGGATTGAAAGCGAGCCGGTCTCCCAGCCTCAGGGGGGTTATGACTGGCAGCACAAAGCCCAGGAGGAGGCCTGTCACAGGACCCAAGGGGTCACTGCTGGCCCAATGCTGTTAATCATCTTCTGTGGCCAAGATGATGAATAGAATCAAGCCTGCAGATGGTACAAAACTGCAAGGAGTAGTTGATACGCTAAGTGGTCATGCTGCCATTCAGAGGGACTTCAACAAGCTGAAGAAATGGGCCAATGGGGATCTCCTGGAGTTCAGGAAAGGAAAATGCCAAATCCTTCTCACAGAAAGGAATAACTCCGTGCACCAGTACAGACTGGGGAATGCTGGGAAAGCAGTTGGCAGGAAAAGACGTGGTGGTCCTGGTGATCCTATCAAACTTGCAGATGGTGATTCTCGAATTTCACGTAGACCACTTTTTAACCAAAATCTAAACAGAAATTTGAAGAGAAATTTGCTGTTTTTCTATGTATTATGAGTCACAGAGAAAGTGCTAAAATAATTTATAGGAGCTCTTCATAATAGATAGGACAGATTAGCCATCCCCCCTCTAGGAACAAAAATCATCAACATGGGTATCATGAAGATGACTGAAAGTGGCTGATGCTGCATGAGTTGATACTGCTCCTAACAGCAGTGGAGCTGTCACTTTCAACACCCACTGCTCAATTCAGTCCTACTGTCCTCCCAAAGCCATCTCAGTGCACTAAAATATTTTTAGAGCCTTCTATTTCCGTTTCCCTGTCAGTTTCTCTCTCTGTATTCCATCGTATTAGTTTGTATCTGTGCATATGATGAGACAGCTCAGAATTTTATTAGTGTGACTTGGGCGGACCACAATATGCATGTGCAAGAGATGCAAAGCTCCATCCTTTTTATCCTCCTGCATGTTGTCAGGGATAATGCAAACTGGAATAGTCACAATACATTTGCCCTGGGGAAGTAAACAGATAAAAGTAAAAAATACATATATTAAATACTTTGGGAAATTATTGGATATTCCTTGCACCCTGTCCAAATTCTATAACCCTTTTTTTTATATTGAATAAACTCTTACCTCCTCAGTAATCCCATGAAAGAGGCTTTCTGCAGAGTAGAAGTGTACTTGTCTCTGCATATTCACAGTCTACTTAGTCATTAAAATTAAATGTTCTTTTGTGGATGTAACTTTGGGTTCCAACTGACAGGGAAAAAAAGTCCAGACATGTAATCTGAACATAGGGAATAGCACCTGCCTTAACCAATGGACGTAGTGAACACTCCCTGGGCAAATTAAGCTGATAGGATCTGGCCATAAAGTGTCATGGCAAACCATGAGGATTTTTTAATATGACTTTCCTCGTGTCAAAGAGAGAGAACGTGGGAAAAAGGAAGAAGTGTGATTTGGAGAACATTACATCATCCCCTTTCACTGGCTGTAAGGACATGTAGGCCATAAACAAAGGGAATTGCTTTGGAAAGATTTGAAATGGAGATTGTTCTGGAACAACTGAGGGTTTTGAGACTTGTTAGAATGTGCAAATGAATTCAGTTGAGCTCTCAAAATATATTTCATAACTAATGATTATGGACCAAAGAATGTTTTTGATCCCTAATAACTGGCACTGATGAAGACACAATTTATCATCATTAACATAAGACTGTGACCAGTAAACAAAGGCGATATTGGTTTTAGTAGATGAAAAATAAGCTAGAAAGGGGGAGAAATAAAAGGAGAAGAAAGGAAGAGAATATGTATTGTTTCCTTAAATGAAGATTGAAAATGTATGTCGAAATTGCCTTGTGGATTCAAAAGGGAAGGATCTGCCTTTTCCTTTGAAGAAAAGGACTGTGGTGGGATTCTTGGGTTTTGCTGTGCAGGACCAGGAGTTGGACTTGATGATCCTTGTGGGTCCCTTCCAGCTCAGAATATTCCATGGTACTATAATTCTACTTAGAGTGCCTCCAGACAATAAATATATGACAGTTTTAGTACAATCTGCTTGGATACTCTTGACACTAAGAGCTGATCTTAAGTAGATTTTCAACCATCGTTAGAAGTGAGCACAGATTACACATTATAATTCAGAAAGACCATGAGATCCAGTACCTACACCAGAATCTTAAATTTCCAGGAAGGATATGCAAAATACTAGCAAAACTAAGTTTTCCAAGAGCAGGCTATCCTGAAGATTTTCCCTACAAAGAAATAAATGTTAACCTTTAGTTTATCCTCTCAGATCTATTGGTGCAATCTACAATAGCATGGGACACACAGAAAGGAGAATTTTTCCTGATTCCTGGTTCCAAAGAATTCATTGTATGTTCTGGAATGGTGCTGCTACTTCTGGTTTTTGGGGTAGTGGCGCTGTCATCCAAATTCCTTTACAAAGCCCCAAGAGATCATTGGGTGAAAACCATTCTAAACGTATGAAACACTTTTCTTCTTTCATTATTATTGTACCAATAATCTTTGCCGCCCTTTGTATTAAATTTTCTACTCATAGCACCTGCAGTACTAAGATTACAAGGGATTTTATTGCAGTAATACATAATTTTTTCTTACCAGTGCTTTGACACCATTCCCACAGGGGGAACTTTTTGACATCACCAGGACCAACAGGAAACTTATTGTAAAAAGAAATAAATCTTTCCCTATGATACCTAAGTAAATATTTAAAATCATAAATTTATTACATATTCCTGAAAATCTCAATTGAAACTTTTGCAAAAAATCCTGCAACATATTTCTTATTTATGAATCATTAATTTATTGAAAGCTCCTTGTGGGTCATTTTTTTACAGAGTATTGAGAAACAAGGTGCTGCTCACTAGAACTGGTAAATATTACAAAGTATCTGTGAACGTGCATTTTGAATACAAATCAGAAAATTTCCATTACATATGCAATCTCCTTTTTTCATTTCCCATTATATACTCAGCAATATTATTGAAGAAACAGAGTTTTATAAAAGCTCATACAAATGCTCATTTCCTCAGTCTACGATCCGACACAAGGAAATACTGATAAGGTTATCTGCTTCTTTTATTGGACTTATTAATTTTGCTGAATATATTCCAAGACATGATGTATCCTTCGGAGTAGTCAATGCAAAACTCAACATTAGAGGAGGAAGGAAAACATGCTTATTGTGCAGTGCTGTGATAGGTCAGCTTTTGAACTTCAGAACTGCTGGTGTTCACAATTTCTGAGTGGCAATTTTCAGTATCTCAAAAAAGTAGCTTAATGTACACTGAGACAGCTCAAGTGTCATAGTTTCCTGCCTATGTCCTATAAAGCATTTCAACTCAATAAAGGAAAAATAAATTTCTTAGCATAAGGTCACTGGGACAATAAAAACTAACCCATATCCTTTTACTGCCAAAGAAGCTGGGACCTGATTTAGGTTGTTTTATTCCTACCTGTTCAAAATGTTAATGGAAGAGTTTGTTCTGTAGAGATGTATGCTGCCTTATCCTATACAACTATAAATACATAAAACGTTTCAAGTACATTTATGTAATTTGTATATAGAGTTAAAGATGTCTATCTACAAAAATTGTACACATAAATACAATTGCATGAAATTATTTTCCTACATTTAAAAAAAAATTGTTGCTAAGATTTCAAGAAGAAACAAATCCTCTCCAGAACTCTCTGTACAGAAATAAATGCACACAAGCAATCTATGGGTCAAAAGCTTTTAGGGCATGACAGACACGGTGAGCAGGAGCAGCTGAAACATTCAGCACATGCCATTGTCCCTTCATGCACGGCCATGTCAGAGACATCTGCCCAAGACATGAAGACATCATTGGCAACAAAAGTCTCTATTGAAAGATCTTAAATTTATGCGCAATAAAGTTTAAATTAAGTTCAATGAAAAATCAGAAATTGCCTCACTAATATGCCAGAACACTGATCGATTATTTTTCTATGAAAACTTCTTGTACCCAAACATTTACATCTTGGGCCTAATGTTCAGTCAAAGGGAATTTCCTCTGATTTTTTTTGCACAAACAAGGTGAATTGGGGAAGAGTGAGGAATAAAGCCTTCATATTCCTATGAAATGCCTTAACATCTCTTGTTTTGTTTCATTTTATGTATAAATATATATATATATATACGCACCTGACTAATATGTATAAATAAATAATAGTTATTATGTTCTCTATACGTATAAATCTGTGGAACATATCCATGTTGGATGTCCCAGACCAGACCTTTGTAGATAGGCATCAGTGTAGATTGGTCTCATTGGAAATAGCAACGGCCAAAAGGGCTTCAATTTTAAATAATTCTCTTGCCCTTCCAGGTGGTTCATCACTCCAGGTCAGGTTCAAGATGCATTGACTAAGTAGCTTAAGGGAAGGTTACAGAGCTCCAGCCTACCTTCCCTGGGGTTTCCAGGAAAGAAGGATATTTTGTGGCCAGTTGGAATTTTATGCCAGTTATCAGACAAGACTAAGACTACTGATCAAAACAAACCTCATGTAAAATCAAAATTAGCTTTCCAGTGGCCAGAGATAGAAGCTTTCCATTTGTGCAAAGTGCTTTAAAGCAACAATTTGGCCTTCTGATATTTGTAGTATTTTTGGTAGGTGTCATAACTTTTTCTGATGTGGTCTTGGTGTGGCAAGTTGGATCTCTTCGTTTAAACACAAATTTCAGTTTCCTGTGCTCTCACTGAATGCTCCCCTTCAACAGAGTTTTCTCTTTTCCTCTCTGCTCAGCACTTGGAGGGAGTATCTTAGCCAAAATACTTTGAGATTTTCTGGTTTTGTGTTTTGCTTCTGTGATGGGGATCATCCAATGTAACTGAAACTTCCAAGGAGCTGTGGGGTTTTTTTTTTGAAACTAGAAGGCTGGAAAAATCTTAAAAAAGGACCTGCAGGATGCCTCTCCCTATGAACCCATGAGGAGAGAGAGCTGGAAATGATCATCTATTCTTAAAAAAGATACAATGTTCTTTCACATGCAAATTACCAGAGATTCAACTCACATCGTTCATATCCCAATAGGAGGAAATACAGCAGAGCTGACAGATGTCATCAGTTGACTTAAATGACTGCATAAAAATTCACAACGTAAGTCTTTTATCTACAAACCCCGCATGTTTAAAAAAAAAACTGTGCCAGTGGTTATAGGCTACTACTTTGACTGCTAAGCCTTTGTCACCTGCAATTCCATGGGTAAACAGTTCTAAATGATGGGACTTACACAACAATATCAATAATTATAATATAAAATGGTAAAGACATGGATTTTTTAAAACAAAACCAGAAAACAACCAGAAATTACTCTTGTGCATGAATGTTTCTTTATGATCCAACTTGCAACATTTTTATAGGCTGTATGTCTGAAAGAACATACATATAATGATGTTTAAAGCGTAGTTGAGAGCAAAATTATTGCAGTTTTATATATATAGTGAAGCCATATAACAAAGGAGCAGTAGCTAGTGTTTGCCCTTATATGAGATGCAGTCATATAATAGAGAGCCTTAAAGCTAGGGTTTACTGTACTTTGGGAATTAATCACATAAACTATAAATTGGGTTCAACAGGCTGGCTGGGTAAATAGGCGCAGCTAATGAGGACACTATGAGATCTTATAAGAGCGCTGACTGCCCCAGGACAAAAGTGCCGAGCTGCACCTGATGGAAAACTAGAAGACATCAAAGCATAAAGGATTAGTGCTCTCACAGTGTTGAGAAATGGCCAGGGGGAGATTCACCAACTTATTACCCACATCCAAGCTAATCCTGTTATCTGCAAAATATGACTGTGTTCAGGAACTGCCACCACCTAAACTTGCAGGAGACTAATTCTGTGTTTACATGGACAAAAGTGCAGGGAATTTTCATCTGGGCAAAGAATATGAGAGATGAGAATTTTTAAGGGTTTCCTTTGTATCGAATGCTTGAAGAGGGGAAAATATAAAATTAGTTCTTTAATGGCTATTCTGTATCCTATATAGATGTCCTATAGGATAGAAACCCTTCACTGAGAATCCAGGGCAAAAGTCACATAAAATTTGTTCTTTCTTGTTTAGTTGCACTTTCCTAAAAGAAAATCAAATGCATTGAAAGTACCTTTGAAGATGAGAGGGATTAATAGTCCCCCAATACCCCTGCCCAGGAAATCTTTTGTGCAGCAAATGTCTGCCTGATGTTTTTTCTCAGTGCAATAAAAGAAGGTGAAAAATATCCCAAGGTCCTTGCCAGCACACCACAAAATATAATTCATTATCCAGCCTAAGGTATGTGAGTTGGCTCAATTTTATTTTTTTGGAAAAGGTTTATAATTACCAGTGCTAGATATCTAATTTCTTTTTTATACCAAAGGTCCATCTGGTATAACAGCACCTATGGTGGATAACAGATCTTATTTTTCAGTTTGAATAAAACAGAAATGGACCCAAACAGTACCTCTTAGAGCAGATAATTCCAGGGGAAAGTCTGCAAGTTATATTTAATCTAAACACACAATATGCTCCTTCCAGTGGCTCATCAGTGCCAGGGATGGCTGCCTCCAGGGCAGAGTTTAGGCATGATTACCCAGGCAAGCCCATGGCTAAGCATTTATATGGCATTAAGGAACACCCCCGGCACACAGATCTTGCAGGCAAGGATTTATCTAGCTATCTAAGGGAAATGATTAATTTTGTAGGTTTTAATTTTTAGGGATGTAAGAATGCCAGAGTGCCTGGTGATGGGAAAGACTCATTGTGAGGATGGCACTGCCTGCAGGCTCCCCTTGGCTTTCTTACTGGTGCTGTTTGACAGCACCACACTGAAGTTGTGAGAATATTGCAATTAGTGGCCTCCAGTAGCAACGAAAAGTAAGCACCCTGGTGAGAAGGAGGTGGTGATTACCTGATGTGGGTGAATCAAAGTACCAGGGGAAGATTGGTGTGCTGACCCCAGGGTACCTGTGGAAACAAATTTGTGCCCTTGACTTGCCCTTGCCCTTCTCACTTGGCTCTTTTCTAACCCTGGACACCTCTGGATTTCTTATTTTCCTTCTCCCTTAGCATCACCTAGTCTAGTAACCAGTGTCCCACAACAAACTTCTTGATTATTTACTACTTTTCAACCCTGACTGCAGTGGATCCTCCTCTGTCTATATACATGAATCTCTAGATCTCCTTTTCAAAGGCTGGACTTGATGATCATGGAGGTCTTCTCAAACCTCAGTGATTCTGTGATTCTGTGAAATTGCCACAGGAAACAGATCAAGGAATGTTCATTGGATAATTCTTCAGTTTCCTTCATTTGGTAAGGTGAGGTTCTTTCACTCATAAAACTCATATAAACTGAAAAATCAGATAATGAGATCTCTCAAATTCCTCTTGATTTTGCTGAGTTCTTTCTTTTGGAGATTGAAGAATATTTAGCCATCTTTTTTTAAGATGTATGAAAGCTCCACTTGTACATTTCAGAAGAAATTCTTCCTTGTGAGGGTGGTGAGATCCTGGCACAGGTTGCCCAGAGAAGCTGTGGCTGTCCCATCCCTGGAAGTGTTCAAGGCCCTGCTGGACAGGGCTTGGAGCAACCTGGGATAGTGGAAGGTGTCCCTGCCCATGGCAGGAGGCCTGGAACTGAATGAACTTTTAGGTCCCTTCCAACAGAAACCATTCCATGAGTCTAGGATTCTACAATTTTCTTTTCCCCTAATAGAGATCTCTCTTCCTTGAGTTTTTATTGAGATTGTTTTATTTAATTTTATTTTACTCCACTTGAAAATGTGGAAAAAATGTTGAAAACTTGTCAATTGTGGGATTCAAAGCCAAATAATTTAATTTTGTCAGAATAAAATGCCTTTGAATTCAATTCAAAATAGATCCGTATGACTTTTTAATTTATTAAATAATGTTTTGCAGTTTTTTAAACTTCCTAGGAAATTTGAAGATCCATTACAGCCACAGATATCAGAGTGCTATCAAAGCAGTGAAGAACAGCTTTAGCTAAGACACTACTCGTTAGACAAAGGAAAAAAAAGATGGAAAACACCAACTGAAAAATGAAGTAGTTCTATGGAGCATTGATAATCACATAAATTTCTGCATGTTTGTCTGATTATGGGCTGAAAAATGTTTCTTACTTCTTCATCTCATTTAAACCAAAACAAATAGAGCAAGACTAAATGTTGTGGATTCAAAATAAGAAGGAGAAGAAAACATGATCCCTGCCTGGAACCTGTAGGGACTGACATGATAGTTCTAAAAACTGCTTCCCTTCTCATTTTAGATATTTGCTGATCAAATGGGAAGCAAGAATGAAAAGTAATAATATCCATTAATAACTTTGTTTTTCTTATTGATTTCACATATTTAAGCACAGTTTTGGATGACAGAACAAAAGCCTCAGAACAGATGCTAACAGCTAAAGGAAAACACTAATTTTGAAGCTATGATTTATACAAATATTATATTGATCCTTAAACTGGGAAATGTTCATGAAGGAGAAAGGTTTTATGAAAGATTTTCTGATTTCAATAATTTGTTATGTTTGGTTGAAATTGTGCCTACTATTACCTTCTGACCTCTTCTCTGATGTTTTTTTCTTCAAATCCTGCCTCTCTTCCTCATCAAATTCATGGGCAATAATCCTGATACGATTTGCTATTTAATTGTTCAGAAGTATAGATCACCTCTTGGCAAATAAAACTCTCATAAGAATTCAAAAATTTGCATTCTGAAATTCATGTTGGACAACAAATGGATCCCAAAATTGACCAATGTTCACCCAAAATGTGTAGATTCATAGAATCAGCAAATACCCTGAGTTGGAAGGAACCCACTGCGCCATTGACTCCAATGATCAAATGCAACAAGGCAACAAGTCCCTGATGAGTCCAGAAGGAATCCATACAATTTTCTTTGGTCCTGGGCAGAAATCAGCTCCATTTGGTGATCTTTACCTTATTCACCTAGTGCGTACATTTACAGACTTATGTAAACTTGTTTTGCAGCTGAAGAAAAGGTAAAACTACATAGATCTAGAACTCTTCCCCTTTCACCTCCTCCCTTCTCCCCACAACACACCAGAAAACACTGAAAACAATTAGTTTATATTCCTTAGATGGAAAGGAATTTTTTTTCTCTGTATCCAATCTGGATCACAAAAAGTGACAATAGTGGAGGCCTCTTGCCCCTGAGTCCTTTTGGAAGTAAGTCTACAAAGTATTTTGTTTCTGTTAAATAAATATTTTGCTTTTATTTCCCAAAGCTATGGAATAAGTCAATATAACAAATTTCGAACTACCAAAGAATGTTTTCCTCTGTAGCTGCAGAACTATGATGCCTTTACTTTTTCTGTATTGATGTTTTATGTTTCTGAGAAGTTCAGAGAAGGAAAAAACAAGTTTATTTTCTGTGAGTTCTGAGGTCCTGAGTATGAGAGAGACATGGAGCTCCTGGAGTGGGTCCAGCAGAGGCTACAAAGATGATGGAGGGACTGGAGCATCTCCCTGCCCAGGAAAGGCTGAGGAAGCTGGGGCGGTTCAGCCTCGAGAGGAGCCCCAGCTGAGAGGGGCCCTCATCCCTGTGTGTCCCTGTGTGCAGGGAGGGTCAGAGCAGGGCCCAGGCTCTGCTCTGGGGGCCCAGCAATGGCACCAGAGGAACGGGCAGGAACTGATCCCAGGAAGTTCCACCTGAACAGGAGGAAGAACTTTCCTGTGCAGTGACAGAGCACTGAACAGATTGTCCAGAGAGGGTGTGGAGTCTCCCTCACTGGGGATATTCCAGAACTGTCTGGACACAATCCTGTGCCCTGTGCTCTGGGATGGCCCTGCTGGAGCAGGGAGGAGGCACCAGATGAGCCACCGTGGTCCCTTCCACCCCTTCTGTGATTCCGTGTGCATTTAAGGGACACACGACAAGTCATTCACTTCACCTCACCTATTAGAACCAACTAAAAGTTAGTTCTCAACAATATATTCACTGGATAAAGAGGAGACCTGCAGCAAAGATCTGCATTTGTTTGCAGCATAGGTAGTGATCTATGGGTTGGTCAATCTGTGTAGTCTGTGCAAACTCTTGGTGTGCTACCCATCATCCCAAATTGATATTTGAAAGGGTCGATTACTTACCTAGATTAGGTGAATTCCATCTTTTCCAACCATTTCTTCATTTTCTTTTCCAAGAAAGAAATGTCCACACTTCATCTATTGTTTATTTCATAATAATCTTTTCATACCCAGAACAGAAATGTTTCCAAGGACTGGCTGGTGTGCACCTTTAAGTTTTTCATAGAATCACAGAATAGTTTGGCTTGGAAGGTACCTTAAAAGTCATCTGGTTTAATCTCCTGCCATGGGCAGCAACACCTTCCACTAAACCAGTGCACAAATGCTACTAAATATTTTGGATTGCTCTCATGACAGGATACCTGATGTTCTGTTTGCTCACCTTGGTACAGGACAATTCATACTCAAGAGAAGAAATTAAGTCTGGACATTTTAAGTTCACTTGTAGCAGTATGGAGTTAAACAGTGACAAACTCACAAAACTAAGTCACATTTTGCAAGGTACATTCAAAATTTTCGGAGAGACTGAGGAGCAGGAAAGGCCTGAGGTGAGCAGTGTCTTTTAAAGAGTCGTCAAAGTACTCTGGGCCTGCTTATGGCCCTGTTTGGCTGGAAAGCACTAATTAGACTAGATATACTTGGCTAGAAGGCAGAAAGCTTAAAACATTAACTTTTTAAACATGTGCATACATTTGGACTGTAACATATTCTGCTTTTTGGAGGTATGCTCTGAGTAAATATCTTGCCAGCATGATGTTATCCCTTAATTTTTTAAATAGAAATATGCTGTTTCAGAGTGCACACACACACAATTATTTTATACAGTGTTGAGAGAAGAGCGTGGTTCCAGAAATGGCACTAATATCTTCTTTTTTTAAAATTAGGAAATACATAGAAATGCTACACATTTGCTGACATTATGAATTTTGATTTTTATTTTTCTTTTTATTTTTTTAATTACATTTGTTTGTTTATGATTATTGAGGAGGGGGCTATATAAGCAATTTTTTCTTCAATAGGGATTACTCAAAGCTTCCAAACAGTGTGAAAAACCTTGAATTTTATTGTCTTAGCATGAGCTAATGAACAAATACATGATCCCACAGCAATCTACTTTCCATAGTTTCCCTCTCCTCTACTTCCCTCTTTGCTGGGGCACACTAGACCCCTGCCTAAACATGCAGGGTTACAAAAAACAACACAGTCAAAATATCTTCACTTTGGGAATTGCGTAATGTTGGAAAACTGCTATTGTCACTTAAAATTCCCAGCGGGAAGAACTGGGAGTAACACTGGGTGAAACAAGAGTGTGAAGTCATAATTTGTGCACCAGGGAGTTAAAATGGATGAATGTTTGTGGGATCATTTTTTGTATATCCACAAGGTGATCGGGAAGAACTTTTTTATCTTTTTATTTGAAGCTATTTAATAGATAGAGTGAGAAAGAAGACGCACGTCCAGCAGGTTTTGTTCACCTTTATGTTCTGTGCCCATCCAAAGCAAGGCTGATTTTTACTGTTTTTATTTGTTTGTTTGTCTGTTTTTTAAGGCAAGGTCCTAAAAACACTTGGGAACTTGAGGGATTTTTTAATTGAGGAATATGGTCCATAAATACTTATTCTGGGATTTAGGAAGCCTTAGAAATTCCTTTTCTGAGACTTCAGTTCAAGACATTAATCTTCTGAACATTGATAATGGGACCTTGGGAGATCTGCATTTGAGATTCAGCATTGTATTCTACATATTTTGCATCCGAAGTTTGGAATTATGTCATTAGACTTTTGTTCAGAACATTCGTGAAAATACAATTCACAACTAAACATAGATTTTGTACAGTCACTGGTGATTTGTGATCTTGGGCTTCGATCTTCCTAGGAGGTGTCTGTCTGAATCTCATCTGCAGACAGACATATCTCTTCTATTTCATGCAATTTGCACCTCTCAAATTATCTCCTCACTGAAAAATTGTTGGTTGCCTAATCCTTGCAGGCCTAATGTAACAAACTCAAGCATCTGGAGGATTTTTTTTTTCAGAATTGTGACCCCTTCTCAGCTGAACACCCTAACTACCAGCCTGAGTTGGCCTTCCTCTAATCTTTTTCCTATATATTCGGTGGATTTTGTGTTCTGTCCTCCTCAAGTACCCAAGAGAAGATATTGAATAGCCTGGCAGCCAAAATACTCAGAGGCTGAAAGATATGAGCTTAATCCACATCAGGTTGCCTAGCACCTTGAATTTCGATCTCATACTTCATCCATACAGAAACAGGAAGTAATAATATTTGCATCCCTTCAAGGGGAAGTGTTGCATCCCAAAATATCTGGTGTTCCATACTGAGTCCTTACACTCTTGGCAGGAAAAAGTCAGGTTAGACTGCCCTGTGAATGTGCCTAATCAATAAGAATAGGAAAGCATCACTATTAGGCAGACCAAAATTTTTAGAAGTAGTACAGAGAATTTAAGAGGATATTTAAAACATGCTGAACCATCATTCTCCAAGTGCTGAAAATATCAGTATCCAAGTTTGGACCTTAACCAGGTGACAGGATTGCACCTTTTGATGTTTAAGGGCTTAAATTTCAGCAGAGCAACAATCAGAGGAGTTGTAGTGAAGTCTGCTCCAGCCCTTAGTTAATCTATTCCCCAGTTCCATTTTTAAAATGTGAGTATTGACGCAGGGGCTGTGAGATTGTATCTGCTGAGGATAATGAAGTGTCCATATGCTGTGGTGATGGTTATCATGAAAGACTCAGGAGAGGAGTGGCCTCACTAAATTGCTGAACAAACTCACTCCTGGCAGGGTTGTGAGATCAAGCCCTTAAGCCAAGATATCACAGAAGTCTTGGCAAACAAATCAGATATGTTGTGCCTCAGAAATGATGCTGTTCTTCAATGGATAGGGCTTCTCCTCCTTGCAGCACTGAAAATCTTCTGTGATTGGAATAGGGACATCTTGGGGTTCCCTAAATCCTTTCATCAACAGATATGATCTCACAGCCCCTGCTTCAATACTGACGTTTTAAAAATGGGAACTTGGCAGAATAGATTAACTAAGGGCTGGAGCAGACTTCAGCACAACTCCTCTGGTTGTTTCTTTGCTGAAATTTAAGCCTTTAAATGACAAAAGCTGCAATCCTGTCACCTGGTTTAGGTCCAAACTTTGATACTGACATTGTCAGCACTTGGACTATGATGGTTCAGCATGTCTTAAATAACCACCTAAATCATACCAGAGACATGAGGGTAGAAAAAAGTGCTTTTTTATCTGCACAAGGTCTGGGCTGTGTTTTCTTTACTGTCCCTTGTATATTAAGTTTACCAAAGCAACATGCATTAAGCTATGTGTGTCTAGGGGCCAAGAGACAATTCTGGCTCACCAAGAAGGCATTCAAACAAAAAATAATAGAGGCTCTGGAATGTTCCTGAGGAAAAGTTGCTCTCTTACTCGTAAAAGGATGCATAACCCTGAACTGCCACAGTTTGCATAGTGCTGTGTACAGGCTTTTAATGAGTACTGAAGCCAGAAGGCTTTCCTATTATATTTGCCTAGCTGGCATTACCTTTCCATGGTTCCAGGTGAAGTGGTGGTACAATATCCACAATTCCTTCAGCTCCCCGACCCGCTGCAGCTCCAGCTATAGTAGCTGACAATGTAATACTCATTCAGCAGCTGATTATAATTAAAAATATCAGAATAATTAAAGTCCTCAGCTTGACAAGCAGAGCCATAACTTTGCCTTCAGACATTCCTCTCTAATTAGTTAATTAATCCTAATGCAAATTATAAGCAATAATTAGTCAGCCAAGCTTGACATAAAAGTCTGCTGACTTACAGCTAAAAGGCTTTTCTGGTTGCTGGTTTGTAGCTTCTTAAGGTGTCTTTTGTCCACTCATAGTTTCTGTGTCTCGGGTCCTGTTAAGTTGCTGCTGATGTATGGATATGAAATTAGTTTGCGGAATGAGAAAACACAGCTATAAAAATTTGCACTACCATAGGCACTATTTTATTTGCTTAATAAACTGGATAGTCAAAATGTGTATAGAATATAAATAAAATATCACATATGCATTCTAATGTAATGTAAACGTGTTTTTATACAATTGCATACATTTAAGGACTTTCACATTCCCAGATTTAGCAGGATATATCTGCCTGCAGATGGTCTGGAATGTTCTGGTCAATGACAAAATGTAAACTTCAATGTGATTCAGAGTTTAAGCAGGATTCTGATTTCCCGTATCATATATGAAATCAAATTCTTTTGTATCAAGACAACTGATATTTGATTCACGTTTTTACATAGGTTTTTAACAGATCAGGACACTGTTGAAGTGAGATAATTTGAATTATCATCAGATAAATCAGAAGTGTGAATATTGCTTTTTCATGTGGCAATGCAGTTGATATCAGTGAGCTTCATTCCGCAAAGCCCTAGTGCCAAAATTCTCTTGATTTATTTGGAACACTCATGGATGTTTATGTATTTATTTTTCTAAAGCATTTTTTCTGAAAGTGTTCCTATTCACATTTAAAAAAAAAAAAAAGTTGCAGTGCTTAAAAAAAGTGGAAGGCAAAAATGGAAAAATTATTCAGAAAGCATAAATACTTTGTAGTGAGAATACTTTTTCTAAAAGAGACATAATTAGAACGTATTTTTATGCTATACTACCTTGCTTTCAGTCTAATTTATCATGTTGTTTAAGGTAAGTGGGATCACAAGACCATAAGACACCTGCCAGCATTTATTGTACTCCTCTGAGCAACCTGGTCTAGTGCAAAGTGTCCCTGCCCATGGAAGGGGGTTGGAACAAGGTGGTTTTTGATGTATCTTCTGACCCAAACCATTCTATGATTCTGTGTTTCTCCTCACATGTTTTTTTTTTGTGATGGTTTAATCGTGTTAAATATTATGGCTATGAAGAATGAAACCCAGCAGCCTGTATTTAACCTCCACTTTTCTTATCCAATGCAGTTACATTCCCTGTGCTAAAAACAGAGTATCGAGAACAGGAATAAAAAAAGCTGGTGTCAGGATAAAACCAGATCAACATATCTGAATTCCCTTGAATTTGTAACATTTTGACTCAGTGTAAACTCCTGTGTGTCTTAACGGAACTTAAGCAAAACTACAGTCAAGACCCAGTTTTGTTTGTTTATCCTCTTGCTATTCATCTCACCTAGACTTAACTGTCTGAGCTCTGGAGAATAAGACCCAAATAGACATTTTCTAGAGTTAGGGAAGCAAAGAGATTCCCACTGTAATCTGGCCAGAACTACCCCTGGGGACATCGATCTTTTTCCATGTCTACAGAGGAAAGATAAGGTGATGATAGCCCTGAATTAAGCCTCTCAGCTGAGTGCCTAAATCTGGGTGAGAAAATCTAAACCATATTAAAGAGCTTGGGTGATCCAAAATGTGGGATGACATTATCTATTTATAGTGTTACCCCACTGTCTCTCTGTTCACTTGATGAAAGGAATAAAATAGAACCAGTGCTATTATTCAGTAAATCACACAATGAATTTCTGAAAAGCTCTTTTGGGCATTTGTTGTCTTTGAATTGGTAGGCTGAACAGAGAAACCAAAATTATTCAAAAATGAGCAAATAAATAGTCATGGATGTCTTGAGCATTTCTTGAGGCCAATAAGGAATGTAGAATGAAGTATCCAAAATACAGATGGGAACTCTTTTTCCTAGCTTTTCACTGGCAGAATGAGGATACTGGGGCATGGAACTTTGACCACTAGAATCACACAGTTATTTGGGTTGAAGGGACCTTCCAGATCACCTGGTTTCAGCCTCCTACCACGGGCAGGGACACCTTCCACTATCCCAGGTTGCTCAGGGCCCCATCCAACCTGGCCTTGGACACTTCCAGGGATGGGGCACCCATAACTTCTCTGGGCAACCTGTGCCAGGGTCTCACCACCTCCTGAATGGGGTAGAGAATAAACCAAATTAGTCAAGTGTCTAGAAAAAGATGAGAAGAATCATCAACTGACAGTTACTGCTCCAGACCCTTCCCTGCTCTTCCTTCACTCCTTCCAGCAGGTGTCAGAAACTTTCAGGAATGAATGCTGGGAGTTTCTGACCCTCAAGGGATCCAGGGGTAATCATATACATTTAACTATTGCCCACGTTCTGGATCCTAGCAAGGTTTCTTTCCCCACCACCACCCCTGAACTTGTATTTCATTATGCAGCATTTTATATGTGTGAATTGTTTTTCCACTAATGAGAAGTACAGGGATTTGGGGTGCTAATAGAAAGTAGTAGGAAAGTAATGAGAGATGGGAAGCAGGTTAGATTCTTTTTTCCAATATGCTTGTGTATGAATGGGAGTTATTCTGTTGTATCAAGGGGAGAATAGATTAAGTATTTTGGAATGCACAACCCAAGAGGGATAGTTAATCCTGTTTTTGACAATCGCAAATGTAATACGTACAAATGAGGGGAAGCATTATGCATGATTTTCCTCATTTTACATACAGCACAATACATTATTTTCCACCTCTTAATTCATGTCTTCATTAAGTAAAACTGCTCTAAGTCTAACTGGAGCATAGTGTAGATTTGGGAAAGAATTAAGATCTCAACAATGATACATTGAGTTTTCTTTTTAAAATGTTTTAGGACATGATCTTTTCATTAGCAGATTAAAATAGCTGATAAAAAAATGTGTTAATCAGATTTAGTTTGCTTGGCTACCACTGACTGGCCAGGGCACCAGCTGTAGCTGTTGATGCCATGCCCAGACAGTGTAGGCATCTCCGGGAAATTAGGGGTCGAAAAAGAACTTTATGCTTCTAACACATATATTAAGGCTGAAATCCTAGTGCTGCGTGGTTTATCTCACTCATCTTCCAATCCTTCGTGCCTCTGCAGGCATTCCACATAACCCAGATTTCTTTCCTAAGGAGACTGGACTATACCCATGGTTGTGGTCAGCAACTCTCTTGTATGATATCCCTTAGGAGAACCTCCAGCACTTGGAGCCTTTGATTTGTGGAGAGTCAAATGAAACACCTCCATGGGATTTATACTTGTTGCTACTTCAGAGCTGCTCTAAATCTTTGTGGGAGATCAGTTTGTGTCCTGGCCAAACCCAGCATGTTGTAACCTCACCTGCTAGTGCTGACTCCACACCAGGGAAGATGCCCTTAAGCTCCAAAGAAGGGGAAAAAAAAGGAGAGTTTCCTCATATTTTTCACTTAAGAGTGTCATGATTTTAACTGTTTACCCTTTATTTAACAGGCAAATTCAAATTGTCAAAGTAAACATGTTTCTATATTAAAAACAACTGCAGTTGTGTTGGGTTAATTATTGTCAAGATTGGTACAAGATAAAGCAAGGTAGTTATTAAACATTTTCTGGGGAGATGTTTAACAGTGGGGTTCTCCAATAAAAAAAAAGAAATACTGCTTTCTTTTTTAAATTACTCGATAAAAAATGCATCCTTATAAGCCACTGGCTAAACAGTCACAGCATTGTGTTATTGTTACTGAGCCCTGGAATACAATGAAGAGCAAATTGTATTTCTTCTCAGGAGTAAACAGAGGACAATTTTTTTGCAATATATAGCTGTAATAACCAGTAAAATTTGACCTGATTTGAATTAGATATTGCTATTGGGATTCATTATGCTTATTTTTAGTTTTCTCTTAATTAACATCTGGCCTAAGTCAGTTCTCAAGATCTCCTCTACAGAGAGTTTTGGGGATGAGTTCCTCTTTAAGGTGCCAGTCTTACACTGTTAAGGAACATTGCAGCTGAATTCCATACTGATTTCCCATTTTCCTGTAGTCACTGTTCTACACCAGGCAGCTGAAATCAAGGAACTGCTTTCAAAGGCTACAGCAAAGCAGCATAAGAGTATGTGTTCCAGACAAAACTGTTTGAAAGTGAACAGAAAACTCCTTTTCCAAAGGTTGGAATCAATGGGCTGCCCTTATGGTAAGTAAATTGTAAGGTCTTTGGGCTGAGAAATGCCTGTTTCCCTGCACTTCGAGATCCCTTGATTGTCACCAAGGCATAGAACTCAGCAGCAAAGCCCATAATTGCAGTAAGAATTGGAACAGATTTCTGGATGTTGTCAGGGAAGTGGCAATGCTAGTGAACTATTTTGTGTTCAGTATTCACACTAAAATCCCAGTCATCTGTGACTTACGTGACAGTTGTCTTCAAGACATGAGATTTAGACTTGGGAAGAACGAGTTAAACCAAAAACCAACTTTGAAATTTTTGACATTCTCATTTAGCAGCTCCAGTGAGAGATGAGATTAATGATTCAGACTTGCACTAATGTTCTAAATACCCCATGTGTTGTACCGAAATGACATTCCACTCCCAAATAAACACGCACTGCTAAAATCAAGTGTAGATTTAGATTGGACATAAGATATAACTTTTTTTTATACAGTAAGATTGATGAGGCACTGGCACAGTTTGCCCAGAGAAGTTGTGGATGACTCGCCCCTGGAAGTGTTCCAAGTCAGGTTAAATGAAGAGGAACCTGATCTAGTTGCAGATGTCCCTGCTTATTGCACAGGGCTTGGACTTTAGGATGATCATTAAGGTCCCTTCCAACCCAAACCATTCTATGATTCAGATTGAAAAATGTTAAGTTTTTACAAAGTAAGCTCAAGTTTTCTTAAGGTTTAAATTATTAGCATAACTTTGGAAAGTCTTTAAATATCGTATTTTCTACACCTTGGATAGAATTTCAAGATTCCATACTGTCCCGTGGAAATCTCTGGATCCAGACAAAAGGAAAAGCTGGTACATCACTCTAATTTTATCTCAGCTTATCCCATCAACTCTTTGAGGGAACAGTCAGGTTTCTGGTTGATAAACAGACTTTCTACCAAAAAGAAAAAAGAGGAGGGACCAAGAGTGTTTGAACAAATGATAAATTCCTGATAGAGAGTGAAGTGCCTGACTGTGCAGTGTCTGCCTAAGAAGAGTTGGGTTTCTTGAGCAGAAATTCACCTTTCTGGAATGTACATTGGGCCAAGCTTTCACCCTTCTTGCTAAAGAAAGTGGTTGAGCACTAGTTCAGTATTGGACTAAGTAAGCAGCTGTTGCAAGACCTAGCCTGGAGATCTGCATTCCTCCAAGAACAAACCTGAAAGTATTGCAAAAGAGCAATTTCATAACCCCCGTGACAGTTGAGGTAATGGGGAGATATCTCTTCATTATTTCTTTTCCTGTGAAGTACAGAAGCTTGCGGTCCAAATTCCTTCACCATATGATCATCAGAGCCCACCTGTAGTGAAAAAATCCCCTGCTATTTCTTGAGATTGCATAATCAGGGTATAAAACACCATTGGCTCATATAGGAACTGGCTGTCCAAGCTTTCTCCACGATGAATAAAGGAAAATGGAAATATTTAGAACAAATTCATATCAGCCCAATGAATTCTGCCTCAGAATGCCCACTCACCCCTCTCAACAAGTTCTGCCTTCCTGCCTACCATAAAAGAAACTGAAGTCACTGGCTCAGATAGGAAAATTAGCATTTTCAGCCTGGCTAAGCATCTGAAGTTAAGTGAGATTCAACCTTCCTGGAGACGCTACTAGGACTAACTTAACCCAGATTTAGTCCACTGTGGTGGCTGAAAATTTGCTTTTCACCAGGTGTCCACCAAGATGTTCTATCACTCTCCCTCCTTAGCAGAACAGGGAGAGAAAATGAAATGGAAAAGCTCATGGATTAAGTTAAGGGCAGGGAGACCACACCATTCACAGTCAATGTGTAAACCAGACTCATCCTGGGGAAAATTAATTTAAATTTTTGCCCATTTATAACAGAGTGAAATAGCAAGAAGTAAATGCAAAACTGAAAAAAAAAACTTTTCCCCCATTTCTCCACATCTTCCTGGGCTCATCTTCACTCCTGACTCTTCCACCTTCTCTCCCCCGAGCAGCACAGAGGGGATGGGGAATGGGGATTGGGGTCAGTTCATGACATTTATGCCTCTGCCATGCCCTCCCTCTCAGGCTGTTCCTCTGCTCCAATGTCAGGTCCCTCCCAAGCGATACGGCCTTTCCCAAACTTCTGCAATGCATACCCTTCCCAAAATCTGCAGGCTTTCAGGAATTACTCCAGTGTGGGTCCTTTTCCGTGTGATTCAGCCCTTCAGGATCAGACAGGCTTTCAGGATCAGACCACTCCTGCTTGGTTCCCCCACAGGTCACAGCTCCTGACAGAAAACCTGCTCCTGCATGGATTCCTCTCCATGGACTGCAGCTTCCCCCAGCCTGTTTGATTTATCTCCCTCTCCTTCCCATCCTTCATGCCTGCTGCAACTCGGGGCTTTTTGCTGCCATCGTATTGACACTGTGCTGGTCAACTCACCCTGAAAAGGAACAGCTATCAATTATTTTTGTTAAAATTATTAGTTTTTGTTGGAGGATCCAAGGCAACGGGTTCTACGTTATGACTAATATTTTCATAACTGTTTAAGGAACCTTGAAACCAATCCAGTTTTAGTATCTGCATTCTCTGTGTGGCTCTGAAGGGAAGAGTTTCTATTTTTAAACTGAAATTGGAACCTAGAAGTGGTCAGGTTCCTATGCTGCATTAATATACTTACTCAGATACTCTTGGATCTCCTACTAGAAATCTTGCACCCATTCAGGTGGATGTTCAGACTTAGGAAGGAAATAGATTTTAAATTTTCTTTGAACATGATTAAAAAAAAAAATAAAATAAAAGGAACAATTTTTATGACAGGAAAACAGACTCACATAGAGAAAAATGGTTTTTTCAGTAACCCTGAAGGGCTGTAGTTAAACTTAGAACAAACTTCTATTTAACTACAGTTTTTAAAAATAGAAAATCAGAGTATCTCAAATAAGCTTGAAATGGAGTATTTTGAGTTTACCAGGACATTCCATTCTTTACTTGTGTGTTTTGGATAGACTAGAATGAATTGAAATCAGAATATTTCCGCCACACATTCTATGCTCAATTGCTCAGCATTTTCAGATGCGAAAAAATATTTGCTCTGGAAATTTTCCAGGCAACTTTCCTTTGATTTTTTGAAGCTGATTCCCTCATTCCTTGGGCTTCTGGACAGAAATTCTCAGCATGGTGTCACGATCCAAACTGCTCATGAAACACCCTCCAATTCCAAACAGCGTAATTTCAGAGAATTTCCTGATCTAGCACTAAACCTCGGCTCATGTGGTGTGTACCTGTGGCTTTTTTTCATTGAGCTTGTTTGCTCCCACTAAGCTGGATAAGCCCTGGAGCAGTTTGGGAAGCAGCAGGCATTGTGATGTACCTGCTTTCTCACTGTCTGCTGCGTAAGTCCAGTGCACAGGTGGGAGCAGGAGTCTGAGGAGTGTTGGATGCCATGGGATCCCTGATGTCTTGGAATGAAACACTCGTGTTAAATAACTCTCTGCTGAGCCACTGTGAAAATCCGTGGAGTGCTCAAGAGTCCTGAACATTTTCCATCTCTCACTTGGGCAGGCAGTCTAAGGTTTAAGCTCTGCTGTTCAAATAACACCAAGGGTAAAGATGTGATGTCAAGACCTGTTTGAGCACTCTATTTTGGTTTTGTTGCTGCTGTTATTTTTAGTGTTCAACGGTAATCCTGAATTTCCATACATAGCAGAACAGAAATATTTATATTCTGTGTATTTACAGTCATGTGTACAGTTGGCAAAATGTTACAGATGATTACTTGTGGCTTAGGAGTCTAGAACAGTTAGATACCACAAAATAAGTTCATATTAGCAAAGGGAAATTACTTGATTGCATCTGTGGGGAAAAAAGGCTAATCATAGATCTTCTTGTAGTCTAAGACTCTGTCTCTAGAGTATTTTTGTAAACATGGAGTTCTTCAAGACCTCATAACTCTCTACTGGGAACAAAGGCTGTGTCTATAGCCACAAATAAATCAAAGCCAGAGCCTGTTCTCAACCTCCATCCCCCAGTTACCCAGAATACGAAATAATTCACATGCTTCCTGTGTGGTTTTGGTCTGCACTGGCTAACGTTCTGCTAGAGTTTGCCTGGGCACAGTCCAGGGGATTTGCACATGCCATGGACTGCTCCGAGCAGGAAGTCTGGACACTGCCTGGAGGGAAAGAGAAGTTAGACATGTGTCTACAAGTCAGGCTCCTTACCTGCAGGATGGGACTGGCCTCTAACTGATCCATGACCTGTTTTATTTAATTACAGCATCACAGAACCACAGAATCATCAAGGTTGGAAGAGAACTTCAAGATCATCTGGTCCAACTGTCAACCCACCACCTCCATAATCACCCCTAAACCACATCCCCAAGTGCCACATCCAGAGGCCTCTTAAACACTTTCCAGAGCTGAAACTCCACCACCTCCCTGGGCAACTTATTCCAATGCTCCGAAGCCTAACCAGACATTTCATCTTCAGTGAAAAATTTATTTTTAGTATCTAATCTGCATTTTCCCTGGTGCAACTTCAGGCGACTTTCTCTCATCTTTTTGCTTGAGAGATGGAAGAAGAGACTGACTTCCACCTCTCCACAACCTCCTTTCAGGTAGTTGTAGAGAGTGATGAGGCCCCCTCTGAGACTCCTCTTCTCCAGAAAATCATTTATATGAACCCAAAAGTTCAAAACCAAACCTCTTGTTGAAATTGGGCCAATGGGCTTGGCCCAGACTCGTTCTGCTGAGATGTGCCTCGTACAACGAGATGACCCTGATCTGATTCATGAAGGTTTAAAGCAGAAGGCAGCAGACTTTCAGCCTGGTCAACCTCTTCCTTCTTGCAGCCATAAGGACCATAACGAAGGACAAAATAGCTGATGACTTTAATATCACCAACTCTTAAAATTCATTGAGCTATCCCCTCACTAAGACAAGTATCCTGAGATTAAAAAAAATCACCATCCGTGTTGTGTTTCATCCTAAACATTTGCTCCAGACAGGTCTTCAGACCTCTTCTAAAAAAAAGACCAACTCAGGGAAATTTTTGCTTGAAAGCAGTGTGGATTCAAAGTGTATGTGAGGTATCTTATTAGCTTTGAGTTTATTTTCAATTCAGTCACAGGAAATATCCATTTTCCTGAAGAAGCAGCAGTTGTCATATTTTGCTGCTGTAGCGTGTGTAATATCAGTCTCATGTTTATTTATGCATGTAAAGATTTTATTATTTACATTTAAATATTTATAACATTTCTGCATAAGCAGCCAAAAAAGTTCATTTCTGCCCTTTAGGAACTAAGCAATTTCATTTTACTAGGTAGACTTTTTTCTATATAAATAATTGACACATTGATTTCTCCCTCTGTCTTGATGCTATTTATATTATTTCTTAAATGCAAGAGGGTTATAGAACTAACAGACTGACTGGTCTGTTTTTATTGCCTATCAAATCCAAACAGACTAATATATCACATGAAGGATCTGGAATAGGGTGTGGTGATAAAACACTAAAAAATAGGGAAGAATTCATTAGAATTCAGATATGGAAGCCTATGCTAATTACATTGCTACACAGAAAAAGTGTTTGTTTCTTCCTGGAAATAACTTTATGCAAATTTTATTTTTCCCTGAGATTAGCAGTACTGTCTGGCTGCATAGCAATAGATATAATTGTGGTCCTTCTTTCTTTCAGTAGTACAATCTTAATATTATTTTTGTAAAAAACAAGGTATTTTAACCGGATTTAATGAAACTATGATGTTTACATGGGAGCCTGTACTCAGAACAGGTTTTCCACTGTCCAGTGGACTGGCTGCATCTGCTTCTGAGGGTGAGAAGAGCATCTTGTTAATTCGCCCCTTCCTCCTTCACTACATACTCTGGACAAGTTAAAACCGGCTTTAAAATTTTGTCTTTATGACTTCTACTGAAAAAAATTCCCTCTCACTGCTGTCATAACAATGAGATAAACAAAATCAGTACCCAGTGACAATCTGAAAAATAGGAGGTGAAAGCAGATGCAGATTTCTGGAAAAATAACAGGGCAGGTAAAAATTCCTCCCTCATAATACAATCTCAACACAATGATGCAATCACCAATGGAGTTCAATTTTTTTTTCCTTTTTTAAAAATTTCATTTAAGTCAGTGCAATCCCAGTCAAAGAGAAAGTAAATTAATTTTCAAGAGTTCAATTCTGCAACCAAACAGAGCTGACTAAATGGAATTATAGGTATGTCAGGCATTTTCACCAGTTGCACCATTGTGCAAGACTGTGGTCAGACACAGAAAGAGAAAATCCCTTGTTTCCCTCAATCGTGTTCGCAACCCAAGCAGTCAAGGCAGTGGAAAAAAAAACCAGGAAAACCAAGTGACTTATCCAAGGTGTCAGGTAAATTGGAAATCCAAGTATAATGTCCAGGCTTTGTGCTCTGAATCAATTAGCTGTTCTCAAGTCCATCCTGTTTCACAAAAGGAAAATACAGTGCTCTTTCTTTTAATCACCATTCATGGTTTGTCTTTCTTTGGCTGCTCCTCATACTTTTTCCAATTGTATATATTTCCCATGTGGAAGCAAATTGAGAGATTGTTCTTGCTTCTGAGCAGTCCTTAAAATCACACCCAACTCACCACATAATTTGCTACATAAATTTACTTTACAGGTGTTCAGGAACCAGAGCCTGGGGGTAAATTTCCATTGTTTCTCCTGGATGTATTAAAAAATCTCATACTATTTCAGTTTGCTGTTTTAATTTTTAGCGTTTCATTCTGTTTCCTTTTCAGTTTTAGAAATTAATGTTCTTTCTTTGCTTAATTACAAAACCCCAAGTTTGTATGGAATGTAGAAATCTGCTCCAATGTGAATGTCACCATCTTTGCAACCTGCTCAAATAACCCAAGGAAAAAGAGGGAAGAGACAGCAAGAAAGAGTAAATGAAAAGGCATAGCTAATAATTCAAACTGTACCTCAGAAAGAAAAAAAACTTATTGAAATATCTTCATTGAGGTTGAAAGTCAGGCATGAAAACTAGATCATTTCTACCAAAAGGTTTCCAATGTTTTTTTTCTAGATCCTGACTCAAAAAAGACATAGTTTTTAAATTTATAACTTTAATTTTGAAATTCTGAGTAAACTCTGTCCATGATTATTGGGATTTATCTTATGTATTTTAAGCAAATTTAGACATCTTCATGTAGAGTAATCAGACCAGGCTCCTTTTACACACAGGAGAGAGCAAGAGGTGTTTTTAGAGAGCTGTTCATCCCCTCCTGTAGTCTAAAAGTTAGGAAAGAGTCTGACTTGGTAAATATGTATTTTTTGTATTGACTCTCAAAGGAAGTTACTGCACCACTCAGTTCTGGAGGCTGAGCTTCCAGAGCTCAGCTGACAGGTGATATAAATCTTGTTTTCTGTGACTTGCCTGTATTACAAGTATTGCACAAAATGAGGGGACAGTTTCTCCTGAACATGGCAGAAGCCATATTTTTACAGATTATAGATAGTTCCCAGATTATAGATAGTTCCAGGTTTTTCCATTTTTAGGTTTTAGGGTAGAAGATTTAGAAAGCTTCTGATACTGCCTTTTCAGACTGTTTTTTTAAAATTTTGACTCTAGTATCAGGATCAAATACTAACTAGACCATAAACTTCTAGAAAAATCTCTGGAATTTCTAGATGTATGGCTATGCCTAGAGAAACTGTGACTGCCCCATCCCTGGAAGTGTTTGAATGGGCTTGGAGCAACCTGGTCTGGTGGAAGGTGGCCCTGCCCATGGCAGGGGAGTTGGAACAAGATGATCTTGAAGGCCCCTTCCAAGCCAAACCATTCTGTGGTTCTGATTGCCAGCATCATCACAAGATCTCTCCCCTTTAGAATAAATTTCACCTCCAAATATATGTATTTTGGTGGAAGGTGAGGGAATGCATTGATTCAAGTTTTCAATGTTAAAAATAGTACAAAACAGGGAAGGTTTGGAAGTACCAAGGACAGATTATTTTAGGAATCTAAGTAGTTTAAGCCCATTGAAAGAACTAAAGTTTAAATGCTTTCTTTAAAAGCAAACTATTCCATAGATCATAGAATCTTAGAGTCGTTAAGGTTGGAAAAGACCTCTGAGACCATTGAGTCCAATCATTCCTGCAACTGATGTCAACATCCAGAATGCTGGTAGCCCCAAGGAAAGCCCTCACTGGTAGGTTCACTTGTAAGAACTGAGGGACTGATATTGTAAGTGACTTGCATGAAAACTGTCACTAGGGCCTGCATATAAAGAGAAAAATCATTCCTAAGTTAAGAAATAGCTTGGCTTCTTTTTAATCTTTTTTATCTCTTACTACTGCTCTGCTACTGCTTTTGGTCTATATAATCAGCTAATGAGATTTCCACTTCTCCACGCAATGAGGCAAGTTTTGCTCGAAGAAAAGTTGTGCCTAGATTCATTGCAATGCATTCATATACTATTAAGAAATATTTTACAGAGCAGCGCATTTAAACAAATATTAAATTCACACAATTGTTAATCAGTGTGCCATCTGGAAACATTTGAAAGTTTAGACTCTTAATTGCCTGAATCTCATAAATGTTCAAAATTGTTGCATACTACAGGCTATATTGCATTTAGGACTTTTTTTACTGTATAAATACATGTAATTAAAATGTGATATAGGAACACTTTCCAGCAGCTGTTGTGAGAGCAGTAACCATCTCCCCTATTAATCTTCAGGGATTTGAAATATGTGTTGCTGAGCACCAGGGTCAATGACATGCCGCTACATTTGAATCCCACCATTTGACAAAGCACTGCATTCTGTTTCTAAATTCTTTCATGCAACTGACAGCTACATCCATTTCTTCCCGAGGCCACTCTTTAAATTCCTTTGTACTTGTAGAAGCAAGTTTGCTGGCTCAAGAATTTTGTCTTAACTCTGCCTCTAAGACTTGTCAATGGCAAATTAGGACAAGAAATTCTAATTTATGTTTCAAAGGCACCTATGGTAGTAAGAGAAACTATTTTTATTTACAATTTTTTTCCTCAAAAGTGTCAAATCAAAGACTCTATAATTATTATATATTTTCAGGAGATGTCGTATTATATTGACTTCAGGGGGCAAGTGGTGGATAGGGTTAATCTGAGAAAAGTCAGCGAAATGCACAAAGGATTTCTGTTCATGGCAAATGTTACTTGGAGAATTAACTACCTCAGTAAGAAAACAGAAATATTTGGGCTATCAGCTGCTCTCCTCCAAGATGTTTGAGCATAGAGGTAGGAGATACTGCCGAGGGAGGGCAACTTCTTCGTGTCCAAAGGTCAGTGGAAGAGTTTCTCTGGTCCAATGCCCTGAATGGTTTTGATCAAGCCAGTGAAAAGGAATTCAGTGATGGATCATCTACTGGTTTTCAGTAGACAGCTCAACAGCCTGGCATGAGCTTTAATGACATCGCTCTCTTGCTTTCTCATTAAATTCTCCATGTGTTTTTTTTTTTTTCCTGTATTCCCTTGTTCTCCACCACAAATCACAGATGTACTTTTGACTTTCTTTATCCCTATCAGTTCTCAAGGTATGGCCATCAACTACAGATACCTCTTACAGCTAATAAAGCAGCTGACAACATGTGTGGTACAGATATTTTTGTCTTGTTTCCAAACACTAAAGTATATTTTAGTAAAGTGGGCTTTTTTTTCTGACATAATTTACAAATATTAAATAACTGTGATTATTACCCTAGGAAAGATATGTAGTTATGAAGAGAAAGAAGTGGCTCATGATCTTGAGACAGATGGCCCATGTTGGTGTATTTGCAAGGGATCTTTGAAGCGCTCCTGTGCAGGGCCCAGAATTGTATTTCCATGATCCTTATGGGTTTTCTATGGATATTCTCTGGATATAACTCAGGATATTCTATGATTCTGTGATTTTGATTTGGTAGCTGATGGGAAGGATTCCCTCCCTAAAGACCAAGTAGTAAATTGTGGTGTGTAGAGTTGCCAGAGGATGCAAGAAATAATGACTGAATTTCCTTGCTCTTGATCCCATTTCTAGGAGGATTCTCCATCAAAGGAAAGGAAAAACATGTTTGGACACAAGAAACCCTACATTTTGGGCAGGTACATGACTAGCAAAGCATTACTGTCGTATGAGAGAGGTATAATTTGCCCTCTTCCTTTTAGATAAGAATTAATATGAAATTAAATAATTCTTCCTTTTCTTTTCTTCTTTTGTTTTCCTTTTTTTTCCCCCTGAGTTTATATCGCTGGTACAAGAAATAAACCATAAACTGGACCAACTAAGATTTCTCTTGCTGTCTACATTTCATTTCCAAAATGTCCTTCCCTATTGTTTCTCAGTGGTAGACTTCTGTGGGATTAGACACCTCCAGGAAAAAGTCCTTTGCCCAAAGAGCACATGGAGAACAGAGTAAGATGGGGCAATGGTGGACTTGCAAAATCAACTGTTTGTCCTGCCCTTTCATCCTGACAACTCTGATAAGACAACTCCTCTTAATCCCTTTTCTGCCCTCCTGCAGGTGTGAGGGATGGAGCAATGACCTCTGTTTCAAGAAAAAAGAAAGCAAATGCTGCTTTTTCAGATTATTATCCCACAGAACCACTGTAAACTGAGAGCTTCAGCATTTCTTCTTTATTATCACAATCTTCTTTTTTTCCTTGAGCTTATCTGCTCTTGAAGGAACATATATTTTCTTGAGGAGAGAGAATTTTAGACACAGAAGGGCACCTGTAGCAGTTCTTCTCCAGACATTATTGGAAACATGCAGAAGAGGGAAAACTAGAGCTTTAAATCTGTATTTTTGTAACACAGCTGACGGAGCATAATGCAAGTAGGGCTTCCATACCTTTGGGTTATGAAATGAGAGACACAGGGCCTGAGTTATTAGTGTTAAAGAAAAAAGAAAAGTGCTGGTTTAGCAGAAATGAAAAATTCCCACCAATTGACTTGCACAGTCTTTCTGTGAGTACAAAACCAGATCCACAAATAAAGGATGAAGAAGCAGATAATTTTAAATAGAAGGTGGGGGGGAACTGTTCTTTAGACACAGTTATATCACAGTTATAGCTATGTAGAGCACTGGCATTCATGATTCCCAGGTTTCTATTTCACGGCTTCAACCTAAGATCCTATTTCTTTGTACTTAATATCAGGGACCTGAGTTTTTCCTTTCTTTTCTGAATTTGGAAAGATTCCCATGTCCAAAATTCAAAGTTTGACCTATAGTCCAATGTAATTTCTTTCTGCTGCTCTAGCATTTGAAAGAAAGGGTGATTTCATCTCTCTTATCTTGGGTTGGAGAAAAAAAATATTTCTTTTTACCAATCTCTACTGCTGCTTTCCTATGTGACACTGGGCAAATAATTTCACCTTTTTTTTTTTCAGTATTCCTCTCTTTCATTCTTACAATTCTAATCTAAAAGTATTAATTTCTTTGGTCCATTTCAGCTCTTATCATTTCTGTCCTTTTACTTCTCTGTAAGAAAAATGAAGACAAATAATTCTACTGAAATCAAAGAATCATAGAATATCCCGAGATGAAAGTGGGCCCACTAGGAAGTCCAACTCCTGTTCTGACAAAAGAAAACACAGAATAAATCAGTGGGGCATGAGAAAAATGCCTCGAAAAATGCCTCAAAAAATGAAACCAAATCAGTTCTTTTTAATCCGTGGGACAAGTGAGGCCAGGCTAGAAATGGGTTTGTGTTTCCACCTGGTTCTTCTCATGTCCAAGAAGGTGCAAGCTCTAATTCAGGTTTTCAAACGGTTGTAAAATTCAGAGATTCTCTTTATCCCGATGATTATCTGGTATCAATAATGACTCAGATTACATCAGCTCTACTCTACAGGTCACTAGTGGCAAGTCTTCCCTCTGTCTGGCCATGCAATTTTACAGAAGTCCAAGTCTGTAACATCCTTGCAATCTGTACCCCATCTGTCAAATTTTGGCTGAAATTGGCTGACAGATGTTTTGCAATGCTGCCGCTTCTCTCCAGTTCCACCACATTCCTGCCCCAACATACCTTTGACACACACTACGGTATGCAGAAAAGACAGCAAAGCAAGGCTGTTAAACCTTCTTCATGCCTTATAATAAATCCAGATCAACATCTAGAGCAATCTGGCCTAGTGGAGGGTGTCCCTGCCCATGGCAGGCTGGCTGGGAGGCGATCTTTAAAGCCTCAAACCATGCTGTGATTCTGCGATTGTCTGATTGGACAAGCTTGATGTCAATTGGCCTGATATTCACTATTTATCCTCTTGTTTCTTACTGCTTCTCTTAGCATTTTTTTAGGAAAGTAAAAGAAATATATTGACTACCAACACGCTTCCCCTAAAACTTTCTCACACACAACCCACAGAATTTCTGGGTTAATGCAAGGTAAGAACAAGTTAAATCTTTCCTCTTTAACGACCAGGCTGATGAAAGGGTTAAGGATATTTTCTGCACCTGGAAATTTTTTCAACAGTAGCAGAGCTGAGCAGTCAGACAGCAGCCTTTGATCTTTCCATGCTGTGTCACAGCTTGTGCACAAAGGTATTTCACATGTGGTTTGGGAGCGTTTGCCATGGGACTGGAAAAGGTGGGGAGTGCCATGATGAAGAGCACTAAGGAAAGACACGTTCTGAGGCCATGTTTCCTCACAAAAAGCTGTCAATATCCCTTTTCCTTCTATAACACCATCACAGCTGGACAGTGACACAGCTGGAGGCAATCCTTGAAAAGTCCATCTTGCAAGGTGTTCCTTGCCTAAAGTGTAGATGGACATGGAGGTGGAATCACATTTCACAGTGTCATCAAGACAATACCCTCTAGATCTGAATCTCATTCCTTTTAGAGGAATTGAGGCCCAGATTTTTCCTGTGTGACCTAAGGTGCCTGAGCTAGTGTAGAACTATTATCCAGCAGGGGAAGAAAAAAGGTGAAGCATCTCAGGAGACTCAGCCAACACACCTAACATCTAGGCTATCCCATGAATACACTTATGCTTTCGTTATCTTGACTCCAGAAGCAGCCCCTGTTGCCACAGAGATCTTGAATGAGTGCTTCAAGTTGAGTGAGATGGATACAGAGCTGTTGACTCAAACCATGGTGGGAAAACAACCAGCTCAATGACACCTTGCAGAGGAAGATGTCACTTCAGAGCTCACCAAGCTGAATCTGAACGACTTCTGATTTTAGTATGCTTTCCATACAATTATATTACTTGACCAGAATCGTACTTCTAGAGTATTTGTTTGCCCTTGCATGTAGTGCATGTGATCTGGTGCTGCTTTTAGGACTGAAGTATAAATAATGGCCGTTAAACAGAGTTTATTAAGATGCATTTTATGCAAGACCTATTTTTAATATGTATGGCAAGAGACCACATGACCACAATGTTTTTCTTCAAGGTGTTTTTCAGACTGTATTAGACAAACCAGGAGAGGCAAACCCCTAATAAAGCAAGAAATTTCAATGGAAATCAAATTCAATATTGTATCCCCCCCACCATTTTATCTGTAGGATTGGAATCATTAGGAGGTTGAGCTGAACGGGATTGCATGAAATCCTCTATTATACCCCTTAATAGGAGGCGAAGATGCAAGATCAGCTATATCCAAACCCTTTTGAAAGCTACTTATCTAATCTGCATTCAAAAACCACCAGTGATGGATATTCTACCTGTTCTCCTAGTTCTTAGAAAATGTAATCCAGTGCTTCACTTCCTATCACATTCCTTCTAATATCAAGATGTTACAAATATGCCACGTGAATATTTTAGGAAAAGTAAACAAAGAAATAGGAAAACACAAGTTAATCGGGATTAATTTTTGTAATGCATTTCCTCCAACGTCCTTGCACTGGAAACACATGGCATGATTGCATTTATATACTAGGTGGAGAGGACAGAAGAAGAAAAACTGGGCCAAGGACAGCTTTTTGCAGCATGGAAATAGCCCAACTCTTAAATTTAATAGACTGGATTCTTCATAGATTAGAAGCAAGTGCAAAGGATCTCTGAAAAAAAAAAAAAAACAACCAACCCTGTGACTCTCCCCTTTCTTCCCCTGCAGGGCTGACGGATAATTGATTGTAAAGATTTTGGCATGTTTAGGACTGTTTCAGGGCTCAATTTTGCTTTCCAAGGCCTTGCACAGAGGAGGAAATCCACATACAAAAGGGAGAAGAGATTTTTATACGGGTAGACTATTTTTTAATAAGTAATAAAAAGTAAGAAGTAGTACAGGAATTTGGAGGGCTGGAATAAATTCATGAAGGCAGAGAAGAGGAAAGCTTTATAGGGCTGGGTAGAAAAAAGTGGTGATTGGTGCAGGAATGGTAATAACAACTTTTTATTTATACTGTTTCATCGCCATCTGAACACCCCCCATATTTATACCCATAAGTATATGTGACCTGACATATAACAATGTAGATTCATAGGAAATGAAGGGTGGGCACAGAAATCAGCACGTGTGTATGTGTATAAACACATGAGTTTATATTAACATATAAAGAAAATGTGTAATAACATATGTTATTATATTATGATATAATGTCCTCCCCAGCACAGGAAAGATGTGGACCCATTGGAGAGAGTCCAGAAGAAGCCACAAAGCTGATTAGAGGGATAGAAAACCTCTGCTATGAGGAAAGGCAGAGAGAATTGGGATTGTTCAGCCTGGAGAAAAGAAGGCTTCGGAGCAACCTAATTGTACCTGAAGGGTACCTGAAGGGAGTACTGCAGGAAACGTGGAGGGAGATTATTCCCAAGGACCTGGAGTGACAGGACAAGGGGGAATGGCTTCACGCTGAAAGAGAGTAGGTTTGGATTGGATATTAGGAAAAAAATCTTGGCTGTGAGGATGCTGAGGCCCTGGCACAGGGTGCCCAGAGAAGCTGTGGCTGCTCCATCCCTGGAAGCATCCAAGGCCAGGCTGGATGAGGCTCTGTGACAATGGAAAGTGTCCCTGCCCATGACGGGGGGATGGAACAAGATGATGTTTCAGGTCCCTTCCAAACCAAACCGTTCTATGATTCTATTATTACATTGTGGTTTTATTTCTTCCCTTTCAGGCTTCACATAATTAATAAGTACTGAAATACTCAACATATATATTTGTATGGCAGGATCTCAGTGCAGCACACGCATAGAACATGGTTTAGACACCTCTCTGGTTGTTCTTGTGCTACAGGGTTAGAGGTTTCTGCAGCATTAATTAACTCAGTTTCCTTCATCTTCTCTCTTGGCCTTGTTCTGTTTGAAATCCATGAACATTGTTGCTCTCTCCTCTAGAGCTGAGTACTCCAAGTCTTGTCAAAAAGAAGGAGTAATTTCAGCATCAATAATCCTTGCCATGAAGACCCCTTGCCAAAGAATAATGGATATAAACTGATCAATATACCCTCAAAATTCTCATAATACAAATCAGATACAATCGAAGTTGAAACAGGAGGTTCTCCCAGATTTTTTACAGCCACTGTTGCTTCCATTTTTGAGGAAATTATAGCAGGAATCCTGACAACCATTTATTTTTGCTTTCCTTTCAGACCTTTCACAGTTAATAAACACTTAGCATTTTCAAAATTAATGGCAGCACAATTTTCTGCACTATTTAGAGAGCCTTGAAAAAAGGAGTTGTCAAACAGACCCAATATGTCTCCAACTCGACAACCATATGACTTAGCCTTGTGTTTTAGCCATACGGATGAGGAAGGCAACTGTGATTACTCCTCGTGGAAGGGGGGGTGTGAGACAAGATTGCTAATGTCAGCCTGGCTTGTCAAGTGTAACCAAGACTGTGGAATTGCTGAGCTGTGTACCCAAGAGTGTGTCAAGGCTGGATAACTTCCACAAAATAGGACAGGCCGTCACGTGGTGCTTCGAGCCAGCTAAAGAGTTTGTATGCCTACAACAGATGTGCCGTGTTAAAGATAGTACCCAAAAATGGTCAGGTGCCAGCACGACAAGTTTGTGAGCAGATCCTCCCAGCAGGAGCCAATTTCAGTGAAACAAGCTGGCAAGGCAGCAGACTTGTCATGGATGCAAATGCCAGATTTGGCATCTGCAGGTTTGTGGCACGGGGGAGAGGGGGGTAAGATCCAAGTTTCCACCACCAACTGGTTCCAGGGCTTCAAAGAAGAAATCTCTCAGATGTTTGGTCTGTGAAAAACATTGACTTGATTGCCTAAATCTCATTTAAATAAAAGCGAAAGGGAAAAACAACAACTCCAAACAAAATCCCAAGCCATAGATAGTTTACAACCAGGTGACCTCCTTTACATAGTTGTTAAAAAAATAACTTAGGGTCCTGGTTTCTCTAAAGTCAAATTCTCATCTTGGCATCTGTTCATGCTTGTATGAAAATATTCACAGCCCAGACAGTCCTGGAAAAAGATTTGTTATAATGTGAGGGCCCACAATGGGCAGTTCTTTGTAGCCCTGTTGTTCTATTAAAGATAACTGAAATATGTTCCAGTAAACACAGAAACCCACAGCTACCAAGCTTGTTTCTCATTAAGACTCTTCTGTGGGAATTTAAACAATTATTTTGAGCCTGACAATTGTGGCAGAGAATGATGGACAAATTTGTGTTGAGAACTTTTTGATTTACCAAATGCAGGTGTCACGGGGGAACAGAAAGCACAGTGGCATGTGCTTCAGGACACAAGGAAACTGCTTAAGGAGAAATTTTCAGGATTGTCTCCTCCCTTCAAGTTTTTAAAATATCTGTGACAGTAAAATATACAACTTGTACTCTGTGCCTTCTACAACTGACTGTCCCATCCCTGGAAGTTCTCAAGGCCAGGTTGGACAGGGCTTGGAGCAGCCTGGTCTGGTGGAAGGTGTCCCTACCCATGGCAGGGGGATAGAATGAGATGAGCTTTAAGGTCCTTTCCAACCCAAACCGTTCTGGGATTCTAGGATTCCATGGCTGGAGAAAACTTGCACCTTGCACCTTGCACCCAGATAGAGCATCCGTCTCAAAGACTGCTGGAATGACCAATGGTTCCCATCACTGAAGAGATGTTCTACAGGGTTCAGAGTCACCCCAGAGACAGATGGTCTGCAGTTTCACTTAGACTTTCATGGATGGTGAGTGCAAACAACTTGCAGAACAGGCTTGCCAATATTACAAAAGCAATGCCAAACCAGCTGGTTTTTTTCCATCGCCTGGAAGCAGGAAATTCTAATTTTCCTAATTTCAGGACAGTGAATGGGGGCTTAATTTCCAGGATGATATATCCATTTATTACAGTCAGCTTGTTTTCAAGGCAGCAGACAGTGACAGCTTTTTCTAGTATTTCAACTGGTAAAACAATGTTCATCTGAGACTTCTTTTCCCAGGAATCAGATTGACCAGGATTGGGTTGGTAAGGAGTTGAGTCTCCCACACAAGTTATTCCAGATCTGTTTTGCCAGTTGTTGTGTTTATCCTATAGTTTGAATCTATGTTGGAGAAAAAAATCACCTGTATGAAACCACTGGTATAAAAATAGGTCACAAATGAATTTGAAACTCACATGAGAAAAAAAGGGAAAGGAGATTTTTCTGGAGTTATACTGACTGAATTTATCTCTAATCATACAATTTTGAATATAAGCTGAGAAATTAGACAATATGCTGGCAGATATGGCACAGAAATTACAGCTGGTTTAGAAGAATTTTTGCCTGAGGGGGTGGTGAGGCCCTGGCACAGGGTGCCCAGAGAAGCCGTGGCTGCCTCATCCCTGGAAGTGTCCAAGGCCAGGTTGGATGGGGCTTGGAGCAACCTGGGATAGTGGAAGGTGTCCCTGCCCATGGCAGAGGGTGGAATAAAATGATCTTTCAGGTCCTTTTCAACTCAAACCATTCTATAATTCTTTGATGGATTCTATGATTCTTTTGTTGCTTCATACTCACAACGGGAAAAATGATGGGGTGCTTGTGAAATAGCCAAAACCAGGTGGAATATGAACTGGAACTAATCCCCAGGAGGAGGGAGGTTCCCTTTCCACCTCGCCCTGCCAGACAAGCTCCAACCCCACACTCTGCTCAGGCTCCCTCCCACACACGGTGTGAGTTTGGCTCCACACAGACAAACCCAGGGGGCAGGGGACAGCCCTTCACAGCATGTTCTCAGCCTGGCTGGGGCAGGGGAAGGCTGCAGGGCTCTTGCAGAAAGGAATATCCCTTCCCCTGCCTTTTAATTCCTTGCCTCTTCTCTGTCTGTGCCTGCAGAGCCGGCTGGTGACAGAAATGACAGCATTTCAGTGGCGGTGTCACCTGTCCTGCCAGCACTAAGAACAGAGCAGCTCTTGCTCTGCTGCTGCTAAATCCCCCTGGGCGTGTGACATAACCAGAGGAAATCCATCTCCTGCCTTGCCTGGATGCCGTGAGCTTTTGTGCCACCAGAGAGATTCTGTATCCCCACGTGGGATAGAGGAAGGTGCCCCTGCCCATGGCAAGGGGTGGAATGAGATAAGTTTTAAGGTCCCTTCCAACCCAAACCATTCTGTGATTCTGTGATTTTGTGATTTGAGTTGTGGCTGCATCTGCCTTTAGCATAATTACAATAGTATGACTGTATTGACAAACTTTATTAGAGGACACACATCCTGTATTAATGAAAAACTTCTTTATCTGATGTAGATTGAACAATTCTATCTCCACAAGGAGTAGCTGTGTTAAAGAATTTTTTATTCTATTTTATTTTGACACTTTGTCCACAAGTGTTTCTGCTACAGCTGTTTTAGTTACTTTTTAGCCTATCGTGTTAAACAGCATGGTTACAGTGGAAAAACTTCTTAAAGCAAAGCCAATTTGCCCAGGGAACTTGTAGAGTGTCTCTCCTTAGAGATATTAAAAAACTGTCTACACATGGTCAGTGGCAACTTGCTCTGAGTGGCTCTACTTGAGCAAGAGGCTTAGACCAGATGATCTCCAGAGATGACACCCAGCCTGTGATTCCGTGAAATTTCAGTTGATTTAAGCAATTTTTTCATAAGAATATTTCAGGACATAGTTCTTTGATACCATTAAAAAAAGAAAGGAATTTTAAAAAACATAAGCAGAAATAATAATAATAATAATAATAATAATAATAATAATAATAATAATAATAATAATAATAATAATAATAATAATAATACCACCAGATAATACCAGATAATACCAGATAATGACAAATTTATCCTTTCATTACAAAACTGAAAAGGTTAAAAAACATCTGTTTGTTGCAATTGGAATTGTTAACAATTTCTATAATAATAATAATAATCATAATAATAATAATAATGTATCAGNGCCTATCGTGTTAAACAGCATGGTTACAGTGGAAAAACTTCTTAAAGCAAAGCCAATTTGCCCAGGGAACTTGTAGAGTGTCTCTCCTTAGAGATATTAAAAAACTGTCTACACATGGTCAGTGGCAACTTGCTCTGAGTGGCTCTACTTGAGCAAGAGGCTTAGACCAGATGATCTCCAGAGGTGACACCCAGCCTGTGATTCCGTGAAATTTCAGTTGATTTAAGCAATTTTTTCATAAGAATATTTCAGGACATAGTTCTTTGATACCATTAAAAAAAGAAAGGAATTTTAAAAAACATATGCAGAAATAATAATAATAATAATAATAATAATAATAATAATAATACCACCAGATAATACCAGATAATACCAGATAATGACAAATTTATCCTTTCATTACAAAACTGAAAAGGTTAAAAAACATCTGTTTGTTGCAATTGGAATTGTTAACAATTTCTATAATAATAATAATAATCATAATAATAATAATAATGTATCAGTTTAAAATAGATCAATCTTAAATAATCTAGTTACAGTTTAAACAAACTAAATGTAAGTAGTTTTCCCAATAGATTTCAACCAAATTTCCCTTAAAATTTGGCAACTACATGTAAAATACCATACCAAGAAAAGCAGTAGATGAATTTGTAAATGTGATCTACCACACTTTGAAATCCATTTTCCATTCCATTTCATTCCTGCATTTGTTGTGTTCAGTTATGGCAGATCCTGGAGAGACACAGTTGTGAACATGGTGCCAGGTGATACGAGTTTCAGGTGTTAGTTTCAGGTGTTACCAAATTCCTGTTAATTTATAGGTATTCATTCATCTTGGGTCAAAGAGTTGATTGCAAAGCCCATTGTTAATTTTAATAAGACTTTTTTAATAACCACATCATTCCTTTGTAATGAAATATTTTGCTTCCATGTTCAACCTTTTAAGGCTTCTGATTTTGTTCAACATCTGCCAAAATTTTCCAACTTCATTCTACTTTTCCTATTCTTATACAATTTAGATTATTTACCAAATGAAAAGCAGAAGTTCACAGTGGGTGATTCTTCTTTGGTTGTATTTCAAAGGGAACTACATTGGAAAAGAAGGAAAATATATGGTTTTGCCATCCAGTTTACTTCCAGAAATGGAGACCTGGGAAAGGTAAGGATTTTATGTCCACGTACAACAAGTCTTTTCTTATTGTTCAACAAAAAAAAAAAAAACAAAAAAAACAAAAAAAAAAACACCCAAAAAAAACCTGTGGCAATGAGCACGTGACATTTCCCATAGATGCAGCTTAGAGCAATCTCTCTGAATATCTGTAGAAAATTGTTGGGAATATGTCCCATGATATTTCTGGAACACAGATTGTGAGCCTTTGCAGCAGTCCTGTGTGTTTACAGAGGTTTTTTACAGCCTGCAAGGAAAATAAACTGATTTATGCCTACCCTGTTCTATCTCACATGCACATGCATAAGTGCCCATCCAGGCTTGAACACAAACATTAAAAGAGCATTAGAAAAGCCACTGAAGTGAATCACTGCAAAGCTGAGACATGCAAGACTTTGCCACCTGTGCAGATACACCTTCTTCTTTTGTCACACGTTGCCTCCTGGAAGCTTTAATTCCCTCACTGCCAATTCTTCTTCCAAAGATTCCATGCTTTAAGAACAGATGCTGCTCATTAAGCTAATCATTAATCAATATTTTATTTTACCTCAGTTATTCAAAATGGTGTACAAAATCTGTTCTGCTTTGAAAAATTAGATATAAGCAATTTATAACTAATACTTGTGTGCATTTGTGTGTGCACTGAGTGAATAAAGACATTGGATTTTTTCTATTCACCTTTAGCTTCCCTGCAAATGGTGAGATCCACACCTGAATGAAGCTTCGGCTGACCACATCTTTGTGCCATTTCAGGTTCATTTTGGTGCTCTTAGGAGTGCATGAGCCTTCTTCATCCTGCCAGAGAAATACCAGCAATCCTCGAGGTAGATTTACTGTAGATTTGAACCATTTTTGAACCACTTTGCTGTATGTTATGTTTAAGTGGCTAAATACCAGCTCCCAGATTGTCTTCTTGTTCTAAACAGCCAGAACACCTTACTCCAGGTACACCTATTCCTTCAGGAAAGTTCCAGCACTAAAGAACATCTTGGATCTTCTTAGCCATTTAGAAAAACTTTTGCTGAATACTAGCAATGTCAAGCAGTGAGGAAGAACAGAGCCCAGAATCCATCATTCCCCCTTCTTGGCAAAGACTCCCACCCGATAAACCACGATATGTGTCTCTTCAGGTCTGCTTCACTTGTGGCTCTGCACGTGGTTACCCATGGCCTGCGTTAGACAGAAAGGGGAGAGATTCCTTCCCTCCACCCTACACGGTTTAGATATATCTGCCTGCTGCAGGGGTATGGGAAGAGCAGATTTAAACTTTTCTCAGGCTGAAACTGCCCTGCTCCTCCAATTCTGAGATTCCCAGGACAATGTTTTAACCACGGGACCATTATGTAAAAGAGGAGTGTTGGCAGCACCTCTCCTGGCAGGTGTGAAAACACTCCTCTCACTATCCATGCCCAAAGGTTTGATTTACAGACCTATGCCTGAAAGAAAGTTTCTTGCCTTGGATAAATCTTCCTCTGAATTCCCCAAAACCAAGGCACAGAGGGTGTTCCATGCCAGCCACTTCCCTCAGCTGGCTCGGATGTTTTACCACTAAGTGGGTACCTACCTAAGGCACTTAACTTTTCCCAAGTTTTCTGAAGTCAAGCAGAATTAACTGTTGCTGCACAGGAAATGTAGGCACCTCAATCTGCAAGGCAAGTTCTGGAGAGACTGATTTAAAGATGGGTGGATGCTGAGATCATCAACCCCAAATCCCTTTTAGGGTCTGGGGGATGCAGCCCATTCAAAGCCATTTATATTCAAAAGAAAGATCTTAGCATGAAATCAGTCTGGAGACAGACACCTGACAAACATCTTTCTTTTTTTTTTATGAGGGAGGAGACCTAAATGTGAACCCATGTTTTGAGAGAGAGACATGGATAAATTAGAAATTCAAGCAGGATTATCCAGGTAGGCACCCACAGTCTGAATCAATCTACCCACCTCATTTTTTACTGTGCACTGAAACATGGAGGGACAGAGGGACATGGCTGTCATTGATCCATCCATGTGGAGGAAGTGATAATCCTTTAAAAATCAAGAGACAGTCAGAGGAGAATTGTATTTCTCTGTGTATACAAAGAAGCACTCCCAACCGCCCACCGCATAATTTACCAGCACATCTTTACCACCAGAGGTGATTCTTCACACAGAATATAATTGAGTAGTGAATACTTTGGTTTTGCTGCAGAGAGCTTTGAATCCTAAAAGCCTACAGGCATTGAGCGAAGAAGTTCCTGGAAGAAACATTCATGGAGAGCTATTAAAAATAAAGTTACAAACCTGGTTCAGCCCAAATCCAGAGCTCACGGGAGGCTGGAGGAGCCTTTTGTGCTCTCTGCATGCACCCAGTTGCTGTGCTGTCCCAGAGATATTCACCCTCAGTCGTGGTCAGGGATGACTAGCTGGGCTTCAGTAAATGAACCTTCATTCCCAACTAGCAAATTTATATGAGGTCCACGAGCTTTAAGAAATTAAAGTGCATTAAAAGCGTGTTTAAAAAACAAAAAAATCCTTTTCTCTGTGTCATCCCTGCCTTCAATCATGCTGTTATACCAACAAATACAGCAAGGAGGATCTTGAGATTTTACCAGTGACTGACACTCATCCATTGCTCGAAGGTCTCACAAAGGAAGAATAATTATTTCAGATTCCCTAAATTCAACTCTGGAAATAGGAAATTAGCAGAAGTTTGTGTAAAGTCTTTCCTTGGTTTGCTGCTCCAAAATGCCGAAATACACCTCGTCTGGTGTCGAGGCAAGAGTATCTTTCACAACCACATGTTTTAAATAATTTCGTTTATAGTTTCAGCATCTGTGAAATGTTTTGAAAACAAAACAAACAAAAACTGTTGTAAATTATCTTAGAATCACAGAACGGTTTAGGTTGGAAGAGACCTAAAAGTACTTCATTCCACCACCCCTGCCACAGGCAGGGACACTTTCTTCTATCGCAGGTTGCTCCAAGCCCTGTCGAACCTGGCCTTGGACACTTGCAGGGATGGCAAAGCCACAGCTTCTCTGGTAAACCTGTGCCAATTTTCAGGGTCTCACCACCATTTTCTCCTTTATTATTCTGATGTTTTGAAAAACAGATATAAAGTACCAAGAAAAAAACACAAACAAAAAAAAACAAAACAAAAACCCTCAAACAAACAAACAAACAAACAACCACAAATTAAAAAACCAAAACAAAAACAAATTAAAAAACCAAACAAACACCAAAAAACCCACTATTTGCCATACTATAATGATATTATTTTCTCAACCAGTTTAGCCCAGTTAACAACAGCTACCTATTGACTGGGCTATCCTTCTTCATCTCCAACAAGCAGCAGTGTTGTGTGGTGGTGCAGGAATATTATGAAGATACTTGCGCACAAAAAAAAAAAACAAAACTGTTCTCATTTGCTTTTAAGAGAAGAGAAAAGGAAAGAGAATAATCAGACTGAGTTCAAAGACTTCAGTTTTATACTCTTAGCCTTCATTGCCAGAGAAGAAGCAGACATGGCTTCATCTGAAATGACTGATACTCATTGCCAGCCAGTACAGCCAGTCAGAGAAAGATTCAAAGACGGGGCTGAGCAAGAGATATCACTCACAAGGGGGTTTTTCCTGCCAAAAAAGTTAAGAAAGAGGAAGAAAGGATTGTGTCATAAGGAGGTTCAATGCTTCCTTTTGTGCAGTCAATGGAAAAACTCCCACTTGTAGCCTTGACCTGAAAAACAACACAGTATGACAAGTCTGATTGATAGATTCATATCAGAGGTCCAGAATACACCTAAATTCGCACAGAATAAGAATAGGATACAGTTCTAAAAGCAGAGAAAGTACCAAAGAGAGTTGTAATGATCTTGTTTGACTTCAAGAGAATTTATCATGAAATAGCAAGTGCTTTACTTTAGGTTTCTGGCTTAAATCTGATGCAGAATATAGAATCCCAGAACGGTTTGGGCTGGAACGGATCTTAAAGCTCATCTCATTCCAACCTCCTTCCATGGGCAAGGACACTTCTCAGAGACCAGGTTGCCCTAAGTCCTGTCCGACCTGGCCTCGAGGATACTTCCAGGGATGGGTAAGAAGCTGAACAGTTTTCACCAGATGTGTATTTGCTGTCCTCAGCTACACAAAATGACTTGCTAGACTCGATTCCAAGCAGATAAAAGGCACATCACTCAGCTGGTGCAGAGTGGCACTCCTGGTGACAGTGCTCATTCAGTGCACAGGGAAGATGGATGAATATTTTGCGTGTGGACTTTTCCAGTCTGTGGACAGTCCCTCCAGGTCAGGACTGGGAGGCAATTTCACACATTCCATCTTTTTTTTCCCCTCTTCTTCTCATGTGTCACACGCAATCCCAGCTCTGCCTACCAAGAAAGCAGAGGACTCTTCCTCCCTAAACAGCCACGCCAATGCAATGGGGATGTCACTGGAAGAAATTACAAAAAACCAGTAAAGAATAGGATTGTGTCACAAGAATGGTTTGTATTTTCCTTTTGTGCAGTCAGTGGAAAAGATCCTACATATCCACTTAAGCCAAAAGACAAAGCAGTAAACTGCAGTAGCTGGAATCCAACGTAAGAGCCAGAGGCATGTGAAACTCAGCTATTTCCAACTGCACAAACCTGTGCAAACATAGCTTTCATTTTTCTTCCTCCTAAAATTCCCTGGTAGTTATCAGCTTCTAATTTCCTCCTAAAAATTCCCAGTAAAATTTAAAGAAACAAAGCACCACTTGGCTGTGTGCTGTAACAAGGCTTTTGCCTTTTGCTTGTTAGTTCTAATGTGAAATTTCACTGCTCATTTCTGCTCAAGGGTCTGGAAACCTTTGCAATTACTCGTTTTGATGTCCAGTCATTTATAATAGAAGCTTATTATTATTTTTTTTTTTTTTTTTTTTTGGCTATTAGAGTGGCCAGTGACTTGTGTTGTATTTAGCCCAAGGCATCCAGCACTGTCCCAAAGAAATCCCTGCTGTTATCCAGAAGCTGGCTTATAACACTCTAAGAGGCAGTTTGGGTGCAGTCTCTCCCTTTTGGACAGTAAAAATATTCAGTTATGGATGGCTGGATGGTGGCAAATGGCATCGGAGCCACATCCTGCCCCTGTTTCATCTGCAAGCACAGGAAGAGTGAGGAACCACTGCATGGTTCCTGCCTTCTCCACTGTCCATTAAAAGAAGCTCAGTAAATAATTTTAGAATACATATCAAACTTGAAGCTGGACTGAAATTACTTCCCTGGATTGCAAAGGGAGTCTAGGAAGGAGCTATTGGAGTGGTAATTCAATACCTCTACACAGGATCGTCTCCCATTTCAAAACTTTATTTATGTGTAAGGAGAAGTGGACTGGTCTTGAGTACTTATGTTTTTGGAAACTAAGGTTGTAGATAAGACCTCAGGGAACTTCCATGTCATCATGTCCAGTTCCACCCACCATCAATCCTTTCCTTCAGTGAACTGCAGAGGAAGAGGTAAAACTGCTAATTAAAGCTCCTCCAAATGCCAGTGACTGAGCTGACTGCACCAGCTCCTCCACGTAATGGAATTCCAGCATTACAATAAGTGTTCTCCCAATGAAGGAAATACATATGGTGATAGTTTTATGAGAGTGGTATGGATTTGCTTGGGCTGGTTTTGTACTACCGAAAAAAAAGTTTTCAATGGCATTTAGGTACATTAAATTTTGCAATCAGATGACTCAACTCTTGTTAGTTTATCATTAAGACTGGAGGTAAAATCTCAGTTATTCTAACCCTGTTAAATTCTTTTTTTCACCTTCTTTTATTTTCGGTTGGTTTGTTTGTTTGTTTGCGTGATGCCAGTTCACACATCGCCCACTCTGGAATCTTATTTTCCTTTGAGTCCCATGGGGATAAATTAGCTGTACTCCTCCCATCAGATGGTTGCTCTGCAAAGTGGAATAAAAGCATGTGCTGAGCATCCCTGCTCATTTTGGGGTTAAATATAGACTCACGAATTTCTGATTTTTGTCCTCCCTGAACTTCTCTGTTTCCTCTCCAGGACCATGAAAGGGCTAAATGGGTCAGATCCAATATGAGGTGGAGAGAACATGTAGGAAAAGCACGTTTAGCTCTTCCAGGAACAAAATCCAGGGCTTCAGGACTACCTGAGAAGCCAGTTTTTTCATAACTATCTTCCAGATCTTAGGATTGTTTTGGGTTGCTTGGGGATTTGGGTTGTTTGGGATTATTTTGGGTTGTTTGGGGTTGTTGGGGGGAACTCCTCCCCTCTTTCATTCCCTCTGGCTGTTTTCCAGGTTTACAGTCAGGTTCCTACACTATGCCAACGGCCTGGATGTAACCCCTCAGCTGCCTTGTGCAACTGCAATTCTTCCCAAAGAGGCAGGAAAACACAACTGAGTTCTCAGGAACTGGCAGTGAATGAAAGCCCAGCTGAGCCTGCTTTGCTCAAAAGTTTTTTCCGAACATGCAGTGCCCATAAACGTGTTCTTTACAGCCCCACATGCTAGAGGTTCCAGAGGCTACACTGCAGCTTCCCTGGACAAGAGGCAAAATAACATAGAAATCATCATGACTTCAGCCAACCAACCTGAATTCAGCCCAAGGTTCCTATACAATTTTGTTTTTTCCTGATGTGATGCTGTAATCCAATATCGAAACCAGAGTGGTCTTGGCTTTGTTGCTCTTTTAATCTTAATTCAGCCAGTTTGCTGCATACACCTACCAGAACTGAAAGCATTGTTTATGTAGGGGGAAAATATTTAAGGTACTTGGATGCCTAAATTTCCCAAAATTTCTAGCTCTGCTCAAAACAAAACTACAGAAAAAAATCCAAATTTACTACTGTGTTTAAACACATAAGGATAATTTTTATAGGGATCTACTTATTAATAGCTAATTTCTGTTGACTTTCTAATCTATAGACAGTATATACAACATATATAATAAATCTAATATTTATTGCTATTGAACTCTTATTGATTTTAAAAGATAAGGGGAGGTAGCTGGACAGCATGTCAGACACATTTGTATTCCAAATAAAAAGAAGATTTTTTTTTAAATAGTAAAGTCATTTATTTAGGTGCTAAATTAAGAGCCTTTGTCAAATCATCTTCACTCTAATGTGAACAGGACATTTCCTCTTAACATCTTTCCTCTACTGAAGAAGGAAGAGGTTGGAAAGGATCTCTAAAAGTCCTCTGGATTTGGTGTGTGAAGCTCCTTTCACATGAGGAATGCCCAGGTTCAAGCACTGGGTTGGAGTGAGGGAACTTTGCAGGATGAGCACAATAGAAATGTCACAGCTGTCAACATTTGCTCGATTAGAAACACTTATTAATGTCTTAAAACCTTTCAGTACCTAAAGGGGCTCCAAGAGGGCTGGAGGGAGACTTTGGACAAGGGCCTGGAGTGACAGGACAAGAGGGAATGGCTTCGAACTGAAAGAGGACAGGTGTAGATTAGATATTAGAAATAAATTCTTTACTCACAAAGTGGTGAGGCCCTGGCACAGATGGTCCAGCTGTGTCTTCCCCATCCCTGGAAGTGTTCAAGGCCAGGCTGCACTGGGCTTGGTGTGATCTGGGATAGTGGAAGGTGTCCCTGCCCATGGAAGGGGTTGGAACAAGATAATTTTTAAGGTCCCTTCCAACCCAAACCATTCTGTTCTTCTGTGATTCCTTGTACTAATATGGCAATATCTACTGAAACCTGCTCTGACCTCGAACACATCAGTCACAAGAAAAGCCCCCAATAAAGGACGATGAACACATCTTCAGAGATCTTTACAGACACAGTTTTGTATTATTTCACTGTTCTACAGTTGTGGAAACTGAGGCACAGACTTGTGGCCAAAGCAAGCTGAAGATCATGGACCTGTCATCAGCTATCAGAACCAGAAAATCTTTGAGTTCTGACTCTGTGTTATAAACAAAACTATCATTGCTTTTATTTGCTAAATGATCCATTAATTAATTGAAATCAAGGGAAAAAAAGAGAAAGATAAGAATATGAAGGGAAATAGATTTTGTTTCTAGCAAATGCTATCTGTATGGGTGGAATCAAAATAGCTTCAAATAGCATAGGAAATTCACCCATTCCTGTCACCTAGCTAAGCAACCCACTAGGGACAGCAAATCCCCCCGCAGCTGAGTCCCAGAGCTCGTGGGCACGATATGTCTCCTGTGGGCTGTTGTAATCAACCCTGTCAAATCCAAAAATCTTCCCTCACTGCCTCTCTCCCAGTTGCATTTCCTTCCTCTACCAACTGCTGGACAAAAACCAAAAAAAAGACAATTGCTGTAGAGCTGTATCAGAGATGCCAATCTAATTTTTTTTTTCTCTTTTGTTTTCTTCTCTTTTTTTGGACATTGCATCTCTGGAGGAGGGAGGGGGAGGACAGGGGGTTGCAAAGGCGGGGGCAGCTGAAGAGGGAGAGGAGGGGGGAAGAAGAGAAAATATTTCCTTTGGCTATACTGTTTCGCTTTTGAAAAGGGACTACTTTCCTCACTCCTTATCCCTCCTGACAAGTACAAGCACTTTGGGCCCTAACTGGATGTGAACATTGTCAAAAGAAATTTGGGCTAAAGGGAGGCATCTGCAGTTCTGTTCCGATTGCGCTCGGTGCTGGAGCCACTTTTGCGAATGTGGCAGGGTGGCTGGTGGGCAGACACCAGTACAGATGGGAACTTCACATACTGTATGCATCATGACCAACTATAAAAACAGTCACAACGCATCACTTCTTACCCGGCCAGTCTCCCTGGAACCTTCACTTCCAATTTCCATCTCACTGACATTCACAGCTTACAGTGAGCTTTTATGTTTAAGCATCAGTACAGTATTAATGCAGGAGAAAAGGGGTGGCCGAGCTACCACAGCAAGGAATTAAACCTCTGGTCTCGGCCAGACGTTGGAAGGGAGGAGCAATTCAAGGGGAATTGTGTAACTGGACTCTATGGAAAAGGTGGGGGGAAAGCAGGGGATGAGAGTCAGGAATATTTTTTGACTCTGTGAATACACAGCAAGCGAGGGGTGTTCTGAAAAAGAAACATAGCAAGCAGGCACTCTCCCAAATTGTAATTTAATGCTTGGAATAATCCTATTGTGTCAGCTACTCACCGCCAAAGAACGGAGGATAAATATAACTTTAAAAAAAAAAAAATTAAGGGGATGGCAATTTGAACAGCTTAATGTTTCTTCAAAGGCTAAGTGATGGAAAGCAGTGCTGAAGTAAATTGACAACTCGGAATTAACTGGGTGCTGGCACAGCTCAGGTAAAGGTTTGACGGTAACATGAGCTTTCCAAAGTGTTTCCAAACTGAAGTATTATGAAAAGGTAAATTATGTTTTGTATTCATGACTGAAAGCATTTTATTTTAAAGCGCTGCCGATGCTGTCAAGGTGGAGATTCGAGCTTTATGTACAGTGCCTCTAGCCCTGTGATGTGAGTGAGGCAACATGACAGCTTGTAATAAGTAATTTTTATACAGTTGCATTTATCACTCAAGTAGGCTTGGCAATATTAAACACAGACCTTAAAATGCTGCAGAAGAGGAAGGACAGGGGCTGGAGGCCATGTGTTCTCTGTGTGTGTGTGTGTGTGTTTGTGTGTGTGCTTGCATGCGTGTGTGTTTGTAACTTCTTTCTTTTTCTTTCTTTCTCCAGGCCCATTCCTGTTAATGTGGCACTTTTTAAGATATGCACCGAAATGCTTCCAAATTGTTAATACATCACTAAAAGGTTACAAATGAAATGACCCCATTTAGCCCAAAGGATGTTATTTTAGGCTTTAATGAATTAGACATTGCGACCATTTTCAGGCAAAAATCAATTGCCTCAATTAACAAATTTGCGCGAGTCCAAATATTTACAAAATAAAGGCCCAGAAACCACATTCTTTGTTTCCCTTTCTCACTCCCTACCCTGTTCCCTCATTAACATCTACATTTCCATGAAAGTGTGAGGCATCAGCTCTTTCCCTGAGCCTGTGAAGGCCAAAGTGTTGACAGTTTTCTTGTTCTTTAGAGCCTGCTCTTTTCTGTTTTAACAGGTTTTCTTTCTTTGTTGTGAATATTTCAGGACAAGCTAAAAAGAAGTGGAGGATACCCCTTCCTTCTCATGGAAATAAAAATATAGTCAAATATGTCCCTTGTGGAAGAAAATTTTACAAAAAAGAGGAGGTAATTTATTTTATGAGATTGCAATGAAAAGAGACTTTTCTTCTATTCATGGCATTTATAGGAAGTGCACCTTGAGCCTGAACCAAGGGGGACCAAGAATCTCCGAGCCAAATGGCAGCTCTTAAACATCCTACAGCAAAACCCTGGGGTATGGTTTGGTTTGGTTTGCAAGGAGTTACAAATTTCAGTGGATTCCAGTGAATTCAGCCATTTAATGCTGAAATAACGTCAGATTGAAAGCAACAAAAAATAATAAAAAAAAAGAAGACCTGTCTCTATTATTATTCATATGACCCAGATGAGAAAATTATGCGTTTGCAGTGGGAGGTGTGTCTAACACGGGCGCGGTGGCTGCCTCGGGACATCGGCTGGATGGGGAGAGGAGGACTTGCAGCTCAGAGGATCCGGGTGTCTCCTCTATCAGGCAGACGAAAGAAGGAGCTGATTGTTTTGTGTATTCCACGCTTATTTCAGGTAGGAAAGAGTGATATATACACAAGGGTGGCATTTGCCCCATCCCTGGAGGCATTCGAGGCCAGGCTGGGCAGAACTTGGAGAAACCTGGGATAGCAAAAGGTGTCCCTGCCCCTGGCAGGGTGTTGAAATTGGATGATCTTTTAGGTCCCTTTCAACCCAAACCATTCTGTGATTCCTTGATTTACCTGGAAAGGTTGCAGACTTCAGTATTTAATATTTTTAAAAATAGATTAAATTAACATCAGCCAGAAATTACTGAGGTACGTTTGATTTTTATTGGAAGGGCAAAACATGAAGTGGCTTCATCTGGTAGTCCATGGTCTGAGATTGGTTTTCAGCAGAGGATGCCATTAAAATCTCTAGACATTTTTTTTTGGAAAATGAGGCTACTTGTGACGTAATTTTGACAAAACTGAAGAGACCTTGAGGTTGGAGCTTATTTTATTGATCTTAAGATCTCTGCAGTACACACAATCACACCTAATTTAGTTATTGGGATCCCTTAACAGAAAACAGAGAGAAACACACAATTTTAAGGTACAAATGTCTGACCTACTAGAATGTTTACCTTTGGCCAGATATATCACATCCTGGTCATGTGACTGATGCCATTAATACAATGTTGTAGATCATAAAATCATAGAATGGACTGGGATGGGAAGGAAATTAAAGGTCATCTCGTTCCAACCCCACTGCCACGAACAGGGGCACCTTCCACTATCCCAGGTTGCTCCAAGCCCCGTCCAGGCTGGCCTTGGACACTTCCAGGGATGGGGCATTCACAACTTCTCTGGGCAACTTGTGCCAGGGCTTCACCACCCTCACAGGGTAGAAGTTCTTCCTAATATCCAAAATAAACCTACTATCTGTCAATTTGAAGCCATTTCCCCTCATCCTATCACCCCAGGCCCTTGCAAAATGTCTTTCCCCATCTTTCTTGCAGGCTCCCTTCAGGCACTGGAAGGCTGCAATTAGGTCACCCCAAGCCTTCTCTTTTCCAGGCTGAACAATCCCAGTTGTCCCCGCCTGTCTCCACAGCAGAGCTGCTTCCTCCCTCTGATCATCTCAGTGGTCTCCTCTGGATTTGCTCCAACAGCTCCATGTCCTTCCTGTGCTGGGGGTCCCAGAGCTGGAGACGGGACTCCAGGTATGGTGTTTGTCACCTGTCTAAGGTGACAAAGAGCAGGAATGGACTTTAACTTGGTCATAAATGTTGACAGGTTGGATGCTAAGAATACGGCAGATGCAAACAGAGAACGTACTTTTGCGATGAGTCTTTTATATCTATGCCATCCTTGGATCCCTCCTGGAGAGATGCTTGGTACTGCTGTGGCTCTGACATGTCGTGTGGCAGCTCCTGCTATCTCATAGCTCTTACAGCCAGACAATGAAGAGCTAAACAGCAACAAAAGTGATAAATTCAATCTTGCACATTAGAATCAATTCTGTCATCTCAAACCCTCCAAGCCCCAAGTTGGGCGCCAAGAAGGGCTGTAGTGGTTTGTCTCAAACAAAGAACGTCTCATGTAGGTTGTTGGATCATGCGGATTTATTGCACAACCTATGAACAAACTATGATTTTTCTTGATCTAACCCTTTTGGCTTACCAAAAGCATCATGCTAGACATCAGTATTTACACCACAAACATAAAATATAGAGTTTTGCTTTGATCCCATGCAATATATCCAAAATTTGAGCTCCATTCCTATTGATTGTGTGCAGTCATGTCGTATTGTCCTGTTTGATCAATATATCAAATGATGTAAATATTACTTAAATAATCTATGTAGTTTGTATTCCAGGTGATTTCATGCAGCTATCCTTGTAGAAAAGCTTGCACACCTGGAGGTTAACATCTGTCTAAACAGAAAATTCATTTCTTTTCGTTAACAAGACCCTGTCATTGTAATAAATGAATTATGAAAATCAATTCTGTCTAATCATGTGCACAAAAACCTGCAAGAGATTCTCAGTCATGGAGGATGGGAGCAGCGTTCAGCTGTCCATGTGAAAATATCTCCAAATCAGCTAGCATGAAGAATTTTCTATTTTTAAGAAGAAATGTCACATTTAAAGCAGTTTACTTGATAAGAATTTAAGGATTATCTGTATTGAACCCAGATACCATCTCTTTTCTCCTTTCATTTCCTGGGGAACTGAAGACAGTCAGACTGTCTGTAGCTCTGCAGTACAGACTTCTACACCATGAATCCAACCCATCCTATTTCAGAGCTCTGTTAAATTGCACAAAGATGTGATTTACGCAGAAAGAATCACGGCAAAAGAAATCACAGGTTTCAAAATTACTTTCCTGAAAGTACACAACAGGAGGAGGACCTGAAGATCACAAGGTTGGTTTGACCAGTAGTCCATTTGCTGAAACCACCAGTCAGACAGCAGTGCATCTCCTTCTAGTAGTGCCCAGGGTAAAAGCAACCTATAACTTTTCCAGGAAAAGAAACTTGGGATATTTCACACATGACACGGAACAATCTAGGCTTAATATAGGTAAATTTAAATGTGCTCGATTTCAAAATGGATTGAATACTCCCACCAAAAAGATTCCTCTTCACCTCTCCAAAAAGATTTTTTTGGATATTTTCAAGCATTGAATAAGAAGTGCCCATGGCAGGGGGTGGGAACAAGATGAGGTTTAAGGTCTTTAAGATCTTAAAGTCCTTTTCAATTCAAACCATTCGACAATTCTATGAAATTAACTCATGGTGAAAAATTAAGAGGTATTTTGTTACTGTAGAGGTGCATGAATAATGATCAAGAATAAAATAAAATATTTTATACATTAAAAAAAAATCTAACTTGGGAAATGGCCTGTGTAGGCCACGTGTGCAGCTCATACATTCATGTGTTAGTAGTTTTACTGAGAGAACAAAGGATGTTCCTGGACATTCCCATTACATTACAAAGCTGGAGTTCCAAGAGTAATATGCCTGAGAATAAAACAATAATTATAAAACCACAAATGAAATCAAAGCAGTGCTGCCGAAAGCCTTAAGCACCACAGGTTTACGAGGCATGTAAATATAGCAGCTTGGATAAAGATGTAAACCCTCGCACTGCACCCTTTAAAATCTCACACTTCAGAAGCCAGTGGAAATACATTGGACTGAAAATGTGGGTAGATAATCACTGGATCTCTGGTAAGAAATGCTGTTCGTTTTCTTTTAAAACTGTGTGAATACATGCAAGCTCAAATTAAGGAGAGCAGATAACCAACTGCACGCTAGAGATGAGCAGACTGCTTGAAGCGACCACATAATCGGTCAAGCTTTAAAAAAGGAAGAAAACAGCTTGAGGCATTTTTGCCTTCTTCCTCTAGAATGTGACATCATTGTACATGACACAACACCTTGGAAGGAACCATATGGAGGAATGCAGACATGTTGCTAACTAAATGTGAGCCCCTTCACAATGAAAAAATCTTGTTGCTGGCCAAAGCCTGGATGGTCTCTGAAAAAGCACAGTTTATACAGTGGAACTGACAGTTCTACTTCAAGGACATTTTTCATGTCTAATGCCCTTTCTGTGCAGGATTTGGAAAGTCATATCAGGAATATAATTCTGGTTTTTATCCAGATCTTATAAAAAATGGTTTATTCAACTCAGCACCTTAAAATACATGAGATGTACTGATGTGGGTATTTGCTTGATTGTTTACAGAACTGATTTTTAGATCTCTAAACTCATTATTGGGTGTTAGATATTCCAATGATTTAAGGAATATATATGCCCTACCCCTACCTTGTAATGTCTCTTCAGGTTGATCTATGTCTTTTTTTCACTAATCCTTATTTCTCTAGGGGGTGAAATCACAGAATGCTTTGGGTTGGAAGAGACCCTAAAGCTCATCCAGTTCCACCCCCTGCCATGGGCAGGGACACCTTCCACTATCTCAGGTTGCTCCAAGTCCTGTCCAACCCGGCCTTGGACACTTTCAGGGATGGGGCAGCCACAGCTCCTCTGAGTAACCTGTGTGTGCCAGTGCCTGTTGACTTTACTGCAGTTTTGGATTAGAGTTTATACCAAAAAGTTCCATTTTTTTATATTTTCATTATAATCATTGTCATCAGCAGCAGTAAGAGCACTAGCTGAAGTAGTAGCAGCAGTAGTAATAATTGTAGTAACAGTGAATTTAACCAAATACAATGTAAACTGCCAATAATTATTTTTCAGGGCTGCTCAGATTGTTTAATGATTGTCTCTGAGGATATGACTAAAACCTCTCAGCTTTAACACTGAGCTTTCATCACGAATATCCACATTCACTGACACAGCAACTGGCTCTAAAGTTGTCTTACATGAGTTCAGCAGAAGAGGTAATCCAGAACAGCTTTAGATTGTGAGTGTTAGTAGATGAGAAAATGGTAAAATTGAAATGAGGAAGCTGCCTGAACAAGTATTTTTTGTGCATTAAAAATTACAAGAACTGCAGTTTAAAGTTAAAAGAATTTCCCATGGAACACAACATTTGCATTTCTGTGAGCCCATCCAACTAATGGGATGGGAATCAGGAATTTCTCAGAGCTCCACTATGAGATATTCCATCTCATCTTTAGTCTCTAAATTGAAAAAGAAATTGGACCCCAATTCAGAAAACTTTCACATTCATCTTGGCTGAAATACCACAGAAACCCATGTATATAATTGGAACTACTTAGATAAAATTAGATGTTTTATTTTTTCTCTTCATTAGAAACTGAAATCTATACTTAATTTTAATGATCCATCTCATGAAAATGACTCATGAAAGCACCTAATCATGTGCTTGATTTTTATTTAAGTCTGTGATTAAATTCCATAGAAATTAGTACAATTTAAGCTTGCCTTTTGGATTTACTATGAGCTTAGGTGTGTTCTTGGTTAGCTACCTTGCCCTGAATGATTTTGTTGTGGGTTTTGATGGTTTGGGATTCAGATGGAAGATACTGTTCTTCCATTTCACAATTTGATCATGAGCCAGGACACCAAAAAAAAAAAAAAAAAAAAAAAAAAAAAAAAAAAAAAAAAAAAAAAAAAGAAGGAAAATAAAGAAAAGAAATCAACTGAGGTCTTGTGACCATAAGATTTTTTTCTCTTATTTAGGCTTTTACATGTCAAACTACTTATATTTTCACTCTCCCATATAATCCTGATGTATTCAGACTAACACACCTCCAGCAACTGCAGGCCAACTCCATCTCTGGGGTAAATGCATGGCCTGGAGGGATATATTTGATTCATAATGGCTACGGCTGAATTATAGTGAGTGCTGGAGTGTTATTTATGTTATATCTGAAAGTTCATTGAAATTATTTAGATCCAGATCCCTCAAAGGATAGAAGTACAACACAGGTTAGATTTATGTGGCCAAGTCCAGGTGAGCGATCCACAAGCTCTGCCCCAAAGCAAAGGTCCCTCCACTTGCACCAGTCATTTTCTGTGCGTGTTCAAAGGCCTTGTCTGGAGCCAGAGCAGGGAATTTACTCTGCAAACCATTTCCTTTTAACTGGGATTAACATCTAAGCATAGTTGAGATTTACAAACTGGGTAATAGCAGATCTATACCCCAGATTTTTTGGGCAAGATATCTGCAAACCACTTAGAGCCTTTCACCAGGGAAGGGAAAGCCTGGCTTGATCAAAACTGATTCCCTACATTTGCTGCAAGCGTGGCTTTGTCCATGGGCACTCCTGGGCTCTCATTCCATCCGCTAAGGGCACGGGAAGGGACTGGAAGTGGGGAAGACAGGAGGAGAAAGAACTGTAAGGAATCAGGGGCTTTCCATCCCATTTATATATTGAGCTATTCTTCAGAAGGAGGTGCAAAATCTCTTGGGCCAGGAAAAAAAAAAACAAAACATTATATGCATCATGATTCAGGAGTTAATCTACATAGAAAAATCTCATTTTCCATTCAGGTACATACAATATAATCTAGGAGAAAACAATGACTAAATGAACTAAAAACCATTGTGAAATACAATGAAAATCGAATTTTAGATTTGGAAAACTTTCTTTCAGTTAAAAGTACTGCTAAAGAAAATTATCTTGAAAATCATAATGTTTTCCTTCATAGAATTTGGATGCAGAATTTTAACATTTTTATTTACATTGTATCTCATTTTATGCATCTTTAATTTCCTTATGTATGGTCTCCTTAATTTGTATTTATGTATTTATATACTTTATATTATATATTTTCTTCTTAATTTATATCACAATTAAAAGCCTGTAACTTAAAAAGTAATTGGAAATGAAGTTTTAGAAGCAATTGACTCTTATTTTTCCTTCCCTGTCGCGTCTCCTATGGACAAGAGGGATGATCCATTGTGATATCTTTCAACCTTACCCATTCTCTGAAAAGATCCTAAAAGTAGTATTTTGTGATCTTAATGTGAAGACTTTCTGAATTGTTAAAATATTAAATTTTCCACTGGAACATCCAGCTGCAAGATAAATTCTGAAACACTCATTTATCCGCCATTAGGACCATCATTGCCCTTAGAACGCAAAGTTTGATGTGCAATCAGAAACTGGGATTGCACTGGGCTTAATGTTTGCCAGTCATTATCTGGAAGAGTTCAGAAATGAAAAGAGAAAAGTGATAGAATGAAAATTAGAGATACAGAGCAGGGAAATCACTCAGCTGATATTGCTTCATTTTGAATTTGCCAGGCACAGTACATTTGCAAAGAGTATAGCAGCAAATATCCACCCTGTATCATCAGATAACGGGTCTTTGGAGAGGAAGACTCTCCAAAACGAAAGCTGAAACTGGGATTCCTGCATCTGCGCTCAGACATTTATTAAAATGGTCTGAATTTCACAGGAGCAAAGATCTGAAAGAGATCCTGTCCCCAGCTCAACAGCTGTAATCTCCTGCTCTGCCAGTGAATCGTAATGCCTGACACCTTTCCTAAACAGGTCTTGCACTTAAATATGAGATTATCTGCCCTTTTTGAGCTTACTGAGGGGAATCTGTTTCAAGTTTAATTTCTAGTTGGAAACCTATTACGGAATCCCAGCACACCTGTATTCCTATGGCTAAGAATTAAGCACATAATTTTTCATATTTAAATCCAAAAATGCTGTTGAAAGTCTGTTTTTAGGAGGAAAAAAGATCACATTTAGGGGTAGACATAAGAACTTGAAGCCCCAGGGGTGTATTTTCAAATGGTTAAATGCAAACCTCTGCTGGAGGTAGATGTGACAAGGTGAAGGAAAGGGACAGTGATTGTGGGGACTTAAAAGCTGAAATCTGCTTTAGCTTGGGAATTTCTGCTTTGTGCTCTACTGGATAACGCAGATGCATTTCAGCACATTTCCAGATGTGTGAAATATACCTGGAACCCACGGGTATCCACGTACTGGTATTGTCCACACGCTACTCAGAAGTGTGGAAGGCAAGGCCGACAAAAAAGATGTTTGATTTGTATAGGTGTGATAATGCCTTTGTTAATACACCTTCCTTGATACGAGGGCTGCTACGAGCCTGCTCTTTGGGCAAGAGGATGAGAAGTTTATTCCATGTTTCCAGAGAATCCAGTCAGTGGGAGCCACACGTATAGCAAATAATTATTTTAACATAAGTATTATATTAAATTATAATATACATTAATATTAATATAAAGTATTGCTTCAAAACATACCTTAGACTCTTAATTCATTTAGGTTAACTGGGAAGTGTTCACTACAAGTCACAGATTTTGAAAAAATCCCATAACCTGGGCTTCTAACTTTAGCTTCCCTCCTTTTCCATGCAAACAGCTGCCAAGCAAAATTGTAGGATGTATTACATCCCAACCTCTTTGAGAGGGTTAATGCCACTTTCTTTCTCCTTCCTTGCTTTTACCCTCTGCTGCCTAAAAAGAACACCCAGGTTCAATGAGTGACAAATCATTACAGACCGTACAGTGTAATTAAAAAGCACAGCCATTGATCAGCTATGAGCTAAACCTGAGACAAAAAAGTGAGAGACCCAGAATAGCTGGCAAAACTTCTCATTGAATCTGTCTGAAATGGAAGATGTTCTCCCTGGAGGCATGGAGCGTGGCCCATTGTGCATTTCCATTAGAGATACACACTGACTCCGAGCATGCCATTGATGTTGGCCTATTTATGAAAGGCTGTTGAAAGAGGTTTCAGAGTTAATTGAAAAGAGCTGTTTCTGAAGTAAGGTAACTTCAAACAACACAGCTCTGAAATGTGTTTTAATGGACTGGAAATCAGTGAATTTTCCATAGTGCACATGAAATAAAAATGGATGGCATCAACTGAAAGCTGTGTTGCCATTTGGTGGGATTTCTTTCATTATTATTATTGTTGTTGCTGTTATTGCTATCACTATCACTCACTATCACTATCACTATTAACACCTTTTTTAACTGTATCTGCTCAACTGCCAGTGATGAAACAGCTTTGGTCTTGATTGATTAGGGAATCATCTTCTAGGATCTGCCAAAATGTTCATTACAGGTCCTTTCTCCACACATTTGTAACACAGGCTGCCTGCAGAAACTGCCAGGCCTGAGCCACGGAAAACAGAAGGAAAAGAACTTTCAGCTGTCAGGTAGAAGTAGGTTCCAAAGCCCTCCTTTAGCAAGGTATACCCTGTTTAAAATGTGTTTATTCTTAACGATATTTCCATTTTAAAATTAAAGCATATGCCTAAAGTCAGGCATGTGTTTACTCAGGCATTTGTTTAGTCTCTGCCTTGAGCTGAGGTCTTGCACATAAGTTTGTATTTATGTTCATGCTTAAATAAAAACTTTTTCAGTAAACATGCACCTGAATTTCATAAAGAGTAGATGAGTACGTGTTTAAATCTCAGGTTGTGATTAAATACCTTTCTCAGCTGAAAACAACATACACTTAAATAATTTTTTTAAAGCTTGGCAAGGTGTAATAAAAATAGGAATAACTGACCTAAGTTTATGCCTTCCTTTCAATTTTGTTTTGCAGGAATTTAGAGTGAGCAAGAAGAAAAATAACTCCTTGCCCTTGGATGGAGTGAGTTTGGACGACCCAATCATATTCAGACAGAAGAGAACAAGATCAGATTTTGAGAAACTTCCTCAGACTGATTAATACCCAATACCTTGAAAAAACTCATAAACCCCTGTGAATTGCAGGGAAAAGATGAGAGCAGAGTAACTTAGTATAACACAAGCAATAATCAAACAACTTCTGACACTGAGCTTAAACGATAATAAGTATTTTACACCTCTATCCTACTCCTAATCCTCTAAGTAATTCCCAAGTTCTGTTGAAAACCTCCCATGTTCCATTAAAAGAGATGACCTCACAGACATTAATTAACTTAATCTCACAAAACTCATTTAAAGTACGGAAGAGCTGTTGTCCCCATTTTTAAATAAGGAATGAAACACAAGGATAGTAATGACTTCATACAAAACCTACCAAAATCAGCAGAAATATTTAAATCACAGCCTTACACAGTGCAACCTTCACTCATTATTATTTTAAGTTTTAAGGCTGCTGGGTAAAGAAAAAAAATAAATGTAAAAACCCTGAAATATCTTTAGGGCACAAAAAAGAACAGTACAAGGGAAAACCAGAAAAATTACTTCAGTTTTAAATAACTAGAATCTCATTTTTTGGGGCTGTCATGACACTTTGGCATCTGCAGTGATTTTTTGAAAATTTGTGGCTGATAATCATGGATTAACATGTGCTCAACTTATCTTTGAAGTTGCTGTGGGTGCTTACATACATAGATTAAGAATGTGCTACTTGTTCTGCAGAACAGGCCGTCAAAAAAAAAGGACAGGCATGAAGGCTGTGGGTAGAATCTGAATCTGAGGACAATGTAACTCCTTATTTCACTAGATAAACAGTCTGGATTTTCTGACTGAATTAAATATTGAGTATGGAGATTTATTTTTTCTGCTACTCCAAGATCTATATCCAGAGTATAAAGATTCTCTCTGGAATAGAAAGAATTAGACACTGAAACTGGGAAGACTAACAGCCAACATGGTTATCTAACCCACAGGAAAGAGGAGATACTGGAGGAAAGAGGAAAACCAGAATGGAAAACATGAATTTCAGTGTCCAAGGCAGGTATTTTAAAATTAGGAATAAATCCTGCTGGAAAATCAGGATTCAGAGCCCAGTAATTGAGGCAGATTAGAGCCGAGAGCAGATTTGAGTTGTCAAAAGTATTCATTTAAGAAAAAGGACATTTGGGTCATTCAGATGTGGATCTTGAACTTGCATTTCCCCTCTTCAGGAGCAGTATTCTAGCTACTAAAAAATAAGGTGGGATTGTTTCCTGGTGTTCCAGTCAAAGCCAAATTTTGAGTATCCAAAATTTCACAGCTGTGAGTCCAGACCGCAAGGAATAAAAGAACTTAACTCAAGCATCTGGAGGTGAACACATCCTTATTCTGCCTCTTGCTTCTGGAATACTTTGGGATGGATTAATCTGGCCAAACATACAGTCTTAGTTTAACTCTCACCTGAAAGTGAGTTTTTCCTCTCTATTGGTTATAGAGGGAGATGAGGATGACAAATGCAGGTGTAAAGCATTTTAGTGTAGGCCCTCAGGGTTTGATTTAGCTGCCCAAACATGGGCATTTACTGCCATTCCAGATGATAAATGAGGATCCTCCATGCTCTGATAATGTTGAATATATGATATTCAACTTCTGTAGAGTTCTGGAGAAATTGTGACTGAGTTCCTCTGAAAATTAACTCTTCACCTTAAAAAGTTGTCTTTCATAGCTGTAACATTTCCAGTGAGATTGTGTTTGCACAGAATTTTGATTTCACCATTTTGATTATTTTCTGGATTCTCTGAATATTGTTGAAATATGATGCTTGTGCTATAAGCAAGAATAAAACCAAAATTAAATGGTGACCTAAGAATTATATGGTAATATTTACTGTACTAAATTTCTACAGCAACTTTTGCAAACAGGTAAATTGATTTCTCTTGGAACTGGTTAATTATAAGCATCCCAGACACAATCCGGATAAACATACAAGACTCATCCTCCTTGGGTAATAACACCTGTTACACATTTTGTAAATAAGAGGAGGATAGAAAGCAGTTTTGGGATCACAGGAGCATGGAATGGCTTGGGTTGGAACTGATCTTAAAGACATCCAATCCCAAGCCCCCTGCCATGGGCAAGGACACCTTCCACTATCCCAGGTGGTTCCAAGCCCCATCCAACCCGGCCTTGAACACTTCCAGGGATCCAGGGGCAGCCACAGCTTCTCTGGGCAATCTGAGATGTCACCCTTCAAGCTCCCAAAGAACAGTCCATGGCAATGACAATCTCAAGGTTGGAAACGTGGATGTCCAGCCTTATAAAGTTCTCATTAAGGTATTGCAGCATAGTTCAGGAGGTAGATGGCAGCAATCTGAGATGAACTGTGCTTTCTCAGAGTTTAATTTCAGGTAAAAATTCAGACTGAATGTCACCTAGTCATTTAATTGAATCAGAAATTAATTCCCTAGGGTCAGCTGAGATCGAAACATAAACCTGACTATAATCAGCATAACAATGTTAGCTAAAATTATGCCTCTGAATGATAGCACCTAATAGCAGTGTAGGGCAAAGTTTCCCTAAAGAGGTATTAGAAAAATGTGCTGCCTTGTCTATAGCCTTTGATATTGGGCCAGCTGTTGTTTGCATATTTCAAAGTGAACTCTAAGACCATCTGATTTTCATACAAGTACCTGTCTATGACCTTCAGATTTCATTATCCTTCTTCAGCAAACCAAAAATATTGATAAAAAAACTTTTTTAAAAACATAAATGGGTGGAGCTTTGAGTAACCTGGTCTAGTGGAAGCTGTCCCTGCCCATGGCAGAGGGGTTGGAACCAGTTTGTCTTTAAGGTCCCTTCCAACCCAAACCATGCCATGATTCTATGATTCTATAAAGATAGAATCAAGTCTCTACTGTTGTCCCATGTTTTTTTTGGAAATGTATGACAATTTTCTAATGGATAGTCAATAACAAATAGTTGAAAAACTCTCAAAAATCCCCAGCACTTCAAAAGTGACACTTCATTGAGTTCAGATTTAAAACATCTCAGATTTCACAGACATTCATAAAATCCAGAGGATAAGTCTGAAGAAACTCCATTTCCATCCTCCTTTGCCTATTCTGGGAATTCTGGGACCTGCAAAGCTGACAGATAAATCTTTTGGATCTACCATATCTTGTGAGTATTGGACTTTTGACCAGACCTATGGAACAGTACATCTGTCCCAACCCTCTCAGGAGAAACTGAACTGGTCTGTGGAGTTCTGCCCCATGGAGTGGTACCCAGCAGAGATCTACTGCAGTGTAACTCCTGCTCAACTGAGCAACTGCATTCAGCTGCCTAAACTTTGGTGCTTAGGGTTTAAGATACCACAGGGCACCCACAGCTTCCACACCGCTGTCATGGCAAAGGACCTGGGACAGACAGGCTTTTTAACCCATTTGAGAGATAGTAGTCTACCTTAGGGCATCTGAGATAGCATTTAAACCTACATTTAGGAAACATAATGGAGCAATTAAATATTTGATGAAGTGGCTTAATCTGCAAGTGAAATCCCACCTTTCCTTCCTCTTGTATTTAGCAAAAATATCAAGGAAGATATTGCTACACAATATCTACCTTCCAGTACATGAGAGAGCCTACAAGAAATACGGAGCGGGACTTTCAACAAGGGTATGGAGTGACGGGGAAAGGGAGAGTGGCTTCAAACTGAAAGAGAGCAGGTTTAGATTGGATATTAGGAAGAAATTCTTCCCTATGAGGGTGGGGAGGCCCTGGCACAGGTTTCCAGAGAAGCTGCGGCTGCTCCATCCCTTGGAAATGTCCAAGGACAGGTTGGACAGGACTTGGAGCAACCTGGGATAGTGGAAGGTGTCCCTGCCCATGGCAGGGAGTGGAACTGGATGATTTTTAGTGTTCCATTCCAGCCCATGACATTCCATGATTCTGTGAGGTGTAATGCACCTTCATGTTTTGCTAAATAATCCTGATGGGATATTTGACCTGACTGCACTCAAGGAGTCAGGCAAATTCTCATCAGTAGTTAAATCACTTGATTTTATTTTTCCAACAGCATTTAGAAAAAAAAATCATTTCACATTTAATTTCAAACATCTTGGGAAAGGTAACTACGGAGTTTTGTCTTGATCATGGCTAAATTGCAAACTTTGAGGTACAGACTTTAAAGTCTGTACTAGCAGTTAGCAACCATCAACAGTTCTTGGATGAATTTGGTTTTACAGCTCCAACTGACTGCATTGCAAACATAGCAACTATAAAAAAATAAATTTATAAAAACATTTATCAATAAGTTTTATTCTTACTCATAAATAAATTGTAAATACATCTAATAACTCTATGTTTTAAGCATCCTAATAAATGAATATAGCAGTTAACAGCAAACACAGTTAATGCAAAAAACCTGTTTTTTCTTTCACCTTTAAATAAAGATCTTAAAATTTGCCTTAAGTAAGATTTATTATATGTACATGTAAAGACGTGTACTTAGCATCTGTAGATGTTATGTTCGGGCATAAACTCTTTTTTTTATCATATCTTTTTCCATCTGTTTGCTGAAGAAAGGAAAGACCATATGCAAAGCACAAATTTCTGTTGGTGAAAATATAGCTACAGTCTTATTTGCACATTGCTGAGTTAAATATTTCTTTAGTGTGTCTCTGATGAAAGATCCATTTCCAAAAAGCTCAGAGATGTTCCATGCAGCGACAGCTGTGTCCTTCAAAGGAGCACCTGAGTCTGACTCAAAACTGGTATTACAGAGTCCTTCTTCCTTTGGGATACGAGGCTGTCAGGAGTCTCAGCTGTGACCTTCCTTCATCAGACATTTCCAATTCTGATGGTATTTTAGATGTTTCACTTGAGATAAACCTTTCTCTGTTATCTTTCCCTATTGGCAAGAGAGATGGCCACGATGATTAGGGGCTCTGAGCAACCTGGTCTAGTGGAAGGTGTTCTTGCCCATGGCAGCAGGATTGGAACAAGATGAGATTTAAGGTCCTTTCCCACCCAAACCATTCCTTGACTCTACGAATAATCTGACTTTTGAAAAATGATTGTCCATTTAGAAATCAGGAATGCTGTAAACTGAGGAATGAATTGGAAGTAGGGAAGAGAACAGATGTGAACACTTATTACAGATTAAACCATGTAAATCAAAACAAAAGCACTTCTGTTATTGCAGAAAAATGACTGTTAGCTATCAAAGAATTTGGGGGAGAAAGTGCAATATTTCGAAGAATCTTAACACCAGAGATGGGTAAATATATATAAATCAGCTTCATAAATAATGCTTGCTTTTCTATTGTGCCTTTATGCCTTTATGTTTCAATTCACTGGTGCACATTCTGTTACACAAATAGAAATACTAATGAGAGTGTTTGCCTCTGACTAACTGCAATTTTCCTTCAGCTGTTGAATTTCTGTGAAATTATCCATTGCTTTATCCTCTAGCCCAAAGTATTAATCAAAATTCCTTTCAGAACCACTGCCAAGTTTATCAGTGCTCCTGTTTCAGAGCAGTAGGTTCACAATAAATTACTCCCANCCTTCCCCTTCCCCTTCCCCTTCCCCTTCCCCTTCTTTATTTCTTTAAAACTACTAACCGTCTCGATGGAAAGTTTCTATTTATAACCAGGGAGAAAAGAGCAATTAAGGGAGAGACAAAAGGTTCTAAACTAATGTAAAGTGGCCTAATTTCACTTATCTTGCCAGAAATCACTTCTTTTTTCCTTCATGTAGTTAAATCTAAATCTGGAGCTAATGCAAAATAAAAGTGTATTTAAGATGCTTGAGAGCTCAGGTACTTACAGTTCAGGGACAGAATAGTTATGAGGAATGAAATGAGCAATTTATAATGAAAAATAGCATCTATATTTTCATCTAAGGCAAGATCCAAATACAGAGTCAGTTTCGGGAAAAGGTTTATATGTTTATATCCCCACAAAACTACCTGGTCAGTCTATTCTGACTTATTTTCACATAAACACTTCTGAGACATCCAGACAAGCTAATGTACGACTCAAAATCCAATTATACAGGGAACTCGAGTTCCCATTGGACTTCTTGGCTCGAATGCTCTCATTGAGGTGGTCAAACAATAACGTGCAGTCTTTGACCTGCATGACAAATGAAAATTCAAATGAGACTTAGTTGGGTGTCTTTAGTAACTCAAGGCTGGTTAAACTCAGACATAACATGTTCAAACAAGGATTATACTCTGACTGGGACAGGAGGGATCACCATGCAACTTATGGCTTTGCCACAGGCCACTGACAAGATCTTTAACAAGTCAAGTCTCCAGCTGGGTAACTCTCTGTGGGGTGTCCCAAAGCCAAACCGGATCCCCGATTCTCAGTCCTGAGAGGCGCCGAGCCTGGAAGCATTTTATGCTGCAGTAGAAACAAAGTGCAGGAAATCCCAAATCTCTGATTCACCCGCTTAATCCCAGCACTTTATAGGAGCACAGAAATAGAAGGAAGTATCAGGTCTAGCAGACCCACACCATGTCCTTTTCATCAACCTGTCAAGTCCCATCGTAGAAACAGAGACTTTTTTTCTCATACTTTTCCTCACAGAAGTCCCACGCAGGGTTGGATGGGATATATTGGGAAGAAATTTCTGACTGTGAAGGTGGTGAGGAGGTGGCACAGGTTGCTCAGTGTGGCTGTGACTGCCCCATCCTCCAACTGTAGAATAGGGTNGGTGTTCTTGCCCATGGCAGCAGGATGGGAACAAGATGAGATTTAAGGTCCTTTCCCACCCAAACCATTCCTTGACTCTACGAATAATCTGACTTTTGAAAAATGATTGTCCATTTAGAAATCAGGAATGCTGTAAACTGAGGAATGAATTGGAAGTAGGGAAGAGAACAGATGTGAACACTTATTACAGATTAAACCATGTAAATCAAAACAAAAGCACTTCTGTTATTGCAGAAAAATGACTGTTAGCTATCAAAGAATTTGGGGGAGAAAGTGCAATATTTCGAAGAATCTTAACACCAGAGATGGGTAAATATATATAAATCAGCTTCATAAATAATGCTTGCTTTTCTATTGTGCCTTTATGCCTTTATGTTTCAATTCACTGGTGCACATTCTGTTACACAAATAGAAATACTAATGAGAGTGTTTGCCTCTGACTAACTGCAATTTTCCTTCAGCTGTTGAATTTCTGTAAAATTATCCATTGCTTTATCCTCTAGCCCAAAGTATTAATCAAAATTCCTTTCAGAACCACTGCCAAGTTTATCAGTGCTCCTGTTTCAGAGCAGTAGGTTCACAATAAATTACTCCCATTTTCCATCCGTCAAGCCTGCTCGTTTTGAAGTCAGGGTGGGAAAGTTGGCTGAATTAAATAAGAGCAATATGTTAAATGTAGCTTTCCTCCATACAAGCTGACTCTCAGAAACACACCCTAACTACTGCTTTCTTTTATCTTTTACTTAAAGATTCAAACAAGGCTTCAAACACAGCAGCTAACGAGAGATGTTCCCTTCCCCTTCCCCTTCCCCTTCNGAAAAGAGCAATTAAGGGAGAGACAAAAGGTTCTAAACTAATGTAAAGTGGCCTAATTTCACTTATCTTGCCAGAAATCACTTCTTTTTTCCTTCATGTAGTTAAATCTAAATCTGGAGCTAATGCAAAATAAAAGTGTATTTAAGATGCTTGAGAGCTCAGGTACTTACAGTTCAGGGACAGAATAGTTATGAGGAATGAAATGAGCAATTTATAATGAAAAATAGCATCTATATTTTCATCTAAGGCAAGATCCAAATACAGAGTCAGTTTCGGGAAAAGGTTTATATGTTTATATCCCCACAAAACTACCTGGTCAGTCTATTCTGACTTATTTTCACATAAACACTTCTGAGACATCCAGACAAGCTAATGTACGACTCAAAATCCAATTATACAGGGAACTCGAGTTCCCATTGGACTTCTTGGCTCGAATGCTCTCATCGAGGTGGTCAAACAATAACGTGCAGTCTTTGACCTGCATGACAAATGAAAATTCAAATGAGACTTAGTTGGGTGTCTTTAGTAACTCAAGGCTGGTTAAACTCAGACATAACATGTTCAAACAAGGATTATACTCTGACTGGGACAGGAGGGATCACCATGCAACTTATGGCTTTGCCACAGGCCACTGACAAGATCTTTAACAAGTCAAGTCTCCAGGTGGGTAACTCTCTGTGGGGTGTCCCAAAGCCAAACCGGATCCCCGATTCTCAGTCCTGAGAGGCGCCGAGCCTGGAAGCATTTTATGCTGCAGTAGAAACAAAGTGCAGGAAATCCCAAATCTCTGATTCACCCGCTTAATCCCAGCACTTTATAGGAGCACAGAAATAGAAGGAAGTATCAGGTCTAGCAGACCCACACCATGTCCTTTTCATCAACCTGTCAAGTCCCATCGTAGAAACAGAGACTTTTTTTCTCATACTTTTCCTCGCAGAAGTCCCACGCAGGGTTGGATGGGATATATTGGGAAGAAATTTCTGACTGTGAAGGTGGTGAGGAGGTGGCACAGGTTGCTCAGTGTGGCTGTGACTGCCCCATCCTCCAACTGTAGAATAGGGTAGGTTGTAAGAGACCTTCAAGATCACTTCATTCCACCCCCTGCCATGGGCAGGGACACCTTCCACTATCCCAGGTTGCTCCAAGCCCCATCCAACCTGGCCTTGGACACTTCCATCAATGGGGCATCCATTTGTTTCTCTCCTGGTTGCAGTGGTACAACTCTCAGACAGGCTCGTCCCATATCCATGAGTAGCCATTCTTTTCTCTTTGAATATAGCAGAGAAAGAGTTGCCTCTTGACAAAAAAACATAGGAAAAGTGAATTTTACAAAGCGGAAACAGAGTTGAGAACTCTGAATGCCTACACACAGCCTATCCTGCTGCCTCTGAAACACCACAGCATATTTCAGGCGTATGTTTCTTCGTTCTAAAAGAACTTGACAATCTTGAAGGACATTTTCAAGAAGGAAAGGACCTTCATTACAAGTTAGAATGCTGGTAGGCGGGAGATGTGTTTTCTGGAGGAGGTAACTGGCACCTTTTTTATACTTCCTGACAATTTGACCTTAAATTGAAAAGGACTTGAAATCATGCTTAGGAAAAGCTATTGTAAAAAAAAGAAACATCAGACTTACATCTTGTTTGGAGCAACAGCATCTAGCTCCTGTGGAATATTCTTTGGCATTTCATCTGGAAATCTTTTATTGAAATAGCAAGTGCCTCCCCTCCACTTTACAAAAATAGAACTTAATTGAACATGAGAAAAGAGTAGATAAAAAAAGATGAGATGCACAAGAATATTTCATAAATAAGCAGCACATCTGTAGTGCGATGTGTTGACCTTGGATGACTCCTGAGCAGCCTGGTCTAGTGGAAGGTGTCACTGCCGATGGCAGGAGGTTGGAATGAGATGAGCTTTAAGGTCCCTTCCAACCCAAACCAGTTTGGATTTTATGATTTCATCCACAGGACAGAGGGAGAAAATATGACAGAAGAGCTGGTGCTCAAGACGAGAACAGGAAGAACGTTCACCAATCACCTTCACAGATGGAACAAGCTCAAATTGAGAAAGACTAATTTAATTTACTGCCAATGGATTACACAGTAGAACCAAAAAAAAAAACCTGAAAACACCTTCCCTGCCACCGCTTCCTTATACCCAGACTTAACTCCATGACATCCTGTGCAGATCCTGGAAAGATAAATCAGAAGAATCAGAGAATAGCAGATTGTTTTGGGTTGGAAAAGGCCTTAAAGATCATCTTGTTGCATCCTTGCCGTAGGCAGAGACAACTTCCACTATCCCAGGTTGCTCCAAGCCCCATCCAGCCTGGCCTGGGACACTTCCAGGGATCCAGGGGCAGCCACAGCTTCTCTGGGCAATCTGTGCCAGGGCCTCACCCGCCTCGCAAGGAAAAATTTCTTCCTAACATGTAATTTAAATCTCTTATAGTTTGAAAGGGTTACCCCTTGTTCTATCACTATCTGCCTGTGTGAAAAGTCACTCTCCCTCTCTTTTATAAGCCCCCCATCCTTACTGGAAGGCCAAAATGAAGTGTCCCTAAAACCTTCTCTTCTCCAGGCTGAACAGTCCCAGTCTGGGTCCTTGTGACAGCCACACAACTTGTTCAGTGGCAAGATTTCCATTTGGCTTCTGTTCCACAATGGCATTTTCTCCTCTCTCTCTCCAGCCTGCATCTAACTCACAAAACAACCTGTTCCCGTTCAAACTCATTAAATTCAACCCACAATAAAATCATTCAAGTTGCTAATTCACCTCTGAACTTTTCAGAGCTGGACGTTAAAGCCCAGTAGCTGCCTATCACACACCACTCTTACAGATTTCCCTCTGTGCAATCAATTTCCACCTCTGCCGGGCTGGTTGTTGCTGCAATAGTCACCTTTTGTCATTTTCTATAAAGTGCAAATGCTACAGGCCCTTCAGACACTGTCTGCTCTACACACACGGTGAACCCACCTTTAAAAATGTTTCTCATAAATCTTTTCTGTCACCTCTGCTTTGCTAACATTAAATTGAAAAGAGGGGGAAGGGGAAGGAAAGATCCTCTAAAATAGTATTCTGGGTTTTGCTTTATAACAATTTATTATTTTTTTATCATTTTCCTTTATTTTATTTTTAACCATAAACTCTCTTTTTTTACATTGAAAAGCCAAGTTATTATTTCCTGGAGGTTTACACTCAAAACCTCAGATTGTCAGTTCATTTAATGTCACTTTACTTTATGCTTGATGCCAGTTTTAAGGCTCAGCAAGAACTGACAATGCAATCCTTTCACAGCATCAGCTGACTATGTTTTCTTTGACAGCAAGATTTCAAATCAAGGATTTAATAAACTAGCAGCTCTTCCAGTTAGCAGTGAAATGTTCTTTCAATTCCACCACTTAAAGAACATCAAACAGACCTCAGCTATACGGCAGAGATTACAGCTAAACCAGAAATGCAGCTGATTTGCATTCACAGGATCACCAGGGTTTGACTGTTAGAGAGGGAAAAGATGAAGAAATGTAATTTTGCTTAAAGCCAATGTGCATGTGAGTGTGTAGATGTCTGTAAGCAGGCTACACGTATAGAGGCACAGAAAAAAAAGGACAAGAGACTGGAGATGATGCATTCAGTGGTTAAGTTACTCATTTGTGAGCGTGTTCAGTAGGTGAAAGGCAGCCTCGAGGAGCTCACACGCTGAGTGAGCTGGGAAAAGGTGTTACTCTCTCTCAGAGTGGTGGCATCGACTCCAGACCCTTCCCTGCTGAGGTTAACGCTGAATTCCACTGAGCTGCACCCCCTTACACCATTTTCCATTCACTGACTGACCTATCTCCCTTCCCGGCTTCCCACATCACACTTCTGAGTTCGGCCCAGTGTTCGCACACCCAGAGGGGAGGAAATGCAAAAAACCTCCACCTGTGAAGCCTAAAGGGACTTTTAAAGTACTCAATGAAAACCATCTTGTGCCTGTGCCTTTCTCTCCCCGCAGGGACGTGTGGTCACAGCTCCGCTGAGAAAGGAGATGAGGAAATGATGGAGAAGAGCAGCAAATTTTCTTGCTAACCCACAGCCACACTGTTGAGTTTCAGGTGTGAAGACATTGATAATGCAACAGCCCAGGGATGCTCTCCTCCACCTGGGGCAGCTGGATTGAGCTGGTGTTCAAGAGTATTCCATAAAAGAGGCAATGCTGGGCAGGTCTGAGGAAGACCAGAGAAGCTGCGGATGCCACATCCTTGGAAGTGTCCAAGGCCAGGTTGGACGGGGCTTGGAGCAACCTGGTCTAGTGAAAGGTGTCCCTGCCCATGGCAGGGGGTGGAAACGAGGTCATCTTGAAGATCCTTCCCACCCGAACCATTCCATGAGTCCTGGAAAGGGGGTGTTTATAGGCCATGCTTTTGTACATTCGTTTAGGGAACTGTGCTCTAGTCAGGGGTAGTTTTAAATTCCTGAGATGACTTCACAGATTAAATGTGTTGTCATTAAAAATTCCTGGAAAGCAGAGTATTTCTGAGGTCTGTTTCAGCTCTTTGTTCCCTGAGCCCATATTATTTCTTACAGAACTGGTGATGATAGCTCTTGCACTGAATCAGCTCTTTCATCTTTCTGCTCCCAGCCAGCAAGTCCAAACCAAGCAGAATAGGGTGGACTTCTCCCTGTGAGAAACTTTTACTTCTCCACCATTGCTTCTCTATTTCTGCTCCGTCTTACAACTTATCCAAGCTGTGCTCACCCACCTTTGCTCAGAAGGAATTTGTTTCTTGAAAGCAAACACCTTAATTGATGTTACTTAACTGAACCTACAGGCCTATCCGCACAACAATGCTCACCAAAATTAATCTGAATTAGCTTTTTAAAGTGGATTAATTAAACTACTTTAAACTCAAACGTGGACACCCTTGTTCGAAATTAAAGAGGCTTAATTCAATTTAACTGAATTAACTTTCAAAGTAAATTAAGCCAAATTGAATTATAGCCATTCCAGTCCACAAAGGGATTTAGATTCATATGTCGAGGGCTCCCATCACATCAGTTGAGCAAACAGCTGTAAAGAGTTGCTGACATCTCCCAGGTTTTTATTGCCACCTCGTTACCAGAAGTTACTAATCCTACTAGATCTCCTAGACTAAAATCAGCAGAACAGAAGTTATGGGTGTAATTATCCACTGAAGTTTGGTCAGGTACCATTGGAACCTTTCTTCATTAGCAGCTAATTCACCAGACTGCAAACAAGCAGTGGAGACAGCTGGACATGTACTCCACCAGCCCTGCAAGGGAGGCGATTACATCTGGTGGGGGAGCAGGATGGAAAACCAGAGTGGCAATATCTCAGATCAACCCTATGTTTCCCAAAACCACCCCCTGGGAACCTCTGAGCATCTCAGAATAACTCTTCAGAGACTTCTCAAAATGGTTAAGTAATAAAAGAACATTACAGAAATATTTTCCCATTGTTTTTGGAAGTTTTCTTCTCTTTAGGGGTGGTTCTCCTGAATTAATGTTTTATGGCTGTAATCAAATCAATGCTGATTAAAACCAGGAAAATCTAAACAAAGAAAACAGATTAATTAACCATTTTTTCTTACATAGTCTATAATAAAAATTCTAGATTTTTGACTTAATTATTAAGACATTCACTTATTTTTCTTGTTCCCTGTCTTCAGAGAATTCCCTCTTGCTTTGCCTGGATAGTTCTTGTCTGTGCACATCCATTTCAGAGAATTCATTTACAAATTCCAAGTCATCTCTCTCCAGCTTCCCTGAAATAAGAGGGAGGGAATGTGAGCAGCCAGCATTGTACCCAACCAGAAAGCTGCACTGGATTGGAATGTACAGGTCTTGTAGGAGATGGGAAAAAGCCATTTAGATATATTTTATAGAAAAATTTCTATTTAATAAATAGTCACTCTCTCTAGTTTTGTTCACCTGGTTCAGATTTTACGTATCACAGACCAGGCTGTTTGGTTACATTAAGTTTTGAATAAGCCCTTTATTGAAAACCTGTTTTTGATAGATTGGAGGTTTATTTCATAGAATCATAGGGGTTATTCAAAGCCTCATCCAACCTGACCTTGAACACTCCCAGTGATGGGACATCCAACCTTTTTCTGGGCAACCTGTGCCAGTGCTCAGGCACCCTTTCAGCAACAACTGGTTCCAGATGTTCAGAGAAGCCTCCTGCGTTTCCCTTTGTGCTCATGGCCTCTGGTCCTGCCACAGGGACCCGGCACAGAGCCTGTCTCAGTCCCCTTTGCACCCTCCCTTCAGGCATAAAAATAATTTTTGTAGCAGGAGAGATTACAAAAGTTCATTTTCAGGGTGGAATTAATTTCTTTTCAATCTCTGCTGTGAAAAAGCCACTCTTATGCCAATGAATTCAGATCAGCACCTCCATAAAGCTGTTTAGTCCATCCTAGGACTGTCCATGAGAGCCAGATGATGCCTACCTCCTTCTCCTGACTTCCAGAGCACATCTCAGCAATTAGCTTAGGTTGGGCTCTTAACTTCTCCCTGGTTAGAACTACATAAGATCCCATCAGTTCCAGTGCCCAACCACCCTCTGGGGGAAGAAACTTTTCCTAACATCCACCCCAAACCTCGCCTGGCACAGCTTCATACCCTTCCAGCATCTGGCTGGCATCCATAACAGAACCTGAAAATACCACCAGCATTTGTGTAATTCAAACGCTCTGTGATTGTAGCTCGTTGTAGATTGTGCAGTGGCGTTGCTCTTTCCTGTCTGAATATTCGATGTATGTAACCAAGAGCTCCCAAAGGGCAGATATTGCAATGAGAGATTTCACCAGCCCTCAATATTAGACTACCGTAGATTTTAACTAATTTGTTCTGCTTGACCCAATAAATACTCGAGGATTCAGGTTCTTGTGAGAAAAGAGAAGATGACTTCTCTTAGGTTATTCATTAATTTGTTTTGGTTTTTTTATTCAAATGGATATTTTGAAGGGAGAAGGGAGAGACATGTTTCTTTCTAAATACTGATCAAAAAGGCATAGAAATTAAAGGTAAAAACCGAACACTAGTTAGGCAGAAGTGTAATTCTGTTAACAGTCAAGGCCTTAACAAGTTTCTATTTCCTTCAATAAGTGAAACATTGCACAATAGGTAGCTCTGAGACAAGAAATTAACAGTTCTTTTCTCCTCTGCAGTAAATTGGAACTATTTTCTCCCAGCCTGTTTGAACTCAGTTTCATTGCACCACAAGTTGACTTAGGGAGTGAACCAAAACCCATTTGTGTCATCAGGGCTAAGATTTGCATCTCTTCACTTTAGACAGGGAGAAGTCAGACACCTCATCTGAGCTCCTAACCCCAGGCTCCTGTCAGAGTCAATGGAGGGAAGCCTTCTGAGACAGATTCATTCTATTTATCTCAGCATACATGAATCACCTTAAGAGGAACTTGTTGCTCTTCTCTGACTATAAACTGAGCCGTAGGGTGGCAGATTCAGGTTTAAGCAACTTGCTTGCAGTTATTTAACTTAGGGCACATGAATATCACCCTGGGAAGCTTATATTTTATTTCTCCAAGCTGCAGACCTGATTTTAGGTACCTCCAGTAGCTCCAAATACACCTTGCAAGGCACTTCAGATGTGGAAACTCAGTTCTCATCTTTATATTGAAATGTTTTGCTATAAAAATCGCAACTGTTTACAAGTAAAACATCTTCTAGACCCAAGAATTAAGCTTGATTCCTGTCTTTGCCTACCTTCACTTTGTTTTTTTCCCATTCACTCACCCTTCTGTACATGATCTCGTACTTTCTCCTACTTCTGTGTGTTTGGGCAAGCTGTTGCATGTGCTGATGGGCCAGCAGGCTGCTTTCTCCCTGGAATAAGCAAAGAAGGGATTTAAACTCTCTTTCCCATGGTGAGGGCACTGTTGGTTATCTTTCCTTTCCCCAGCTGCCAGCTTCCACAAAACTTGTCAGGACATCGTGTCTCTGAGACATCTATTCCTCTCAGTCAAACGTGCTTAAAATCAGCTCATGTGTTTGAAAATGAGCTGAGAGAGGACGAAGAGGATCTGAACACACTGTTGGGCAGGACATATTCCCTTAAAATTAGACTGATCATATGCTTCCTCTCCACTGTTAAATCCGGTAAAAGTTCTAATGTAAGTGTACTTACAAAGGCAAGACATACCTTATTTTTGGTACAATTCCCCTCTTTTCAGAGCAATTCCTCTCTTTGAGGAATATAAAAGCTACACAAACATATATAAGCTAAACCAAAAAAACACAATGATTTTTTCTTGGTATATTGGCAAAATTATTCCCTCAGATGTTCCAGTTTCTCTTCAGCCCTATTCTGCAGGACAGATATCTTCACATATTTACTTTTTACCCACTGGGCTTGCTTTTTTTTTTTTCCCCCCTCCCTGGGAATGCCTCAGTTTGTTATGCCCTGAAACACAAAGCATTAACAGCCTTTTAGAGAGTGCCAACACATGGTGGAGGTAGCTACCTGCTCTGTTTTCCATAAAACGGGTGTTAATAGGCTCTAGAGGGGTCCCTCAGTAAAGACACGGAGGAGTTCAAGCATTTATTGACTGGTTTGTATCTCGTAGAAATATTCGAAGTGGAACACAGGAGATGTAGAGAAAAGCCACACAAATGAGAAGCTACTAATGAAGTGTTTTTACAGTTGGGGTTCAATGTGTGAGCTTGTAAAAGCTGATTAACTACTATTGTGTTTTCATCTAACTGGTTTGATAATTTGTTGGTTAAATGGCTCAGCTGAGAAACCAGTGAGTGTCCTTGGAAACATGCTGGTGCAAGAGTTAAAGCCTCAAATCCACACAGAGGGGGCAGGTTTATGTTGTGGATCCATGATACGCTTCTCTTTTAATAGGTGAAAGAAAGAATTGACTGAAAAGTCTTACTTTGTTCCTACAGTTTCCCCTTTGAGCCTACTCCAATCATCAAAATTGAAATCCTCTTTAATTTCTCTTTTTCATAATAAAGGCAATTAAGTTGCCTTTATGTTGATTCTCTTCTTTTTCGTCTTTCATTCTTCAATATTTTTTTTCTCATTCACTTTCTTTCTCTGTCTCTCTCTTTTTCTCCCACCTCCATTTAATAACTCTGTTTAGAAAAGAGTATTCTGGGCTGGATTAACAACTCAAAACAGTTAACTATCGCATCAGTGCAGCAACAATACAATACAGGAGGCTTGAAAAAAGCAGGCTGGAAAAACTGCAAACATCACTTTTCAAAAGAATTACTGGAAATCTGAGGCAGGGGATGGATACAAGATGTGGAAGTTTATTTTTCTTTTATGCTCTGTTTTTCTAAAATCCTCTCTCATTCTGAATGCAAATCTTGCCACTTTAAGACTGTAAAACCTGTTATCTAACATAAGAACTGGGAATTTTATGGCTTTACTGCACACGTGTCTGTCTAAGCCGATAGATCCCTGCAAATCCCACTGATTTTGGTCTGGTGATGGACTTGACTGTCAGTAAATCTGAGCTAGATCTTGGTGGTAAACAGGTACTGAGTTAAAGTAGTCTTCATTAACAACAAATCTGTTTCTCAGACATCCGAGAAAGAACTCTGCAAATGGATTGGGTGTAATAAACCCATCTCTAACAAACTGAACAGACCAGACTCTTAAAAGATGGGCTGACTGAAAATTCTGAATCAAGAAATCTATGTGAAAAGTTGGGGGGGTCTTTGCAGAAAAAAAACAAGTAGCAAAAACAACCCTCCCATGATAATTTGACTCTGAAAATGCCTGAGGGGCTACGTTGGGGGTTGCAATTTCTGTTTTTTATGTCTTCCTCCAGCAAGATTTGGATTTCCCAGCCACACTGAATCTCTCTCGGTGCTCTAAGATGTGAGACCCCAGGACATACCCACTGCCCCTCACTTTGAGAGAAGAGCCTCTGTTCCACAGGCCATAAAGAGAACTACAACAGTGTTTCTCAGTTGAAATAAGCTGATTTTCATCCTGGTTTTGACTAAGAATCCAAATAATTAACTTTATTCTTTTTCCATTTTCCAGTCAATTCTACTAAGAAAAGAAAAATCTCAGAAAAAGTCACGCAGACATAGACAATGAAAAACATATCAATTCACTTTTTCAGGTGTTGTTCATAAAAACAGGAGGTGATTCCTCCATTGAGAGGAAGCAGATTCACAGTCACTACTTAAGTTTTATTCTCCCTTTTTCTTCCACCAAAGGAAAAGGAAGTTAAAAATTAAAACTACAAAATTACGGAACTATTTTGTTTGTAATGGATGTCTGGAGGGCTATAGTTCAACATTCTACTCAAACCAGGATGAACTTCACCACTTCATGAAGATGACCAAGGTCTTGTCCAGTTTGGTTTTCGTTTCTCTAAAGGTGAACTTCTATTGCCTAATAATTCTCTTGTTAAATAATTACTTTTTTAGTATCTAACTGTAATTGCATTTGTTGTAATGTTAGCCTTCTGTCCTGTCTGTGTGCATCTCAGATGACAGTCTGGTGCCACCATCTCTGCAAACTCCCTTTAGGAGGCTGAAGAGAGCAATTACATTACCCATCTTTCTTCCCTTCCCAAGGTGGAACAGACCTAATCCCTTCAGCCTCCACAAAACGTGCTTTATTCTCCAGCTCCCTTAAGAGCCTCCACTGGACACATTCCAGTCTCACAACAGAGGGCTTCCCGTAAGCAAACACTGGGGAATAATCACTTCATCCAATCTGCTCTTAAATTTTTCTTAATGTACACACTATGAAGTTGGCCTCCATCACTGTAAGGCTGCACTGCTCATTCATCTTTGGCTCGCTGTTCTTCAAGCATCACTTGCCACAGAACTGCCACGAAGTCGTCAAATCCCCAGCCAATGAATTTTCATGAAATCTCTGTCCTGAGTGCAGACTTCTGAGTGTGTGTCTGTTTAATTTCTGGAAGTCCTTGGCAGCTTGTCCCTCCAGCTTAATTCCTTCTCGGTGTCAGTCCTGTTCTCCAGAAGAGAGAGGAGCTGGGCCTGTTTAGTCTAGAGAAGGGAAGACAGAGAGGGGATCTCATTAATTCTTATAAATATCTCCAAGGAGAGTGCTGAGAGGACAGTGCCAGACTCTCTTCAGTAGTGCCGGTGAAGGGCAAGGAGCAATGGCCATAAAATAAAACTCATCAACTTCCACCTCAATGTGAAGAAGAAATTCTTTATGTTGTGGGTGGCAGAGCACTGGAACAGCTGCTCAGGGAGGTTGTGGAGTTCCCTCTCTAGAGACTATCCAAACCCACCTGGATGCATTCCTGTGTCACCTGCTGCAGGTGACCCTGCCTTGGCGGGGGAGGGGGTGGGCTGGATGATCTCCAGAGTTCCTTTCCAACCCTAAAAATTCTGTGATTCTGTGATTCAAGTATGGATTCTCCATACTGAATTATCACATCATTTTCTGCTGTACAATAATTGAAAAATTATATCGAGAATGAAAAGGACCCCAGAGAAAAAGAAAAATACAAACACAGTTTTATGTATTTTGAAGCTCAGAGAAAATGAATCGAAGTGTGCGACAACTGAGCCAGCACAGAAAGACATAACAAGACTGGCTGTAAGTTAAAGACAGACAAATGGAAATCAAAAAGCAGTCATGACTTTTGAGCACCAAAGAAAACAACCAGGACAACTCATGGAGCCTCCAGTTCTTGATGTCTTCAGATTAGGTCCAATTGTCTCTCAATGTGAACTAATTCAGCCAAATACAAATTACTGGTATTGACACAGGGAAAAGTAGACAAAATGCAATGGCCTGTAGAATGCAGGAGGAGAAACTGAATTATCTAATGGACTCTTCCAGGTTAAAGCTTTTGAATTTATGAATAATGTCTGGGACAAATCTGTTGCTGAAATAATACAGATGTCTGTAATGACCCCTGCTCATTCTATTGCGTAGCTGCTTTTCTTGCCAAATGTAACCACTTAATGCTTCCAGAGAAATGGGCACTGAGGTACACATCATTCCAGGAATTTTTTGTTCCAACAAGACTGATAATGTAAACATTGCATTAAATTCTATAAGATTGATGTGGACACATGCAGGGTAGATTGACAGACATCATTCTTACCCTTTATATTGACTTTTGTTTCCTGCACACGCATATAAATTGCTCTGAGGGCTGGAGCCCCTCTGCTCTAGAGCCAGGCTGGGAGAGCTGGGGGTGTTCACCTGGAGAAGAGAAGGATCCAGGGAGAGCTCAGAGCCCCTTCCAGTGCCTAAAGGGGCTCCAGGAGAGCTGGAGAGGGACTGGGGACAAGGGATGGAGGGACAGGACAAGGGGGAATCGCTTTAAATCAAAGTAGGGCAGATTTATATTGGATATTAGGAAGATATTTTTCCCTGCGAGGGTGGGGAGGCCCTGGCACAGGTTGCCCAGAGAAGCTGTGGCTGCCCCTGGATCCCTGGAAATGTCCAAGGCCAGGTTGGACAGGGCTTGAAGCAACCTGGGATGGTGGAAGGTGTCCCTGGCCATGGCAGGGGGGTGGAAATCAATGATCTTTAAGTTCTCTTCTAATACAAACCATTCTGGGACTCTAATATTAACCAGACAGCAACCGATACTGAATTTTCTCATCCAGCCCAATATTTAGTGTTTTACCTGAAGAGTAGTTGTACAGGAATGGAAACAATCCATTTTTAGAGTTCCTGGACTAATTCCGCCTTGCCCCTTTGTGGTGTAGATTATTTTTCTTAAACCTTATCTATATGAAATGTTGTTTCTACTGCCAAAAAAAAAAATTATTTTTACAGTTCAAATGCATTGTTCTATTTTTGGCCTGAAATCCTTCCTGGCAGAAGGATTTCTCTCAAGGATTTCACCCAATATTGCCACAGAACCTTCACGTTTTCCAGGATGGCATTAGGAAATTACTGCCCCAGTATTGTGTTCCAGAAGAGAAACTCAGTGCCCCTAGCAAACAGAGGAGCCGGCCACTTGTGTCTTGTGCTTGTGCAAGGGTTACTGTAAATATAATGAAATAGAGGTGTTAATTCCTGCTTTCATAAGAATTAATTAAAAAAAAAAAAAAAAAGTTCCTGAAACATTCACTGCCACCAGACAATCAAGTGTGAGAAAGAGAGAGAGATGGGAAGAGAGAAAAAGCTGGCTCCATGCAGGGCCTTTTTGCTTACAGCTATGAGACAGTGCTGCACTTTCTCCTAATAACCTTGACCTGCTTTTCCTGGCTCAGCAGTAGCATCTGTGTCACATCGGCTTAGCATCTGTTTATCAATCCAACAGCACAAACCTGATTCCTGCTCCTATTCTCTCTACTGCTCACGATATTAAAATGACTGAATTAAACCAGCAGAATCCAAGAAAAAGGAGGCTCAGAGACGAGAACAGCTCAGTAAAAAGAAAAGAAAAGCTGAAAAAAACAAAACTAGTGGGGAAGAGGAAAGCCATAGGTAGGAGCTCCATTTATTTTATACTTTTTATTTATTTAATCTTAATGCATTTAGAGGAGAAATTTGGAATGAATAATCACTGCTAAAATCTCTTGAGCAGCATTCAGGGCCATAGGCTCCCAAAACAGAGAAGGCAGGAATCATCTCAGACTTTTTCAAGAAAAGACATGGCAAGTACAACAAGGTAATAAATTACAATCTGCCTGTAGTCTCTGCCTCCAGGTGAAAGAGCAAAATACCAGTGAATAGGATTTAGTGCAGATCTTTAATAAACAGGGTGAAAGCTATTGGGAACTCCCCAGTCTTGCCCTAAGGTTTACTTTGCCCCCTTTGGTACCACTGCTGTGCTCTTTCCAGTTCTGAGACAGAACCACAGAATCATAGAATATCCTGAATTAGAAGGGTCTGACAAAGATCATGAGTCCCACTCCTGAATCCCAAAAATCACACCACATATGCCTGAGAGTGTTGTCCAAAAACCTTTTATGCTCTGGCAGCCTTGAGACCGTGCCCATTCCCTGGGGAGCCTGCTCAGTGCCCCACCACCCTCTGGGGCAAGAACCTGCTCCAGACAGCCAACCTAAACCTCCCCTGACACAGCTCCAGCCATTCTCTTGGATCCTGTTGCTGGCCACCAGAGACAGAAGAGAAGGCACAGAAAGCCTCAGTTAAAACTGAGGGGTCAAACAGTGCAATATTATTATTTATGATTTATCATTGCCATGCTTGGGTCTGAACGAAATCAGAGCCCCACTGTGCTGTACCTGCACAATATGGTGTTTATCTTCCAATCCCCCACCTTCACAGAAACTAAGGCAACAGGAAAAGGAAGGGAAAAAAAGAACTGGAGAAATGCTCTGATCTGCTGGAAACATCTTCATGAATCTGGGGTATTGCAGACTTGAGTAAAGGTCTCATGAGTACCCAGAGTTTAAAGCATAAAACAGAATAGTAAAACAGACATATACCAAATTAATAAAAACACACAGAGTTTGGCATATCAGCACAAATAGCTGCACGTTTGGGTTCATGTCTTCTATATAAAACCTTTTTTTTTTTTCCAGTAGCACAGAGATCACTGAGTTCGTTAATGTTGCGCTGGAAAATTTTTTGGGTACTCATTTGGACAGGAATTACACCCAGAGACACACTGTACCATCTTAAATTATTCTCTGGAAATCTCCCATACTTTACTTCCCTGAGAACTCTAAGATCAAAACCTGACAGTGGTGTGGCTGGACGCCAGTGGCGTGTAAGAGGTCCTTTTACAATTACATTTATACACATCATTATTTATCCTTCCTTCAAATGCCTTAATGAAAACTTTGGACTAACATCTACAGCAATGCAAGCTGAGCTGCTCCACTAGATTTTGTCCCCACATCCATGGTTTTCTGATTGTAAATAATAATATAAAAGGAAAATAGATGGAAAGAAGGGATTCATTGCAGTTATACAAAATCCCAGCTATCAAAACCATATGAGTAAATCTCAGTGTGAGGTAAATACATGATTTACAGGCTAATTCACTGCTCAGGCCACCTCCAGTGAACTCAGATTAGTCAAGAGATGAGTTTGAAAGAGAAAACATATGTAAACAATTGCTGAACCTCCAAAGGTTTCTAAACCAGTCCAAAAGGATTCTTCCACAGGGAAGCAAAGGATAAAATTATTTGGGCTATAGATCTGTGAAGGAACAGACAGCCAGAGCTGACTTCGATCCAAATTACAGTTATCCCAGAGTTCTTCCTAGTGTAACAGTACACATGGATATGCTACAAACTTGAAATATGAGCCCTTTTGCCTTTTTGCTTTTAACAGCTTTTCACTCTCTCTGTTACTTCCATCTTTTGTCTGAGAGCCATGCCAGAAACTCCTAGGAAAGCACACCCAATGTCATCGAGGTTGCAGGATTTCACCTATATTTCACACAGGAAAGCTTTATCGCCCCAGGGCTACTCAGAATCTTTCCCTAGCTCATTTTTGCAAAGGCTGGGCTTGCTTCGCATCAGTAGCTGTCCAGACTTCACTTCAGGATTCCTCATGCCTCAGGCTGGAGACAGAAACAGCAGGAGGTGAACAACAGGTTGGGTTTGAGATCTGGCGTTTATGGAAGCCTGGGTTCTATCACTACAGGATTACATTTGTGTGTAAAATAGGATACAGTTTTCAGAAGATGATAACTGATGTCAGGAATAAAGCTAACGTTTATCCAGGAGGTTTTTTGGAGCAGCCAAGAGGTAGTTAAAGCAAGAGTAAGATCAGCAAGAAGAAGATGTGAGAAAGACTGACCTGAGATATATAAAACTTTATTCCACTCTTAATCTCAAGTGTTTAGGCAAAGTGTGTGATAATATAGAGAGCCAGAGTTTGGTTGGTTTTGTTTGTTTTTTTTTTACATAATATCTGTAGAAGGAATTTAGGTAAGGTGCCAACAGCTCCCACCAATTGCAGCACTGCACGTGAATTAAAACCTCTTGTACTATAAACTCATTGTAACTCTTGTGTATTAAAATTTCTTGTTATAACCTGTTTAGGAAGGAGCAAGTAAACTAGGGCAAGTATTATGGGTACACAACAGTGGCTTTTTAACTGAACACATTCCTACAAGGAAGTGCATGAGGAGATGTGGTTCACACAACAGCCCCATATGTGTCACCTGCCCATTAGTCCTCGCTTCCACCAATAGCTTATAGAATCCTTAATAATTATTATTATTTATTCTAATTCTTATATCTGTCTGAACCAAGAGGCAGCAAGAGGAGAAAAATAAGAGAAGGCTCATCTGTACATGCCAGTCACATAAAATATTCCCAAATCAAGCCAAATTCAGCAAATACTGATTGAGCTGCCAGACAAACTGGAGAATAACTAGGATCAGGTACTGGGATCAAGCTGGGACTGCCATGTGGGAGGACAGCGGCCAGGGGAAGAACCAGACACACTGCCAGGGGCCACGTGGGAGGTGGGACCATGATATAGGGGGACAGGGTGTGGGATTCACTGGTTCTCTTCCATTTGGAATGGATTTGGTTCGGCATTTCTGAAAGTTTAGGAATTGGGGATCTCATCCGACTGTGGATCATGCAAATGTGTTATGGCTGTGTATGTTTATCTGCCTTATGAAGCCTGGCTGAGGTATTTGAGAAAGCAGGAGATGTCACAGATCAGTGACTCAAACAGTCTGAGTTACTTCCTGAGCAACCCTCCATAATGAAAAAAAAATAAATAAATAACAGAAGGAAATATCTTTTTAATGGGAGGCTCCAATTTGGGAGACATATGCAACCAGCAGTAAACTTCTCTTCAAATTTAAGAAAAATATAAAGATGAATTAATTATGGGCTGGCAGTTGGTCGTAGCCTAGGGACCAACTGTTATTATTAGATTGCACTCCATACAGAGAGAGGACAGGACAAACCAGTAATAAATACACTTGACTCTCTAAAGTAATTCATTTCTCAAAACTGGGAAATTATAAAGAGATTTAAAAGGTGGAAAAAAAATCCAAAAAATAAGGATGAACATTGGGATTTTTTAAGAGGAGTTTGTGAAGCTGCGAGACCAAGTTGTGTGAAAGTAAAACTTTGTTCAAAGGCAAAAGAAACACACTAATTAGAAATAAGAATGAAACATATGACAACTGGAAAGAAAGAGATCCGAACACACACAGCAATATAAATTAAACATTATAAAGTGTAGAAAATTGATAAGGGAAGCTAAAGACATCAAAGAAAATCCCATGGTTAGTAGGATTAATGACAATGAACTTAATTTTTAGGAATAATTAGGAACAAACTAAATCCTACAAATAGCATAAGACCATTTAGTAATGGAAACTGCAAAACTGTTTAAACCCTACAGTGGAGGGTCAGGTCTCCATACGTTTCTGTTTATCTAATAAGGCTTGAAAAATTTGCATCCTCAAAGAATTTATACACTGAGGAATTCTCTATATCCTGTAATTTTAAAAGTCATTATTAAATTAGACTTGTGGCAACTTTTCTAGTATTTTTTCTAGGGTCAACTTCAAAGTAATCAGACTATCCTTCTTGTCAGTTCATTTATCTCTGTTTTTAAATATACTGATATGACACCAGCATATTTTCCTTTTCTAGAAGTTCTTTGTTATGCCAATATTGTTAAAAATTACTATCAGTGATTGACTGTGTGATTCTGTGATGAGATTACAGGATCATTTGATAGACTGTAGGTAACCTAATATTTCGGAAGGCATTTAAAATTGCTACCACATATTCTAACACACACCAAAAAAAAAGCCCTGTAAGAAATTTAAGAAAATTCCATAGCAAGAAAATAAGCATTCAATGGAACAAAAAAAAAAAAGGACAATAAATATTAAAAACATAGGTTTCATGGAGGAATAAGCAGTGAGTAAAATCTGTTTCAGATTAATTCGGTTACTGAACAATTCCGTGATTCAGAAAATAAATATAAAATAAATGCTGTTAAAATATGTTAAAATCACATTAAAAAGCACAGAATGATAGGGCTAAGCAACTAGACAGAGCATCCTAAGTATCTCAATAAACCAGGTTCAAAAACCTGCATACTTTAATACGGTTGCAAGATTTGTTCATTCCCTGTTAGACTTTCTCGGATGTTATTGCTGAATGCAGTGCAATATGTAATGTTTTGTAGATACATGGGTTTTCTAAGCCAGAAGGGGCCATTACAGTCTGACCTCATGTATAACAGGGCTACTCCAAATATTTTGCAGCCTGTGGCCCAAAACACGTTGCTGTTCTTGCTAAGAACAATACGAACATACCATTCAGGAAATCTGAAACCGATCTTTGATTGCTAAACCGACCAATTAATCAGAATCTAAAAAAGAAGATTAAATAACTCAATAAAAAAGCTTCCTTTCCACCTCTGTCAACAAGGACAACTCTCAGCTCTCCAACTCTGTCTACAGGATGGACTATCCCCAGGTAATATAAAGTTTAATGGAAATTATTCCAGTGTTTCACGACAGTTTTTTGTCAAATTGTTCTTTTATCAAAGCAAAACATTTTGCACAATCAAAGAACATATATTTTTACTAAAACTGCTAAAATGAGATCCTACCTAATTAGTTTAGTGCTATTCTTTTAGTTAGCCATTACTTCAATCCAACAAAGTTTTAGGTGATTTTTAACTTTCCCATCAGCAACCACGTTCCCCATAGGATTAACTGGATATCGGCATCACTCGATTTTCATCTTAGGGAGACACAGCCACAAATACACACACACAAAAAGAGAACCATTGATGAAGAATGAAGGACACAAGCCACGGGTTTAGCATTGTTTTCCGAACTGGCATCACCATGTTTTGTTTAGGTAGTACAGTCAGTAAAACATGAACTTCCAGGGACAGCTTCACAGTTCAGAACACTGAATTTTCCAGTCTGATATTTGCCTGGTCCAAGAACAGGATAGTTATAAAACCCTTTTTTCTGACTCCTTGTTTGAATAGTCTCAAGCGCCTCACGTCACCGAGGACCTGACCTACCCACGGCCTAAATTAAGAGTATCCCCAAAGTTACCCTAATTTGCCCCATTATGCTTGTACAACAAGGAATTTGTTCTAATGACAAGGAAAGTGTGGCTTGGAGGAATGTCCCAAACAGTGTTATTTTACTTTTGCTCTTGACACCGAAGAGTGGTTTATCCAGGAACTGCTAAGCTTGCTCTTCACCATCTGGAATTAACCCCCACAGAAGAAATTTCCAAGGGAATGGTTAAGCTAGTTTTCTAACCGAAAAATAGCCTCAGCAAAGACCAACATCTGGCCAAAGTATCCCATCAGAGACCCATGCTCACTGTGCATAACAAACATGGCCCACTATTATTCTTGGTTTATTTTTTTCTGTCACTTGAGATCATAAGGGGGGATGGGGGGGGAAAGCAGCAGATACAGAGGAGAAAGGAAGACAGAAATGGTGTAGTAAAACACACCAGTATTTCCAGAAACTGTAAATTTAAAATGGCATAAATTTGCTTCAGAACACACAACAGCAAGATTTTCTAAAAGACCTGCAAGTTTGTACTACGGCCAGAAGTTAATGTTCATGATGCTGTTGTGTCAACTCTCACTGGCAAACTGCAGCACATCACAAATGCTGGGAATTGTTCCTAGATTTTTCATCGTTGAGATTGTCTTTAGTTCCTGACAGTACTGAACAATTCTGTTCATACTTTCCTGCGTTTTCAATCACTCATTCTCATCTGGTAGAAAGAGCACCTTATCTTGAAAAGGTTTTGGGGAACTATCCAGCCTTCACCATTTTAATTTCAATTCATATGTAGCACTGACAGAAGAAAATCACATTATTTCTAAATTTTTGTTCTCCACAGATCCTTCTGGCCTAGAACAGAGAGGGTTTATCATACTGGTTGTCTGCAGTACTTGCAGATCTGTGCACAGAGAAATCTGGTTTAATTACCTTATAGTTTATTTTTATCTCCAACCAACTTAGCACTTCTAACACAATTAAGAGTGTGGAGCTACTTACACATCCCAGGCTCTAGGCAAACATCTTCCCTACCCTATTTCTTCATGTGGAAAGGTCTGTTTGTTCAAATAATTTGCTTCTCAGTGTCTTTTCCAGTCTCTTTTTGATGAGCAACTTCTAACTTATTGCAACTTTCCCGCAAAAGCAATTTTCCAGGTAGCTCTTTTCCCATCAGCTCAGCTCTCTCTCATAATTGTTCATTAGGAATACGTTTATCAGCTCCAAAGCTTAAAACAAGATTTACTTTCCCCATCATTTATTTTTCCTTTTTGTTTTCTGACACCTTCCCAGCCCTTCAACTCTCACAGCCATTCTCCACACCTTTGGTTTGCACAAGGCTGCCACCATCTCATTCCTTGTCCATGACCTGCTGCACTGCTTTTCCCCTGTCCTTCCACCTGACTCCCTTGACTTCATCCTAAATCAGATTATTTCTACAGGGTAATACCAGAAAAGCGAAAAATCCTATTTTAGTGTCACCTTAACTTTCTCTCGTACCTTGAGCTTTATTCCAAAAACCCTGACAGTCTTCCAACACTCCCTTATAAAAATTCCCATCATTTTTTCATCAGCCTTTTCTTCGTGAAAAAATCTTATATGTCTCTAATGTCCTTTTCTCTCTGTATCCTCTATTATCTATTTTCAGTATGATTAGATAGGCCTGTGCATTTTTTTTTTTGCATTATTACTGAATTTTCGTATTTCTAACATGAGAAGAACATGTACAAAACCAGGGATTTTTCCTTTTTTTTCTCTTAACAACCTCATACTTGGGCAATACCTGGGCTCTTGGTTTTCCTTTAATGGGGTATTTATTCCTATGAGACACTGGTCAGCCAGGAGAATATTTATGTGGTAATAAAAAACTTTAACAGAGGGTTGTTTGGATCTAATAGTCCCAGGTATTTCAACACATCTTTGCTTGTCATGTGTCATGCTGAATTACATCGTGGCCTGCATGTGCAGCAACCCATAATGTAACCCATGTAATACAGCTTGAAATGTAATGTAGTGGGAAGGGGGCTTAAAGGGAAAAATCACTCTTTTGTGCTGGATAAAAGCTGTGGATTAAGAAACAAAGCAGCTTCAGACTGTTGGGGAACTGGGAAAAATTAAATGATAGCTCAGCAAGAACCCTGCAAAGAAATCTGCAATAATAGATTAAATGATACCTGTAACACATTACATCAATATTAATAACTTCCATTAATATTTTTCCATTTTATGGCACAGATAATTTTTTGTCTGAGTCATCCAGTGACTGCTAAATGTTAATTCATGCCTGGCAAATTCTAAATGGCTTATAATTAAATACAAATGCAGAAAGGTAAATAAACATTCACAGAGGATAAATGGCTGGCTGGGACACAGGGGCAGAGCCATGGAGAGAAACCAGGTGTCCTGATTCTCAGGACTGAGCTTTAGCCTCTTGGTGACATCTTTTGCCTCCAATCATGTGCTTATACTGATATATTCTGGCTTCAGAAAGGATTTGCTTCTTTACTGAATAGTCCGGGTGTATCAGGGAGGAAAAGCAAGAGAGGGTACAACAGATTTCCATTTGAGGTAAAGGAATTAAAAAGTCCTTCTGTTCTTACAGAGGATCTGATTCTCTAGAGAAATGACACTATTTGCCTTGATGAGGGGGTGGCAGGGGAAGGAAAAAAGGAAAAAAAACCTGCTTTTTTCTGGCAGAAATGGTGAAATTTCACCCTTCAGCAATTTGGTGAAAGCTGATAGCTGTGGACACTTCTCTGCCTGGGTAGCACAGCAAAAGGCTGCACCATGCGAACTGGCAGATGCAAAGACAGAGAGAGAAAAAAATTAAATTACACTTTAAAACTGTTGGCCAGGCTGTCCAGCTCAGGGAATCTGCTCTGCCATCCTCCCTGCTTGCACAGGGCTGGTGAAAACTGGGAGAGGAGAGAACTGAGCTCATTTTTGCCAGCTGGGAATCCAGCACATGATAAACCAGATCATTATGAACCACGAGGGGAAGATGGGGTTTAATTACCTGGCTCAGGTGCAGTTCTTCTTCCCTGTCTGAAACAAGAATCACATCACAGGGCAGACCAGCAAGGTCCAGCTCTCCCTTGGAGCTGCAATAGAAGCAGGGCCATGAAACAGCTTCAGAAGTAAAGGAAATACAAGCCAAGCCACAAAGAATCATGGTGGAAAATCCAAAGAAAGGGCAAAATATGCTTGTTTTATTTTGCACAAAACAACAGTGGAAAATAAGTTCAATTTTAAAACTGCAAAAAAGTTACATCGCATTTAGATCAAGAGTCTTCAAGTGAACAATCCCTACTGACCATGCTTCTTTTCCTTTTAAATTAATGATGAATTAAAAGATTAACATTATTACCATTTAATTATTGCATCATAATTACTATATAATACAATATACTCTTTTCAAAGCAGAGCTTGCTATTTGAATTGCTAATATAAGATTAATATTGGCATTGGATATTATTATTGTTGTTGGTATTAATAATAATATTATTAATATTAATAGGATAAGAATTATTACATTTCAAACTAAATTTCAGGATTGTCTGGCTTTGATGCAAGAAAAGCTTTCAAAGGTTTTTCCTTTCAGAATGGAAATGCAGGTCCCTATTTTTGGGACTAACTAATGCAAGGCCACTGTGTCAGAGAAGTGGTAACCATTTCCAAAACCATCAAACATTGGTCAGGGGAGGACAAGGTTAAGCTGAGGAAAATAAGTTGTGCTCCTTGTTTCTCTGCATTGACCAAAAGGGGAACTGGAGGAAACAGGTTCCAACAGAGACACTCACGGGTCTGTTCAGTCACTCGCTCACAAGCATCTTGTGCCATCTGAGACCTCGTAGGTTTCCCCCCTGGCCTCCAGCTGCCACTCCAAAAGGCTGCTGGTTTCCATCAGCCCCGTGTCATATCTGTCAGTGCTGTGCAGATGTCTTGGATATCCAGAAGTGCCTCCAATGGCATGAGAAGCCTGTGTAAAGGCAACTGAATTCTGCTACTCTAATAGGATTCAGCTTCAGACTTAGACAAGGCTCCAGATTTGGTTATTAAACACAGGCTTCGGGTGACGTTTGAGATGCTCCAACATTCCTGAGACATCTGCACAACACTGGCAGATGTGGCAGAAGCCTTACAGAAGACCCACAAGGTCTGGAGCAGAAACTGGAGGCCAAATGGAAAAACTTACAGCGCCAGAAGTGCACAATGTGTGCAGTGAAATGGATCTTTTATCTAGTCAACATAGCCAACAGTCTGGTTGACTGTCCAGATGATCAGATCATAGAATCACAGAATAATTAGGGTTGGATGAACATCTGGAGATCATCCAGTCTAATCTCCCTGCCAAGGCAGGGTCACCTAAAGCAAGCTACATTAGAACACATCCAGGTAGGTTTTGAATGTGTCCAGAGAGGGACGATTCAAAACCTCCCCAGGCAGACAGAGGTGTCTGCTCCAAGATGAGATTGTTACCTGCCCCAGCTCTGTTGGCTGTATTGATAAGATCTCCACTGACTTAATGGGAACATCAATTCCCAGCTCATATAAAGGTACTGCCTTGATGGATGAGGTTCTGAAATGGAATTGTAGCTCAGTGTTTGCTGGATTAATCTCCCCTTCAGAGTTTAGGAGTGAACATCTCTGCTGTAAAGTCCCCACTATTTCCACTGGTCTCTCAGGCACTCACACATAAATAACATGGAAAGGGATGACATGTTTGGTCATCTCAGAGGTGGACTTCTCTTTAAGAGCTCTGTTACGGATTCATAGAATCATAGAATGGTTTGGGTTGGAAGAGACCTGAAAGATCATCTCATTCCAACCCTCTGCTGTGGGCAGGGGCACCTTCCACTATCCCAGGTTGCCCCAAGCCCTGTCCAACCTGTCTTTGAGAGCTTCCAGGGATAGGGCATCCAAAGCTCCTCTGGGCCACCTGTTCCAGGGCCTCACCACCCTCACAGCGAAGAGTTTCTTCCCAATATCCAATCTAAACCCACTCTCTGCCAGTTTGAAACCATCCCCCCTTGTCCTGCCAGTCCAGGCCCTCGTAAAAAGTCTCTCTCCACCTTTCTTGTCGTCTCCCTTCAGGTACTGGGAGGCCACAATTAGGTCACCCCAAAGCCTCCAGGCTGAACAATCCCAATTCTTTTTAGCCTTCCCTCATAGGAGAGGTGCTCCACCCCTTTAATAATCTCTCTGACCCTCCTCTAGACTCGCTCCAGCCGCCCAACGTGTTTTTTGTGCTGGGGACCACAGAGCTGAATGCTGAGGTCTCACAAGAAGGGAGAAGAGCTGCACCTTTAGGGCTCAGCAGAGCTCTCTGTAGCAGATTCTGCATATCCCACTTCATGCTCCTGTAGTTAATGTTGTCACTTGAGTCCATGTGAGGCATTTCTTCAGTGTATCTACAACAGACTGAAGGTGTTGCTCGGAGAGAAGAGGTGAGAAGAGTTACGTAGACATTCTCTGTAGCCTGTAAAATGTTCTTCTCCCCAGGACATCAGGAAATGTCACATCCTGCTGAACATCAGTGCCTTTCAAAGCTTTCTATCTCTGCCCTTAATAGGCAGGATGTCTGTGTCTGTACTTCTGCAGAGACTATACTTGGGGCAGATCTGAGATTAATTTAACTTCCTCATAAAATCACTAACCTGGCTGAAGCACTTTTTTTCAAATTTTTCATGTTTCAGGCCCTGATGGGGTCTGTGGGCAGGTTGTGTCCATGGGAAATTTGGTCTCAAGGAGCTGAGCTTCAGTAACACACATGGCAAACAACTTCTCCAAGACCTCACTCTGCACATATGTAGCCAATGAAATCTTAATATTGAATAAAGGAATCACTTTGAAATTCCATCTACATGGCCTTTTCCTTCCTTTACAGCATTTCAGGGGTAACACAATAGCCAAGTAATGCAATAATAACAAAAATAACTCCAACAAGCTATGCTTGATTCCACTGCAACACAGCCTATAACGGCAATCTTTTCTTTCTTTTAATAATGCTTTTATTGCACAAATTTAACAGAATTATGCCCTAATTATACTGGATTTTTTTTTTATTTGCCACTGGGAGGAAATACAGCAGATGAAGCTCTTTGAGAGTGCATGGTTCATACAGCTGTATTAAATACTTCCAAGTGCTGTCTTTATGGTTGTTAACAAGTCAGGACCAGACACGCTTGCATTTTCTGAGTGCCTTTGAGGATGGCATGGATTATACTTGTATTTTTATTAGAGCTGCTCAACCCATTCACTGAGAAATAACATCTGACCGTGCCTTCAAAGCTGGCATCTGTAACTCAAAAAGAGGTAAACAGATTCCTAAAACCAGACAAAATACATTGCACAGAGCTAGGGCTCTAAAAGTTAGTTGCTTCTATTTCATCTAGATCACTTTGTTTGGAATCAACACATGAAAATAAGCAGTTCCTAAGGGATTTCATTTCTCCACAGTAGACAAGTCACCAAATGGGCTCTCCAAAGATCCCTATTTCTTTCCATCAGTTTTAAAGAGAGTCTGGGGTGACTATTTCATGGAAATCTAATTTTTCGTCATGTAAATTTGGATGAGATTAATTTAAAAAAAAAAAGTTAATTCAAACTGAACAAATATTTAGCAGGCAGGGTAAAGAGAAACCAGTCAAGTCTCCCAACCTGAGTAGCTTCTGCACCTTCCTTCTCCTGCCAACCTGCAGACTGAGTTGTTCATTGCTGTCCTGCTGCAATCAGCGTGTGCATATTATCCCCCCACAGATCACGTTACAAGCTGGCAACACGGGGAATCCAGATTTGGAATCACGTTGGCTTTATGACATTTTGAGTGTCAAGTGTGAAACAGGTGCTTGATTTGCATAAAATTATGATCACACATGTTAGCCCACACCAAAGCAAGTAAAGCAAAGTTGTTACCCGAAACCAAAGCCACCCAAAGTAACTGGTTTTCAAATATAGGTTTTTAAAAGCCATAGCTTATATCACCAGCTCACGTCATTGGTGTAAATCCAGAATAACTTGAATAGTTCCATTGAAAAAACAGGTGTTGGCTCTTGGACTTTTGGCAAATCCAGGAGTCCAGGTTCCCATTACTGGTAAGTCTCAATAAAGTTTTAAATACTCAAATGTTTTGTCTAAATTTCCAAATGATGGCTCAACAAGTAATTTACATTGAAAAGATAATTTTGATTCCTTTTCTCTCTTTGACTAGATCATCCATCAGCAGGAGTTTGCAATTCATCATCCTTGGGAAATGTTTGTAACACCTCACTATCACTGTAGCACAAAATAATCTGGAAGAGATCCCAACAGGAACAAAATTCCATTTAGAAATTGTCCAGTGTTTTTGATTTTCTTCCTAGTCATGGCTAGGCTATAAATAGGAACAAGAGGTGGATAAGATCAGCTAGTTAATATCAATTCCCAGATTCCCAGCTTTGCCTGGGAATATTTTCCTTCTTGTTCATTGAAGAGTGTTCAGCTGTCAGGGAAAGCAAGGTAGGTGACCATTCAAAGAATCACAGGATCATTAAGGTTAGAAAAGACCTCTAAGATCATTGTGTCCAACCACTAAACCAGAAGTTCCAGGCTCACCTCTAAATCCCTAGGAAGAAATTTAAAATTATAAAGTCTAAAAGATCACAAGCATAAATCATTTATTATATTTGAAATAAATGACATTTTTGCTAAGACTGGAACATTACCAATAATGATCAATCTTCTTTTTTTTTTTAAGAATCTATGAGGAAATAAGAAATTTCACGGGGACTGAGGAGAACCAGAAGTCCACCTGCCTAGTCAAAAGTTCAGAATAAAAACAGTGCTGTGTGAAAAAAGATGCTCATCAATTCCTCGTACAGACCAGTTAGACCAAAGAAGAATGTTCTTTTGGTGCTGCATTTACCCTGCAAGGCTTTGACTTCAATTCCCATCTCTACCCTATAATTTCTGTGTGACTTGGTTAAAACTTTTATCTTCCCTATATTTTTGATTTTTCATATTTACGATGGGAAAAATAATAGCTCTTTTCCCCATGAGGGGTTGTATTGCTCATGATTGTTTGATAAATGTCTTCTGGGGATGTTTTAAGTAGAATCATTCATCTCTTGAGGCCAAAATGACCTCCCCAAGTCCCTTTCGGCCCAATTTTCTAAGCCTCTGTGATTGCTTTTTAGACGCTGCAGCAATAGGGAGCATGTGATGACCTAGACAGATACTTTTAAACGATTCAACCAACAGAGCATCTGTGGGCACCTCTGGGACTCTCTCTCACAAATGATCTAACAGACACTTAAGAAGTTTGTCGAGATACCCAACCTCGTTTTCCTCTTGCTCAATTTCATCTCGTTGCCCCCAGTTATGAATCCGTGAGCCACCCTCAAGGATCGTTGTCCCTCCTCGCTGCACACATCCTTCAAATGCTCAAGGAACTGCCAGCCTCTTCCCACAACACAGTTGGGGACAGCAGGGACAGGCACCTCTTTGGAGCCCCCGAGCACTCAGGAAGAAAGCACACTGCCTGCAGAGATGCCCATGTGGGTTTTCTATATTAGAGCAGCGAGCACCTGAGGAGAAACCCACCTGGTGAGTGAGCTTGCATTCATTTAAAAAAAAAAAAAAAGAAAAAAAAAACATCAAATGGTGTTTGCCTTACGATCTTAATTCAAGCACTTAATTAAAGCCAACAGAGGATTCTAAAGTGAGGAGAAAAATTAGAGCAACAACTTTTTAATTATGCTGTAGGCATTTTCTCTCTTCCTTATTCTTCCTCCAAAAATCAAACAACTCCTCCTCTAAACACACATTTAGACAAAGACGATAGAACAATATTATTATGGGATACAGCTTGCTTAGTGCTTAGCAAGCAAGTACTGCAAGTTGTCTGTACAAATCCATGACCTAAATAACACAATCACCCCTTACCAGGGGTCCCTAAGTCTTGGGAACAGAGCAGAAGAAAGAAGGGATAGGAGGCAGCTTAAACAGTGGCTCCTTCCAGGAACCTCTACCAAGTGGAAAATCTTCCTCGTCGTGCAGGAGTGTTGTTTTTCCAGTGGCACAGCAAATTGCTGACTGCCTTCAGATAGTGGGAGAAATGAAGACTCCTGGCCTTCATCTCCTTCCTGTCCTCATCTCCTTCTTGTCCTCATCTCCTGGAGCAGCACAGCTCCAACCTGTCCACAGCCAAGAGCTGAAACTGCATCCCCCACTCCTGTTCTGCAGTATTACTTGCATAAAAGAATGGTTTGCCTTAACAGAAGCAGGTGATTTTATGTTTCTTGGGATGGATGGGGGAGTGCTCCTGTGGACATGGACAAGCTTTAAAAGGTCCTACTTTATGGAGATATAAAGGTTGCTTCCAGGACTGCACAAAGCCTGGGGGTACTTTTAGCTCTTCCTGGGATAAAGTCATGGTACTAGAGAAAGAAAAACAGTTTGAGCAACTCTGTCTCCAACCAAACTCCTTTGGGTACTTTTACTCCTTCCTGAAGAGATGGAACTTGACCCAGACAAAGCATTGTAAAGCTTTGAGGCTCTTATTTTCATAACATAAATCTGTGAAGCTCTAAGATTACTGGTTTTTTCAGCTCTGCCTGGGCTGATAAACTCAACAGGGTTTGGACATGGTCTAAGCCAGGGTCCTTGTGTTTCTACACTGCTTAATTGTTATGACACTCCCTTGCATGGATGTGACCTCTGCCAACTCCTATTCTGCCAGACAATGCCCCAGCACGTTTCATGGATGAGCCAGGACAGTCCTAGAAAAATCCAGTTTTATTTGGAGAAAATCTGATCAAACCTGGAATGTTAAAAAATGTAATAAAAATTATCTTCACAGTCACATGGGTAAAACAGATTTTCCTTTTCTGATTTATTTTGCTTAATTTCTCTTAAAAAACAGGAGAGCCCAATGAAGTCCCAGTTGGAATCATTCCTCTGTGCTCTATAAGCCTCTTTGACATTTCACAGAACATTTCATTGCTCTGTTTTAGCTACTCACCTGTAATCATCCTGTCTCTTATCTATTATTATTGTCTATCTCTTTTATTTAAATATCAAGAATGTGATTTTTCTGAGGAAAAAAAAAAAACAGAAAACCTCTGGATTTGGATTGCAGCATTTTGCTCTCACTGAGTTACATTTATATCTGAAAGGATGGGAACAGAAAAAAGGGGAAGGAGATGTAGAGGCAACATCAGTAAAACCCGTCCTAATAATGTGACCTTCCCTCCAAATGGTGAGATGGTCTAGATAATACAAAATAAATACAAATAAATATTTTTTTACAAACCACCTGAAAGGTTTTAAATCTGAATTTTAAAGGAAAATGCCAAAAAGAATCAAACAACCATGGTAAATATCCCGCCTATCAGATAATTCAGTAGGACAACACTTTCTCATCTCCAGATCTATCACTTGAAAACAACTGGCCGTGTAACATATTTTTGAATTCACCTTCTTCACGTTTTTTACTGCTGCTTTAGAGGAGATTCAGGATCCAGGATGAACCATTTTCTATCTTTTTGCAATAGGCTGTAAAGAGAGTGACTGCACAGATCTTCTTCAACTTTAACACCTCTGACTGGATATTAGCTGCTTTCTCACTCTCAATACCATGGTAGAAAAGTGTAGGGAATGTATCCTCAACAGTTGCCTTTCTTTTTTATGATCTTTGTCATTAATATGACAAATATGGAGCATCCCTCAAAATAGCATGACAATTTACATTTTTAAATGTGGGAAACTTATTGAGAACAAGGAGACATAACATGTCCAACCTTGCTCTGAAATATCAGCAAATACCTCCTGAGAAATTGTAAAAATTTCTTTTTTTGTAATGTTAATATTAGAAAAAATTTCTTGGGATGAATCTATGCCCAGAGTTGACATATAAGATGGTAAGTTTAGTCTTGTGGATGTGATTCACAAAAATATCTGAGATATGAATCTATTCCTAGTCAAATCAGTCGTAGAGTCTCAGTCAGAAAAGGATAATACTGAGTATTTTTGGAAACTTTCATTCAATGCTTTCAGTGTGCTCTTTAACACATCAGCCTACCCAGCTGCTCTTTATATGGGCCCAACAATTATCTGCCATTAATTATTAATGAATATATTCACTCAATAGCTCATGACCATGAAACAAATAATTTTTTTCTGCTTTACACAGCCACTCCAGAAATAAAGAAAGGTATAAAACTGTCTGCCTGTGAGACTGATGCCCTGATTTAATCACAGAACATGGGAAGCAATTACAATCATCTTTCCCACATTGTCCCAAATATTACACTTATATCCTGGTGCTTAGGATCAAAGAATATCTCAGTTCCTTGCCCTCACATCCTCATTCAGTCTTTGGCTTTGTAGATGGGTGCACCAGAAAGGGCCCCTCATATTCCCAGTCACAGGGATTATTTTTGTCATATCAACTTTAGTCAGGAAGATACTAAAATAAGAATGCTTATTTATTCCATGCACACAAGTTAGGCATCACCCTCACCCTCCCCTGATCTGATTTTTCAAATCATCTTCAGTAAATAAATTATGGAGAGCTTTGCAATAAGATTAACTTGGGAACAGCACTTAAAAGAGAATATATCTTTTCCCGCTAACCCTTATCTTGCTGAACAATCATAATGGTTTGGGAAGTGAAAAGATAGGATTACCAATGCTGAAAAGTAAGAAAGTGCCTGTCGCACTAATCTGAAAGTATTTGGATTATTATGTGGATTACCTCTGTAAACTTGTGTACACTGTGCTGGCAATGGTGCTGCGTATTTATACCCAAGGCAAATGAATAAAATCCCAGGCATAAGCAAGCATGCACACACTGCTGGAGGAATCACAGGGTGAATTGCTTCCGTAGGAATCAGAGAGGTACCGCTCAACACTGGAAAAAAAGAGACTCTTAGTTGCCTAACAACCTCAAACACAAAAAACAGATAAAAGGCAACACACATCTCCAAGCTGAAGACCCCAGACATGAGATGGATTTTCCTCTGTCTTGTGTTGATGGTATTTACGAGGAGATACTGCAGGACTGAAAAATTTTGGAATCTCACAGCAAAGCTGAGGTCTCAACATTTCCCTTTTTGCACTGGAAACCGTGTGGAAAATTATCTTTGAGCAGGGCTTTGACTGTAACATTCAGGGGAAAAAAAAAAGGTAGATTCAAATTTTCTTTTATATTCTTTAGGAATAAAAGGTGCCTGCATCACAAGCTATGGATAGAGCACATATGATTGTCCTGAAATTATGAGCCTAAACTAGGTTTTGGCCATACAAAAGTTATTTTTCCAGTTGTCTTTGTTATTTTATCAATGTATCCTTATTTCTTCATGCTCTATTTTCCTCTCTCCTCACTGTCTTCCTCTTATGGGAAGAAATTTTAGATGACATCTCCAGCCACTCTTTCTTTCTCCTGCTGCAGGATAAACTTCTCACTCCCACTGGAAAGAATTGCACATGGGATGCTGATGTCCCATGGTTATTCTTCTGTATCTTCCAGTAACCCTCAGTGACTTCCCTGCTTCACCTGTGTATTTTCAATCCTTCCACAAACACATTCCCAATCATGCTTATTAATATCTTCCTGTTCCCTACAGTTTTTCACAGCTGTCCCCAGGAAGAAATGAAACAAACAAAAAAAAAAAAAAAAAAAGGAAGTAAATTTCCAGACAGATTTGACTTTGCCTCTAGGATATTCCAAATTTTCTAATCTCAGAAAAGACACTCAAAGACATTTCACCTATTTTTTGTTGTCTACAACACACTTCCAAATTTCTTCCTGTACAGTCTCTTTCCTTTCAATGGGAAAAAAAATATTTTTAAGGGTGTGATTACATTACTCACTTTCTAAGGATGCAAACAATCCCACACCAGAGTGGTCTCCTCTCTGCTTCCATTATAGGAGATCTAAACAAATCCAACACAGACATCTGCATCATAGACACCTGAATTGTGGGCATCTACACTTAGCTGAATGTCACACTAAACCTGACCAGCATGAGCAATTGATCTGCTCAAACGTCCTAAGCAGCTAACAGGGCACATCCTCCCTTGGTTTACACCCCTAGGTAAATTCATGACTCCTAGCAAGACAAAATTGATCTTTTTTTTTTAAAAACTAACATCATGCTATAAAATCAAAGGCCAAGCTTTACTGAGACATCATTGGAAACTTGGCATGGTTTTTCTTGGTATTTTAACCTCGCTGCTTGGGCTCCACCCCCACTGAACAGATTGTGAACCTCTGCAACTGAAGAGAATTGTTATCACATCATTTACCTGCAGGTTAACGTGGTAAAATAAAGATATAAAGGGGAGTGAGTACACCCCTTTCTTTCATCTAATTTTAACTGGAAAAGCTCAAACATTCACCGTGCAACCTCAGGATGTTGTTGGGCTGCAGAAGAAAACTCTGGGCCAGCCATGAGAAGGACTTCCACTGAGCAAAGCCAACCAAAACATATTTGTATTCATCTCTCTCTTCTTTACATTTCAGTTTTGACTATTTTTAACTTTCCTGAAAATAGTCTGAAGCTCTAACAATGTCCTTGGAGAAATACCTCGCCTGAAAGAAACATTTGGTTAAAATTACAGTAGAAAACAAACAATGCTAGCTGCTGCCATGTTTCCCTGAATCCCTCTTCTGCTATTAAGCAAGAGTCTCAGTTCAGCAAAGAAAGGGAAGATCAGGATTTTTGCTGGTTATGTGAGGGGTGTGGTTGGGTGTTGTTTATAATTGTCATTTGTCTTGCCACTTTGTGGAGCAGGGATAGAGTATGACAGAGCCAATCTGCTTTGCTCAACCAGTCTGTCCCTGCCTGGACAGGATTTTATGTGTTGGTGCTTCACATGGGTTATTTTCCCCTAAACTACTGAAATTCTGACAAGCAATTGCTTCTCTTGTTTGTTCCATTGTCTCTATTACTTTCTTTCTTGGATCCCATTTTCAAGTTTACCACCTTTCCTGAGTTTAACCTTCCCATTATCTTTCTCTACAACTCCCTGAAAGGACTTTGTAGCCAGGTGAGTGTCACACTCTTCTCCCAGGCAGCAAAGACAGGACAAGAGGAAACGGCCTCAAGCTGCACCAGGGGAGCTTCAGGTTGGGCATCAGGAAGAATTTCTTTGTGGAAAGGGGGGTCAGGAATTGGAATGGGCTGCCCAGGGAGGTGGCAGAGTCCCCATCCCTGGAGGTGTCCAAGGAATGACTGGACATTGCACTCCATGCTCTGGGCTGGGTGACCAGGTGAGGATCGGTCACAGGTTGGACTTGGTGATCTCGGAGGTCTTTTTCAACATTGGTGGTTCTATGATTCAAAGATAAACCACCACTCCATGATTAGACTTCAGTCCTGAGAGGCTAAAATCTTTCTCTTTCATAAACAGACAGGAGGATTGAGCCCAAATATCCCAACTCACCCAAATATCCTGACTCAGCCACAAAGTGTTCTTATATACCAGTGAACTAAATCATTTCAGGCGCTGCTTTCTGGACAACTGCATGAGCTGGTCACTTCCACACCATGAGACCCTCATAGCCTCAAATCAAGGCATCTGCATGCTTGTTAGGAATACTTTCTTCAGGCTCACTCCAGAACATGAGCTGTGTCCAGGAATTGCTCAAACTGTTGTGATTTTCCATGAACAAAAACACACCAGAGCCCATAATGGGTTCTGGTGCCCGAATCTGAGCTTGAGGACTGTTTAATCTGCTACAATAGATCCACTTGAAGAAACGAGCCACTGCTTTTATTTAAAGATTTTCAACCTGATACTTAATTTTTAATTTAGTCCAAAAACTTTTTTTTTTTGCTTAGTCAAATTCCCCTTTTGCCTGCAGTCAGTCGGAAAAGAAAGGAAAAATAAAAGTCAACTTAGCTTAACCACATTAATCAGCGTGATTTGAAGAAAGCGGACATAACCAGGGAACGTAGGAGGGCTTCAGCTGCCTCTTAAATTGTTTTATGCCAAGACCATCATATTGCAATCAGTGAGTAACATAATTCTTACAATGCCTCCTATTTCATCCTTAGTTATTTCTTCTTTTCCCTGATCTGACTGAAATAAAACCTGGAACAATTGGCTTCAGCAGGGCAAAGTCTGGTAGGAAGAGTGCACTATAAATACAGTGTAGAAAGATAAAGCTATTGCCTTTATTTGACAAGCTAACTGTTCCCCAAGCACTCATCCACCAGCCTTATAAAAGGAAATGTAGTTACTGAGGTCCAAATTCACCATTGGCTTAAGTCTGTGCAATTCCACTGAAGTCAACACGATTGTATCCATTTACTTTCATGGTGAATTGGGACCCAGACCTTTGCTGGAGTAATAAAAGGTCAGTCAAACATACAGGCGAGAGACCAAAGCTGTGGTTTTGCTCTAAGTTCTTGGCATAGATGATAGTGTCATTTAGCAAAACACCTGACCACGCAGTGAAAGAATAATCATTAGGGTATATCAGCAAGTCAAGAGGTTTAGGGGCACATTATGTCAGCAGTTTCGTGATAAATACTTACATATTTTCACTTTCTGTAAATGCAGAGAAATATTTTATAGCTTATATTTTTAGCTGGAACAGAAATAAGGTGAAAAAATGAGGCTGAATACCTTTAAGATAACATGGAATATTTGCATTAAAAGACAAAATGATTCTAATACTAATGAGTCTCTTGTACTGTTACATATAATTCCTTCTGAAGGCATTAGGTTCTGTTAGTAGAACTGAAAGCCTCCATTGGCTCATGGGAGCAGCATGACCCATCTCACACGTGCTGCTGAATTTGGGAAGCTCAGACAGTATCCACAGCTTTGCCTCACCAGTCACATCCAAAGTAGCAAGAGTCATAGTACATAGAAAGTAAGGATGAGTCCCACCAGCTGGATATAACTGGATCTCATGGTCCCAGGATCTCGTTTACCCATATTATTACACTGCTGAGGAGCACAACAGGACATCAACCAGGATTCACATTGTCTAAGTTGAGTGCATAGTTAGGAAACTAGTTTAAACAGCTTGTTTAAACTAAGGCTCTCTCTTTAGTCAATGGAGACTGTATAATTAGTAAAAGCAATTACCATCCTGATAGTAATTCTCCACAGCAAAGAGATTTGTGTGTTGCCTGTAGCACAAATGGAAGATGATGTGCATGCAGGAGGACTTTGGAGGGCAATGCAGGGGGTGACCCACAGAGTCAAAAGAAAGCCACCAATGACCAATAACAATGATGTAAATACATTATAAAGCAATCTTACAGCAGTGAACCTACATCAGTGTTATTCAGTACCTCACCCACATCTCTGGATCACAGCCTGAGATACCAGAAGGGGCAACATGGAGCAAACGACAATCATGCAACACAAGAAAGCAACAAGGACACAAACAAAACTGCAATGATAAGGAAATTTTCAGAATATACCAAACTTATATTTACTGAGAAATAGAAAAATTTTTGTCAAGATTGAATAAAGTGGATTGAATTCATGCAAAAGTTAGATGGTTGGGGATTATAGTTTATAGTAGGTAGTAATTTTACAATGGGTAGTAAGCCTATTAATCCCAGTTACCATGACCAATGAGGATTAAGGGTGACAGATTTTATATAATGTTGAGAATCTCTCAGTCCATGTCCCCAGACTCTCATACCTCAGAGAAGGCTGGGATTATTTACTGAGATCTTGCCTCTTTAACAGAGAAGGAAGTTAATCACAAATGAGAGAACTATCAAAGGGCTGGAGCACTTCCATGGAGACAGGCTGGGAGATCTGAGGTTGTTCAGCCTGGAGAAGAGAAGACTTAGGATGACCTCATTGCAGCCTTCCAGTACTTGAAAGGGGCTTATAAAAGAGGCAGAGAGACTTTTCACATGGGCAGATAGTGAGAGGACAAGGGAGAATGGATTTTAAACCATTATCTCTCCTAAAAGATGAGAGATTTATATTAAATGTTAGGAAGAAATACTTTACTCAAAGGGTGGTGAGGCACTGGAACAGGTTGCCCAGAGAAGTTGTCTACATCCCATCCCTGGAAGTGTCCAAGGCCAGGTTGGACGGGGCTTGGAGTCACCTGGTCTAGGGAAAGGTGTCTCTGCCCGTGGCAGGGGAGTGGAACAAAATGAACTTTAAGGTCTCTTCCAACACAAACCATTCCATAAGTCTACGTTTGTTTAATCTACTCTTAAAACCTTTTACTGATGGAGATTCCACCACCTGCCCAGGCAGAGTTAGTCTACATTTAGAAAGTTTATCTGGTGATTAACCCAAATCTTCCTTACTACGGTTTAAGCCCATTGCTTCCCATTCTGTCCTCTGTCGATATAGAGAGCATTTCCTTCATTTTTGCAACAAATTTTCCTAGGCTGCAGCCTGTTTTTCTCTCTCTATTTTCTTTGCTCATAAAATTAAAAGTAATCCTAAAATATGAAATATTTAATATATACATGGATTCCACAGGCATTACAATAAGCAGGTTATTTGCAAGTGTAAAGATTGCGTATGTGAGAATTTGAAGCCATGTCGTTGCTTTAAATGCATATTTTTAATTTTCATTTGGGATTGTTTGAGTTATGAGGCTGGCTTTAAAAATATTCAGGTCAACCTGTCTTTTCCTCCAACTCTCAAAGGGTTAAGCCCCTGGCTGATAATTCCCTTTGCAAGTCAGATCCTTCATTACAAGTAGAATCCTTAGAAGAGGACACATTTCATTTTTTAACTGGAGCATATCTAATGATCCGGGGGAAAGCCCTGTCTTGTAGCAGTTGATGTAGCCTCAGACAAGAAGAGCAAGGTGGCATCAGCCTCTCCCTATTTAGTCATGAGCCAAGGAGCTGCTCCAGTGTACAAGTGACACGCAGAACACATGCATCAAAGTAGCAGCTCAATCTGTACGGCAAATAACCCTCTTTGGTGGCTCAGCATGGTTGCTGGCCCTGAGCTGTACTTCCAGTAATTGACATAGTTGCCCAATGCTAGAAAACAAACTTGGAAACTATTCTCATTAGACGTCCCCCTGGTTTGCTGCTCCGTTATTGTAAAACCCAAACACTGAGCTTCCTACCAGCGTGGCTCTGTTTTTAATTAGTTCTGATGGCACTGGGCGACGCGCCAAGGAAAAAAATGAACTTCCTGTGATTGAGGCTTGTTGCTCAGTATGTTGCTTCCTCCACACAGAGATTGTTTTCACAACATTTTCTGAAAAGGAGCTACTGACAGAAATAATATAAGTTTTTACTGCTTTTGATTTTTTTTTTTTATTCTGCCTTCCATGCTTATAAAAGGCAGCTCAAAGTCAAGGTTCCCTAAAGTTAGTGTGTCATTATTTTGCTTTTGTGTGACTTGGCTGATTAAAGACATCCTAGCAGATTAATTTTTAAATAGAGTAAGCACAGGCTCCTGTTTAAAAAATTTAAGACCAAGGGCTTTTTAGTGGCTTAAATAAATTAATTTGGATATGTTCAGGCATGGGGTGGGGAGGGACTTGAGGCTTATATTCAACAGCATAAGTTGTCACAGTGTGAGAAGGGGTGAGGGAAATGGCAGATAAATGTGATTCAAAAGCAGAATTAGTGTCTCCATGTGGGAATGTGATGAGTCTTAGCAGTCTCCTTCATTTCTTCTTACGAGTCTTCTCAAGTTAATTTCATATGAGAGGCTCAAACGTGATCACTTTGTTCCAGTGAACTCTAGGTGGGATTCACAGCCGGACACCTACATTTAAGGGTCTCAGAAGGGCACGTCTGTGTTTGTGCTGTCCCTGATTTGAGTCAGTGAAGATGAAGATCCAGTTGATACCATCACTGGAGTCCAGAGAGCAGTTGACCTGACCAAATGCAAGTAGGTATTTCTTGTGTGAGCAGAATTGCTCCATTGACTTGTCTCGGCAGGATCTCCACTAATCATGATGGGTTAGACAGCAAGAGCAGATGAACACATCCAAATTCCAGATTCCTGACTGCAGACCTACATAAGAGTAGGTGTCTGCCTTCAGGTGTGTGTAACTGCTCTCCAGACTCCCATTGACAGCACCGATAAGTGCTTGATTAACCACCCACACACAGGTATCCAGTGCTGTCCGAGATGCCCCCAAGCCTCATCCTGCATCCAGCAGTCTCTCCAGAAGAGCGTGGCTCTCCTGTAAATCCAGGGTTACAGCTATCAATCCCATATGGGTGTCTCACAGGCCCTGGAATGTCTCAGGTGGGCACCAAAAAACTATGTCAAGTAGGATTTAAGCTCTCCATTTTCATTGACAGCAACAAGACCCTGGGCACCAAGTACACATACAAATTCCCATGCTACAATTCTCAAAATTAGACAGCTGAAGCAGGGGAGGAATTTCACCTGCCATGTGACTTTCCCTGGATCGATGTTACTTTATTTCATACACCGGTAGTTCTTTCATGACTAATTTTGTGCTTTATAAATTTCATATTAAAAGATGGTTTAGGAGAAAAGAGATAAACTCAGCCTGAAACCTGGTTTGTACAGTCGGATGTCAGCTATGACAGCCTGCTTGCCATTGCCCAACTGCTTTGTGGCAGCCTCATTTCTACAGATATATAAAGAGATAAAAGAAGCGATCCAGCCAATTCAATTATAATGTCAGTCAAGTCGGAATAAAAATAGAAACAGTGTTTTTCTTTGTGTTTGTACTTCTGGAATTACTTGTTTTACTTTTTAAAATAGGAGTATGAGGTGCATCAAAGCACGTTAATGAGCAAGGATCACTCTGATGGCATTTGAGAGCACAACATGCCAGATTTCAGAAATGACCACTACTACACTGGGTATGACATGGCATCCGCAGACCACGCAAATAACTGGAGCACTAAACAGGATAACTGATCTCAATACTATTTTTTAGTTCTGCTTATATTTATTCAAATAATTAATTTTTAGGTAGGAGACAGTCTCTCTGAAATACACCTGTAAATATAGAATATAATCATCACTTCAAGTAAATTTTCTTCTCCGTTAAAAAAAATATAAAAGGATATTGAGACAGGTATAAAATGGTAGAAAAGTCTGCCAAAACCCAAAAAAATAAGAAGACTCTAGAATTCCTGAGCCATGGATCACCAGAAGCAGGAAGAACTACCTAGGAATGAGTGCCATGCACTTGGCACATTATACAAGTTTTTATGCACCCTGTATTGAGCTCAGTCAAACACAGGACACTTGACCAGCAGACCTGCTTTGCATTCAGCCCACACCGAGCTGATATTTTCCTCATGTTCCTTGGGAATATTTCCATACCTGATTTTGAGTAATGGCAGCTATGGCTAAGACAACTGATGCTTCTCTGCTGCCTTTGGTTTTCCTGAAAATATTGCCAGTCAGGATGGAATGGAAAACTAAAGTCCTTCATCTCAGAGCACTGATTTTGGATTCTGGAGAAGTTTAAGAAGATGGAGATTCTTGAGAGAAATTTCTGGGGGCAGATTTTTATGTGCTTCAGTGTTCCAGAGCCTACAAACACCAATACAATTGGTCTATCAAGCATATTCCAAAACATGGTTCCACCTACTATCCTTATCTAAAAGCATGAGCTTGGCTTCCAGCCACTCTTAAGGAAGAAAGTTTGAGGATACAGAATCACAGAATTGTTGAGATTGGAACATCTGGAGATCATCTTGTCCCATACCTCTGTTCAGGCAGTCACCTACAGCAGGCTGCACATTATCGAAACCACACAAAAACTAGATGGCTCTGGTCGAGAGCAGTAATGGGACACATTGGCATTTCCACATCCAAGGCAAGACTTTGAGTGCAGAAGTCATGAGTCACAGAATGAAGTTGCTTCTGGACTCAACACCAGCATGTTGGTTTGTCTTGGCACAGGCACTGAGATGTAACTAAAAACACATGCAAGGCCAGCTGCTCTTTTCATAGTTTCATTCATTTATGGGCGAAAGTGCGGAATCTCTCTGGGGCTGGAAAATATAACCTAAGTCCTACCTGGAAAAGCAAATGCAAACTAGGCTGGATACTCATACCTTATGTCTCTCAAAAGCTGCTGGCCCTGTGTATGGACAACAGAACTGAGCCCAGAGGGTTCCCGAAATAACAGAGCAAGAGAGTTTGGAAGGGATGGCTCAAGATCATCTAACCCAGCCCCCTCGCACAGAGCACAGTCACCTCAAACAGGTTGCTCAGTGCCACGTCCAGTCAGCTTCTGAGAAGGGTCTGCTTCTCTCTTATTCGCTCTCACCCAGGAGCCTTCTCTTCTCCAACCTGAAAAATCCCCATTCTATTCCTCTGTGACAGAAGCTAAAGAGGAGCTTATGAGTTCATATCTTACTATGTCCCATAGCTACGTCTTGAATTTGGTCTAAACTTGAGATCCAGACAGTGATGAAAGGGACACACCAAGGTCTTGCTGTGCAGAACTCACCCACGAGCCTGATTTTCTCTCCCAGTATCTCTCTCTTGGTTTCTCTCTTGGTCATTATTTACCATTCCTTTATGTTCTACCTGAACTGTAGCACCAGTAAGGAACCAGGCATAATGATATTTCAAGAGGAGAAAACTCCAGGGAGGCCTCAGAGCACCTTCTAATACCTAAAGGAGCTCCAAGAAAGCTGGAGAGGATCTTTGGAAAAGGGCTTAGGTTGACAGGATGAGCGGGAATGGCTTTAAACGGAAAGAAAGGAGATTTAGATTAGATATTAAGAAGAAATACTTCACTGTGAAGGTGGTGAGAAACTCGAACAGATTTCTCAGAGAAGCTTTGGATTCCCTATTCTTGGAAGTGTCCAAGGCCAGGTTGGACAGGGCTTGGAGCAACCTGGTCTGGTGAGAGGTGTCCCTGCCCATGGCAGGAGGGTTAGTACAGGGTGAGCTTTAACGTCCCTTCCAACCCAAACAATTTATGATTTTCGTGCAGTATTTTTCAAAGAAAACACTTCTCAGCAAAAGCAATCCAACCATAAAACCTTTACGATTCTTTATTAAAGTCCCGTGCCTTTGTTATGTTATTTTTCCTTTTCCTACCCAAGTCTTGGCTCCTTTTCCTACAAGAATTTCTCAGAAAGGCCGTTTCAAATCATGCTTTTTCTGTCTTGGTTCTCCAAGGACTTTGCTGAAAAGTGGTATTTTGTCCTCCTGATGGTATTTTAGGTGCCTAACCCCAAAAAGCATGTAATTCTACCAGCCTCCTTTATAAATCTCAATTTTCAAATGGTTCTGTAGGAGCTATACAGGTTGGCTTAATTTACAATCTTCCCCCCGACCGAACAGGGTATCAGAATATAGTCCTTAAAATCTGCGCATTTAGATTCAGCTTACACAGAGCAAGTCACAATCCTCAGTGCTGAAATTCTGAAGCAGGCACTGGAGTTACACGAGGGATTAATTTGATTCTGTATTTAGATTAACAGTACTTGTATAAATACTGAGTTAGAGCTGATGTCAATCTTTTATGCTAATTGCTAGTTAGACCCATACAAAGACAAGCTTTGCTTGGACCACTTTTGTAAGATTGCTATCTATCTACTGTGGAGAGATTTACATTTGCTTTCCATTAACATTAATAGGAGCTGTCCACATAAATCACTCATCGCCTGTAAGAAAAGATAAAGTCCTACTAAGTTCAGAGAACACAGGCTTTCCCAATTGAAAAATCTATTAATAATAAAACCCCTACCATGTAAATATCTGACATCTGAACTGTATAGTAAATAAAGTGGTTCATGAAGTGATTGCTTCAAGGGGAAGAAATGCTTGGCTAGTTCCAAACCATTTTTAAAAACTCATATAAATCCTCTGGTATTGGTAAAAACATAAATAAAGCAAATAGCTGCAGAGAAAGGAGGAGGAGCAGGAGCATAGTAATTTCGATTGTTATTTTTATTGGCCTTTATTTTGTTCTACGAGGTAGTGACAGATCCAATAAAACACCTTGTTTTACACACAGAGAAGACAAAGATTACTAGAAATGATACAAAAACCTCTTAGCTAATCCAGATGTAACTGGGCATGAACTCATTTAGGCTGAGAAGTTAAAAGGTGACCAGATGCAACGCTTGCTGCTTTGCTCCTTGCTGCTGCTCCTGACAAAATTGATGCAATTTATCTCACTAGGCCAGGAGAACACAGAGATCACTGGCCAGGACCCCCTGGTACTTGGCACTGGGCCAGCCTTGATTATGATCTGAGTAACTCTAGGATAAGATGACACACAAAAAAACAAAAGCAGAATTGCTTTCCCCTTTCTGGTGATGTAAACCTGGATTGATTCTAGTGGTGTTACAATAAAGTACCAGTGAATAATCAAAAGAACCAAGTTTTGTCCATCACGTTGCCATCATTTAATCCTCTCTGTACCACTGAGTGCTGTTTTTTTCAAGGGTTTCTCTGAATGGGTTGCCAAAAACTTTTTTCTGTATTTTAAATATACTCACACACCTATTGTTTTGTCTTTCCTTCTATACTGAAAAGGGCAATATTGAGCATTAATTAGAGGTCGTTTGTACAGCACTGTGCCATTAAAAGTCACCTATTACAAAGCAAACGGGATACAATGTTACATTTTGCAATTAATGCCTAATCACTTGACACTAATTAAATGAGCAAAGTGAACATTTTGGGCATACCTGGTGTGTGAGAGAGGGGAGGAGTTTCTCATCAGAAAACAGCATATAGTCTGAATTAAAATACCTCATGGGAATATAACTATTTAAAAATACATTTTTTGAGTTTCACAGGTGAGTGTCTAACAAAATGATTCTGGTTATTTATAATTAATTTCTTACAGATGACACATAATTTTGGCCAAATATCTTCTTAGAAAAGATCAAAAGCCCTAAATAAATAAAATCTTCAGAAGCAACTGCTTCCCCTGGAAAGCTACCCTGATGGATCCGGTGAGCTTTTGGCTCGAAAACTGAGGTTTCAATTTATTCAACCACAAGATCTCTGGATCTAATGTCTCTGTCTCTTTGTTGCAATAAAGAGCCTTCCAGTGTGGCATGAAACCTCCCTGGAGAGGCAATTTGGGTTGTGCTGATACAGTTCATGGACTGATTTACTCCATTTGGGGTCTGGCCAAGGTTTTACCACTGGCCTTGGTTATTAGGTGGAGAGGAACAATTCCTCTCTCTTAAGGAACACTGTGGCAGCCAAAGGTTAGATTGATTTTGGCTGCCATACAGCAGCATCTCTCCACTTTATCAAAAGCCTGATAAGCTTGGATTCACGCTTGGTACTCAGTCCAAACATCCACTGGATTTGTGTAGGAAGTTGGTTGGGAAGAAACAACCATAACTGTGATAACTTAGAAAAACTTTGACACCTGCAGGAATGGATGGGCAGAGTAGGAGCGAAGTGTTGCACTTGGCAAGGAAATGAGTGGGGAAAAGAAAGGAGAATAAAAATAACAACTGGTAAATTCTTACGTAATGTGACTTGCAACATCATATTCTGAATAAGCTGCTCAATTGTACTCATTATATTTCTAGGGGTTTCTGAGATCCTCACAGAAAAGGCATTGCTTAGGTTTTGTCTGTTCAGGACCCATCATTAGGGAATAAAGATGGGCAGGCAGGCAACAGACAGGTAGATACTGAGAATATCTTTGTGGTTTCCCTTTTAGCACAGCACCACAACAGGATTTATAGCCCAGTGGCTGAGTGCAGAGCCCTAGGTGTTATTTACACAGCTAAAATATAAACATGATGAAATCATGGTGTAAATGCAAAAAACATGAAACTATTTCTCATCTAGGCAGAAGTCTATGAATGCATTTCTGGTGATTATAATTTAATTAGGAAGCTTTATTTGTTACAGACACAGGTCGTTCTTATGGTGCACAAAAGGATTCAGCAGACTAAAAATAATAAATATAATAAAAAGAATGATTAGAATAATCCTTCCAAAACAGAAGAGGCTGACAATGAAAAAGAAAGCTTTGTCCTGTGAGTGCTAAGAATAAAAATAGACAGCACCTTTAGTAAAAATATAGCATTGATATTTTACATCTAAACACTTTCAACCAACAATGTCAAGACCTTCCATAAAAAATAAACAAAATCCTCAAAAAAAAAAAAAAAATACAGTGATTGCACGTCTATGTAGACAGACAGGTGTGTTGAAAGAAGAGATGCTCTGATAGAAGAAGAAAATCAAAAAAGAATGGAAATGGCTGATTCTTTCTTTGTGACATATTTTCTCTCTCATCCTTGCATATTTGCATTAAAGTGATTGTGAATAATGTACATTTGACCAGTGCTGTCTGCGGAACTAATGCCTATTAAAGTGATGGGAAGTAGCATATGTTGTGCCTTGGGCAGAGAAAGTCCAATCACCCCCACTGTGTGCAAGTCTCCAACTAAAATGCAGGACAGCCTGGGTTTTATCCTAAATGAACCCAGCAGGGAGAAACAGGACATAGTCTCTCATTCCACATTTAAGCTTCTAAACTAAGGCTTAAAGAGTTAGATTTGGAAAAAGGGAACTGTAACATCCATCATTTAATTTACTCGTGGAGCTAATGTTATTTTATCTTTTCCTGGTGCTAGGAATACAAAGGAAAGTGGTGAGGCAGGGGAAGTGGACACGTATGCAGGTTGTTTCAAGAACTGAGACGCATTTGCTTTATTTGTAGCAAGGGAAAGAAAAAAGAAAGGGGGAAAAAAGGACAAAAAAGAAAGAAAAGAGAGGGGGAAAAAAAAACCTTCTCCACTCCTGTTATGCTTTCACATTTTCTGCCAGTGCACGATTTTTGTCAGTAATTGCAAAATGGTTTGGGTTTGTTTGGTTTCACTTTTATGTTCCTGCACTGTACTAGAAATGTTCTGCTATTTGAACAGTTTGTAAAGCTTTTTTGAGTTGTATTACATAATCTTCCCAACGACCTCCAGCATCAAGTTCAGATCTAAAGCAGTCTTTCTTCTACCTGTGTGAACTTGATAGATGGGGGGAAAAAAGGCAATTACAGAGCTGCATGAGAATAACAAATTCAGCTGAACTAAGGAAATAAAAATTGCCGAATTGTCATGTTTAGATCTGTAGCAACAAATTTTGCTTCATTACCTTCAGCATTATGAAAAGGAGAGGGGGCAGGGGGTAGAAGGGAAAGGAGGCAAAGCTTTTTTTCTTTTTTTTTTTTTTTTACATATAGTATTCATAGGAGGACTTCATTTCTCTTCCCCATGAAATAAATCTGTCTTAAATAGAAGTGTATCTCTTAGTGATGTGGAAAAACATTTGCTGCCAACGTAAATCAGGAGCAGTGGCAGTGAAATGAATGGATTGGCATGGGATCCCAATTACAGCAGTGCATGGTCTGTCTGTCCCACCCAATCCAGATTAGTGAACAGAAGAGAGATGAAAACTTCTTTTTTTCAGCATAAAGGTAAACCGAATAACAATTCAATTTATTTTGTAACCTTGGCACCAGATTATTAGCATGTCTTTAACGTTAATTATCACTGGGTAAGAGTTTTGGAGTTGATACTTTCCACTGTCTCTTCATAGGGTCTAAACTAAAAGTTCTGACACCAGCTAGAGTCAAACCCCATCTTAGAGCTACCACTGAAATTCAGATGCAGATTTGTAGTCTGAAATTCAATTATATCCCAGCTTCAAAATCCAAAGTGAGCTGCTTATTTGCACTTCTGCTCAGTTAGTGACTGTAGATAGAAAATATCTCCATTTTTTTCCTGTTTATTGCTGATGCTATTTAACATTAAAAGGTAATGGGTAAATAGAAAAAGAAAAAAGAGAGACAGAATGTATTGCTGAGATAATTACAAGAAGAGGCTATTCCCATTAACAGAGCCTAAATTATATGATTAGACTTCTATTATTTTCCTCACGGTTGCCTGGGAAATCTACACTGGCTTTGGAGGAATTATTTTAGATTTTATTATTTCCTTCTTTTTCTTATCTTCCCTGAATAATTCTTTAACACCAGAAATAATAAAAGCCTTTTGAATGCTCAGAGACTCAGCTGTATTTTACCACAGGGAGCATCCTGCATCCACACTCTGGGGCTCAGCATTGCTTTGAGCCACTCCAAGCACCTTTGCTCACAAATACTGTCTGTGTCAGCCAAGGCTCCTCCTCCCCTTCCCTTGCTGTCATCATTTGGGACTTTGCAATTCCACCCTGAGCAGGATCCCTAAGCTATGGAACCTCACTCTGAGCTGGATCTCCAAACCAATCTTGCTAAAGAGGACGAAGAGAAGGAAACAATGGAAGTTCAGGCAAGTAATTCAGATCTTTGCTCAGTGAAAAACAACAACAATCACAGCAAAAGAGTATAATTCCAACCAACCAAAGAAACCAACAGCATGAAAGAGAGGAGGGAGATGTGTGGCTTCAGATGGAGGGTCTTCATACTGCAATGGAGAGAGGAGTTTAATCAGTTAAGAGCAATTGTGAGATCACAGCTCTGACCAACAAATATCTTATTCAAACATCTGCCAGACTGAACAGGTCAATAAAAGTGCTGTTTTACCCTTGACAGGTATCCTTCAGACCTACTAACAATCTAAATCAACACATCATTATTTTGATATATTGTCGCAGCCAGGTTAGAGACCCACAAGTGACCATTTGAATATGTTCATCTTTTTTTCTTGCTTATTCCCACACAAAACAATATCTAAACATGCTCCTATTCATCTTGTACATCTGAAACTAGCAGAGAACAAGGAGCAAAGCTCAGAACCAAAGGTGCACGAACTCTAAATAATTCTAGTCATCAACTTCGACCCCACTCAGAGGGCAGCCATCCTTCACCTGCAGCAGTGGCTGCTCATGCTGGATACAGACTGTGGCTTCTTCAAACCCATAATATAATGTTAATGTAATTTAAATACAAACCTGATTTAGGTTATTCAAAATGGAGCATTGAAGACTTCTCACTGCCAAAGCCCAGAGGGAGATTTCAAGGGTCCTGAGTAGTGTGAACAAAAGGTCAGCTGTCCCTCACAAATTTACATCACTTCCTAGGGGCCTGTGCCATGTCTATCTTCGAGTTTAGCCTCGATGCTTTAAGTGGCCTCATTCCCTAGTTTATTTTGACTGTCTCTTCCCAGTCTTTGTTTTGATATACTTACCCATTATTAGTTCACTTCTCATAATTATGGGTCCACTTTGGGTGGTATGTTTTAACTGCTCCCTGACATCGGTGTTCAAGCATGAAATAGTCTCTGGGCACCCTCTTTGGTGTACGTCTTCCTTAAATATTTTTTCTGAGTTCTTGGTTGTGCTCACTGCTGCTTGCCTTATGTTTCTGTCATGCTTTTGTCTTTCCCTCATCCTGCAGACTTTTTAGTTCACATTTAAGAAACTAAGACAGGAAGAAAAAAATGGGAGGATGGGTGTGAATTACAACCTTAAACAAAGAGGTGGCTAAGACAATAAAAAACCCTTACAATTATCCAGTCTGACTTTACACATACATCTGAAAGTTATGTAACATGATCATTCACGATAACCTTCCCCAGACCTATTAAGCAATGTAATGATGAAAACAAAATTATTAAACCAAGATGAAGGGTTGGGAACCAAAGTGGTTCAAAATTTCAATTCATACTCTGCCCTAGAGTAATTAAGCTTTTTAAACACCAAATTTACAGGATTTAGTTGCTTCAATTTTGTTCACTATTGCAAAATCTGTTCACAAATGCATACCAAAATTGGAGACAGCCTCAGAGCTCTGCTCAGTGCATGAACTCTTGTCCTTTTTGAAGCCAAAGAGACTTTCACCATTAACATCAACTGTCCCACAATTTCTTTCCTGGTGCTTTTTGTACAAGCACTGATACAGTTTTGAAGAAAGGCAACTATTCTGTGACAAACTGAGCTCGTAGCTTGGTAGTTCTTTTGCCCCATGGGAATATTGTACCTCACTGCTAAAAAGCTTTATAATAAAATGTAGGAGATGGTATAAATAGACCCAGTGATGCCACTAGGTCAGTAAAAATTAACTAACTCCTTCAAAGATAGCTGGACAGTACCACGTCTTGCTTGGTTTTCTGGCCTTATTTATTGCAAATTTCAAAATGCATCTATTTGTCCTGTGAGTGGATGTGTTTGGCAAAGAAATTACAAGCGCTACCACCGAGCACAGATGTTCATTGTCATCACTGATAGCAACAAATATCATCAGTCCAAAGCAAGATCACTCCTCTAAGGGGAAAGTATATATAGCCATCATTCAAAAACCTCAGCCTCAGATCCTTGATAGTTCAGTAACTCACAGTTTTGCCAGTGGGGCTGATAGAAGTTTCTTTGTTGTGATGGATGCATTTGCCATTACTCACCATACCGGTTCTCCCCTCCCCTCCAGCTGTTTTACTGTGGTACAATATCCAAAACCCATGAATCTTGCAGTATCCTAGCAGCCCGCTCTGTAACATTCCAGCCTGACAAAATTAGAGCTAATAATTCAAACAAGCTAAAACATCAAATGGGAAAGAGTCAAAGGAGACTTTTCATTAAAAGCATTGACTATTGGGGAACTGGGAGATAAATGGTGATCCAGTAACCATCCTTGTCAAATCAGAAAGTGTCAATATATTGATTGCCTCATTATCACTGAATTAATTACAGTCAAATCTGTCTAGATATTTAACTTGTAGCTTGATATTAGGACTTGCTTTTCTTGACAAAATGATGAAGTTTTATTTCCAGGCTCTCTGAAGTTTTAGGTTTGTAATTTTTTTCTTTTTTCTTTTCTTTTCAACATGAATTGTATGTTTTGCAAAAGGATGGTGACCTGGAAAATTAATCTCTGCTTATCCATGCAAACAGACACAATATCTCTGCACATTTCCAGTCTGCCAGCTCCTTCTGAGATATTTCTATGAACTTACAGCTAGAAGAAAAAGGGCTTTGCGTCTATTTCACTGGAATCTATATGACCCTATATTCCACCATGTGATGGAGTCCAATGACTGTGTCTGTGATGAGCTTGTTGGTAAGCAAGGTTCTGCACTGGGAAAGTCAATTTAGTCCATGTGATCGAGCAGGTGGTCACAGCTCTATAGAAGAGTGAATTTCAATAATCTCAAAATCAAGCACCATATACAGTAATTACAAGATCAGCTGCCTTTCCAGTTTGGGGATCTACCTGAGATCACTGTCTCTGAATGGTTCCCACCTAGAGCCAACAGCAGCAGGAAAACCATTCAAGGTCTAGAACCGGCTGCCCAGGGCAGTGGCGGAGTCACCATCCCTGGAAGGACATAAAAGATGTGTAAATATAGCACGTGGGGACATGTGGTGAATTTGGCAGTGCTTGGGAAAGGCTTGGACTCAACGACCTCAGACGTCTTTTCCAGCCTCAACAATTCTATGTTTCTATGAGCTAATAGTATTAAATGTAGCATTTCAGATGAGAAGCCCCATATGAAATAAGAGTTGGTGAGTTTTTACTGCTGCTGTTTTAGCAATTTTTTTTTTTATTTACTTGGTTAGCATTGTTATATTTGATAGAAATTATCTGATGTATCATCTTATCATTCATTTATTTCCAAGTGCCCACTGAGACAGATATGGAAATACTGGCAGGGGAAGATTAGGCATCCTTTCTAAATTCTTTCAAGAAAATAACCATAGGTGCAAACCAGCTTGGGTGTCTAGACAGACAGGGCAGCTAGGTTTTCAGTAAGTTCTTTTCTCTTTCTCTGACATTATCAAACATCACTTAGGTATCTTATTTATGTTCTCATTTTAAAATGATTTATTTTCTACCTTGATCTTTGAAGGTGTCATAATGAATCTGGAGTAAATAGGGTGAAATCTAATATTGGATCATATCTTCAGGTACATCAGAGCAATCGTTAAGAAATCCAATGCTGTTAGACTTTGCAGGCTAATTTATCTTTGTGTTAATGATGTAAAAAACCATTCGGAGAAGAAAAAAAATACATTATTTTCTAATGTGGGAAGGTGCAGGACTTTCACGGGTGCTTATGATTTTGACTGGTTTTACACAAGGGATACAATTAACACATGATTATTTTTTTTATTTGGTGGCTTTTTAAGGTAAAACTGTTTTCATTGTTTGATTTCAGGTCCAGAGTGAAAGACAAACAGATCAAGGGAACACACATCTTTACTTGCCAGGTTCAGCTGTGGAGATCATGTTGCTGAAGCAGAACCAAAGAGGGTCACAATTGGCAAACTGTCTCAAATCACTCCTTAACTGCACATTCCCTCATCTGGGTTTCATTCACAACTTCTTCACCTCAAGCACATTTACAGCTTTTGGAGGCTGAATCCTGTTAAATTGCACCATTGGTAGCTCCTCTGCACGCAGAAACCATACTTGATCTTAGCTGTGTGCTGCAAGAGTGCAGAAACCACAGAGTCTAAATTGAAAAACATCCCTTTCCTCCCAGTTTAAAAGCCGGACAATCCTGTTCACTGGCAGAGGAAGAGAGGGATTATGATCCTTTGAAGAAACAGCCTAAGAAACCATGGCCATGCAGTCTGAGAGCAGACAGACACTCGTTGGCTGTGTTGAATTTGTATCTACAACTTGCACTAGGCATTGTCTCTTTAGGAGCAATAGTAAGGGAAACACTTCTGAATCCAGATCTTTACAATAACACCTCCCATCACTTTCATCCATCTCAATATCTGTGGGTTTTTTTCTTTTTTATAATCAAGTACAACTTGTAAAATAATAATAATTACCTCACGAGACAGATATGAAGCTTAATTAAATAAAGGCTGATTATCAGAAACTTGGAGCATGTGCAGAGCCTGTTTGCTATGGCTTTTCTGTTGCTAAGCCTTTCTGCAGATCAAGCCTGGGCTGTACATGAAGTGATATGAATCATCTGTATCAAAAGAAATATGACTCATTCAAGGCAGAGCCATCCAAGACCACAAATGAGACATTATTTTGATAATGAGAGATTTATAGAGGAGACACAGAGAGAAGGATCTCCTGGTTCTTTTAACTCAGCCCCTATCCTAGGCCCCTACACAATCTCCTTAAAAATGTAATAATCTTCACTTGAACATCTTGACTGAGAAGGACTAGCCGGCAATTCATACAAGATAGAAAGCAGATGAGCCTCCGTCATTTTTACACCTAAACTCAAACCAGACTTCATCAAGTTCCTCTGTTCTTTTACTGCTGGTTGCAAGCTGAGACTGGAAGTGGAAATGCCAAAGCATCCGAAAGACGGGCAGCATTTGTGATGGGATGAGAAGCAGATGTTGAAGAAATCTCTGAAGAGATGATCTTCTTACAGAAATATCGACTTTTTTTGCGCAATTCAAGTCCAAGACTTCAAGAAACAGGTGTATGCAGCCTCCACCCCAAAAGAGCTGTTTAAAATATCTTTTGTGGCACATCCAACAGCTCCATAGTCATTGGAAATACCTTGGAGCATCTCAAAGGGATGAGGACCAACACGTGAGACACTAACCCAAGTCATCACTGTACCTTGATCTTAACTGCCCAACTGAAGTTAAACCCAGCCTAGTGAAGGCACCCTGCCCACATCAGGGGCTTGAAACAAGATGATCTTTAAGCTCCCTTCAAACTCAAAGCCCCATCCAACCTGGCCTTGAACACCCTCAGGGATGGGAATGTGTCTGGAATTAAGAACAGACTGAAATCCATCCCTCTCCTGTATCATTGTCTTTCTTTGTGGTATCAAATTGGATGTTGGGCCGAAATTCTTACTACATTTTAATTTCCATGGAACTTAATTGCCTTATTGGCCTCATTCAGTTGTGAAGTTAACTACACCAAAGATTGTTCAGCTTCTCTGGTGAGAAGACTTAATTAACTACTGTGACTCAAACATGGTCAAATAGAGAAATCCACTGTATTGTCTCATTTTAAAAATTGGAAGCCATAGGTGGGATTCATCTTACCTGAGTGTGTTTAAAGTCTTGATGACTTTAGTCATGCTAACACACCTAAAGGTATAGTGATTACCTGCAATTAAAATTGTAAGTTTTCCAACAAAGAAAAATAGAGTCTTTCAGCAAGTCTTTCATCTCGCCTATGTTAAATTCATATTTTAGGTCTATTGATCTCAGAATTACCCATGACATACAAAGGGAATCCATAACAACCTCCTTAAATTTAGACTTTGAAACTATAAACACCTAAATTCCATCTGAAAAAAAGCACTGAGGCATAATTTAACACCTTAACTCTAACCAGAAACCTGGCTGCAAGCATCTTCTGACAGAATATTTACAATAAGATATTTGTTCAGGGAAAACTATTTTTTCAAAGAAAAAAAAATAAATTTAAGAATGAATGAGTTATAGTGAAAGTTTTATGGGTCTACAAGGAGCTAACAACATTTTGACTCAAGAGGTTTCTTTAAGGGTGATCAAACCAAATTGGTATTAAGTGAGGATACTCTAAACACATTCATAAAATATTATTTCTTTCTATGTGTGCATTACCTTTATAATTGCCATATACCTAAGTATTAGTATTTTTGCCTTGAATTCTTGCAGAATCTCAGAGTGCTTTATAGTGATTAATTAATAATTATAGCTCAAGCTCATTCTCTTGGATAGAAAACTACTTGATGGGTTCCCTGAGGTACGGAGTCCCTTATGGTTGGTGAACAAGCGGGGGGAAGAAGGAAATATTTTTGTCTCCTTCTTTGCCCCCAAGAAGACAATTCCACAGTGCACCACAGGGCTTAGGCTCCATTTTTTCATCCCAACCCTTTGATCTGAAACTGCTGGTGGAAGGGTTCATGAAATGAAGAGCAGCTTCCCACTCCACCAAAGACATTGTTTTAAAATAAATAGATACTTCACTCCCATTTATCAAAGCCAAAAGGGATTTGGAAACAAATTTCATTTCCTAAACAACTGGAGATTTCTCAATAGATTTGAGGTGTTTCTGTCTCTGAGGGGCACGTGAAGCTCATCTCACCAACACCTATTAAAGATGGCACTAAAGTCAGTGTTAAGCACTTGGCACAAGCCAGTCTTCCAGTTTCTGTGTATGGATTCAATACAAAAGAAATAGGAACCTCCAGACAGTGATTCACTCCATCCTAAAGCAGGCTGCTTGTTGATCAACCAGGACTAGGAGTCTGATCTATACACAACCAGCATGAAGCAAGCTTAATCCCTTCAAAAACAATCAGCTACTGCTATAATGCAAGTCTTACCCAAATTAAATCAGGCTCTTTTAGTACCAAGTCAACCAGACCACTTGTTTCAAGCCCAAATAAACATCTCCAGTAACAACCAAAACCAAATGTGAGAATTACCAACATAAACACTCGTTTCGATGAAAAAATAAATCCCTGTATTCTAAGGCTATTTGGCTTAAATCAAACAACCAGCTAACCTTTGAACCAGCACTGGGAAGTTTCCATTCCAATGAGAGCTTTAGGAATCCATGCCAACAACCTACACTCCATCCCCAGTTGGCAGGAGGTTGGCAGGGATACAAAAAAACATGTTAACAATGCTGCTTTTTTTCTATATATACAGTAAACCTTATGTGTATCAACACACTTGTTTAAACAGCTTTTTGAATCTGACTCACAATCTTCATGAATACATAAAAAGTTCCAGATGTTAAAATGTCCCAGGACGTGCATTTTAACCAACTTTGTTCTGCATTTGTAGCCTGACATGCAAAGAGGGCATATTGATTAGAATTACTGGCATACTTACTGCTTCAGCTTTCCTGCTTCCTACTGAGTGGTATTTGCCATGGAATGACTTGTCTTTGTGCTATTTATTCCTAGCACGCTGCTCTTGGGATCCTGGATGCTTTGGAAATTCCCTTTTCAGCAGCAGCTGGAGAGTTGAAAAGGGAAGAAAGAAAAAAGAAGGGGGGAAAACAGTCTGAGATTTCACAGGTGCAATGAGGGTGAGGTTGAGGGGAGGAAGAGAAGAGGGTGAGGAGAAAATGTGTTTTCCCTTCTCTGTCTTTACAGGAACTGACCAGATGATGCCCAGGTCTGTGTTCAGCTCAGCTCACCACTGGCATGGCAGAGCCTTTGCACCGGTGCAAAGTCACTGTTTACTTTAACTCTTACCCGTTATTAAATTTAAGATTTGGAATCCCCTGTAGCCATTTGCTTTCATTAACAGTGAGCACGTGTGCACAGCCAGAAAATCCAGGGCCTGGGAGAAACACACTGCAGAATGTTACAGCTTCAGCAAATACCTGATAGAAGTGAGGTATCCTGCATGATTTGCATGGGAATTATCATAAAGGCTTGGTGGAGATTAAAATCAGATTTTGTGACTCTTTCTGACCTTGCTTGCATTGATGTCATACCAGTGCCGCATTTGGTTTAGCTACTTCTGAACATGAATAAATAAAGTTTAGGTGGATCTTTTCGAGGTCTCCTAATTATTCTGTTATTAAAAAGGATGAAGCATTCAGCTCAAGGTCTGTAAAGGGTTGACGGAGCCTGTGCTCCTCTGTACTTGGAGTGACATCTTAGAATGTTATCCAGTTCATTTATTGCAAACACCCAAAAGAGGCACCACAGAAAGCAGCAGGTACTCACTCGATGAAGTAACCCAAATGATGACATTTCAGCTCCCTGATGAGTCAGCTGGCACTATCAGGACTGACAAAGAGCTCTCCAGGGACTATGTGCATGTTTTACTCTGGGACTTTTCAGTGAACACTGCATACATGATGACAGGAGCAGGAGTCTTCCATCCCAGCACACAAACCAGCTGCAAAGCAATTTTCCCTCTTTTTCCCCTGGTCCCATAAAATTTGCATTCCTCCCTGCAGAACAGCCTGTGCCTGGTGTTAGGAATGAAGGATAAGTCCCTATCTCCTTAATTTTCCTCCTTTGCCCGAAATCTCCTGCTATAGAATAGATTTTGATGTGGAAGATGCCCTCTGGGCAAGGCAAACCATTTGTTCTTCAGGACCGTGATGCTTTAGCTGAACTCGCTCTGGTAGAGTTAGGAACAGCCTGTGCAAGCCTGGCCTGGGCACCTGACCCCATGGATCAGGCACAGCAGCAACTGACTCAGCAGGGACAGATAGCCCCAGGCACCATTTTGGGATAAATGAGGGGTGGGCAAGTGGGAGGAGCTTCACAAACTTGGCTACAGCCGTGAGTGCAGGGTCAGGGCTGGGACGAAATAACCTACATTTGACCTCTCAACTTCTGGGTTTTCTGATTAAAATTAAATATAAATGTGAGCTGGCACCTTTTCTCTTCTCCACTGACAGTGTTTACTGCTTCCCACAGTGGGATAGTTAATGCTTGGAGAGCCAAAGGCACCTGTATGCTGAAAACAGCACTGAAGTGCCTTTGCCTCTAACTGAATCCCTCCTCCCTTTATCTCTGAATGATACTTTATGTATTTGCATGCTTGGCTTCACCTGGCCCTGGTAGTGCCAAGGTACAGGCAAAGGATTTAGGTGTTATCCAAGTGGTGGGAATGTGGCCTCCTGCTCCAGGAGTTTGCCTAATAGTGGCAGCAAAAGGACAGATGATGGAGGACACTGTAGCAATATAATTAATGCTTAAAGACTTCAGGTGTGCCAAAGCTTGAACAGGTCAAAGCCTTTGGCTTCTTAATACTTAGATTAGCAATCTAAAGTAATGAATCTCAAACACTGCAGAAATTTATTGGGATTGGAGGCGTTCACCGCAGGGAGAGTGAATTCACCTGACCTAACTTTAACCATCAGAAAGTCAGATATCTGTCTACGCTGTTTAATGAGTTCCTCTAACAGCCAGTGGAGAGAGAGACACAAACCTCTAGAAATGGCCTGATCCATTCCAGTATAAGCGAGATGAGCTGCTCTCTGGAGGATCCTGTCTGCTTCCATTGACTATTGAGAGGTGATCAACAGCTTAGACAACCAGCTTGGATTAGGAACCTGCCATCTAGACATGTGACATTCCCTGAGACTCTTCTTCCCCCCCAGATATTCAGGATTCCTTTAAAAATCTCATCATGAGCATTGTTGCAGTAACAAATGCTGATTTTTCATATTTATGCTTCCCAGAAGCAGGTTTTAATTTCAACTGTATCCCTTTTTCTCCAACAGTGATTCATTGTCATTCTCCTCTTCCCCTGTTTAAACACATGTATATGTGCATGTATATCCCTACACATGCTATATAGATGAACTAACTGGATCTGCATGTGTAACGCAACATGCATGTCTTTTATGGCATTTGATTTCCTATGAACAGGGAAATCTGACAAAGTGGCCAAATTTCTGCTCTGAATTCCAGGCATGGAATCCTTATTGTATTAACTATTCACAGAATCAAGGGACATTAAAGCTCATCCAGTTCCAAATCCCCTGCCATGGGCAGTGACACCTTCCACTTGTACAGGTTGCTCAGACCAGGGGAAACTGCTGGAAATTAAAAGCTTTCCCAAATTGTTATTAATTTTATATGCTTGAGGATTGTTTTTAAACCACCTTCTCCCAGGTGCTGTAGTTGGCTTGTTCTGGGATACTTAAGTCATGTAAAACTTTGAACCTGTCTCATCTCTTCTTCCAAACTATAGTCAGCTGAAGATTTTAAAGTTCACACTTAAAATTGCCTTCTTGTCTGTTGAGTCTTATAAACATTCTACTCTATAGCTTGTGCCTCTGACCTGTGGACAGTGGCTGGCAGATGCACCGTTAAAATAATCAGCTTTTTTATCATTTGAAACCAGAAAGAAAAACAAACAAAACCCACACAAAGACAAAAGCAAAACAAAACAACCTAAAGACAAAAAAAAAAAAAAAGAAAAAGAAGACAATACATACACAGTCTGTTTATATCCTAATAATATCAGATGGACTTTTTTTTCAGGAAAATAAATTACCAGATAAATAGCTTGCTTGGATACTAAACAGATTAGCCCTTCATGCCATTTAAAGGGAGAAAACTACTTTATAACAGGAAAATTATTTTTATGTCTCCTATCTCACCTGGTGCATTTCCCTTCCATTCTACTGATAATCCCAACATACTTTTTATTAAGAGCAATTCCAGATCCCATTATTGTTCCAAGTTCTGACATTCACATAGGAAATGAAAAACTGCCCTAACCTTCCTTCCTGCTCATAAAGTCCTGGAAGAGGTGGATAAGACCACAGAATCTTTTGACTTAGGGTAGATTTTTTTTTTTCTGTATTTGCATAAATCCCCCAGGCAGGCAGGAAGAGACAATATTTCAAACCCAATCCCAAATATTTCATTTGGAGCGGTTATCTCATAATTACAGAGCTGCAGCCAATTAGCAAAAATAGAAACTTGTGGAATAATTCTGTGCTGTTGGAGATGAAGGAAGGGATGGGGCTGATGGGCTTTAACATGTATTATTATATGCAGATCTACAGTCCTGGACTAAGCCAGGCAGTCCCACAGAGTGACCAACGATGCCTTTGCCTGGAGGGTACACACACCCTGGACACGTTGATCCAAACACTTTTTCCTTGTGAAGAAGTTTTCTGTTGTGGGACAACTATTGCTGCCGTGGTGATTTAATAAAAAAATGAAATATTATGGGCAATATGAGTCACAGGCTTTATTCGCCCACCAAAAGTGCGCTGAAAATTTGGAGACGATATAATCATCTTTGGCAGGGGATTAGTGTCCACATGCAGAACTTCCCCGGAAGCCTGATAACTGCGGGGGTAAAAAGCCTTTTCTTTAACATCACCTGACCCACAGAATCTGCAATAACAAGAACCCCCAGTGTTGTGTGGGCCCAGAATACAGTGAGGTGAAGATGGACCTCTGGGCATCTGACACTCCTGCTGGGGAACTTCCTTTGAAAACCCCATTCCCTCACCAGCAGACTGGACCTGGTGATTCAAGGCTATTCCTGTCTCATGTCTTATTCTTGAAGGTATCCAACCCACTAATTTGCTGGTTTTCCATGCTACTTCTGTTTATAGGACACAGATTGCTCAGGTGTTTTACAGGTGAACGCTGGAGGCCATGGTGAGGAGGAGATGCGGCAGAACTTTTCCACCTTCATGGTATATTTACCATTTATGAACCAGATATGTCCTGTGGTAACTCTCAAAGTAACCTTAGGAGTTAGACTTGATAATCCTTGTGAGTCCCTTCCAGCTTGGGATATTCTATGATTCTAACCTCTGCAGCATTTTTTGCAAGTGAAAATTTGAGTAAATTTTTCTTCGCCTTAGGATCAGACCCTGTCCCCAGCAATCACAGGGTTCCCTGTGGTTACTGGCCTTTTGGCCAAACAAAAGTGTAAGGGATTATCTCATACAGACTAAAAGGTCCCCTCACCATTTCCCAGGCTCAGGGATGAGGAACAGAGTCTCAAAGCATGGCTGTGTCCACAGCGGGTTACAAGCAGAGCTGCCACAAGCACAGGATGTTTCTTGTTCCCTCTGCCACACAAACAGCTCCGCTGCAAACTTCTTGTAGACCACTTCTAAGGTCTCTGGGGAGAACTTAGAGCACCTTTCAGTGCCTAGAGGGGCTCCAAGAGAGCTGGAGAGAGACTTTGGGCAAGGGCCTGGAGTGACAGGACAAGGGGAAATGGCTTCCCACTGACAGAGGGCCGAGTTAGCTTAAATATTAGGAAGCACTTCTTTGCTGTGCGGGTGGTGAGGCCCTGGCACCGGGTGCCCAGAGAAGCTGTGGCTGCCCCATCCCTGGAAATGTTCAAGGCCAGGTTGAACAGGGCTTGGAGCAACCCAGGATAGTGAAAGGTGTCCCTGCCCTTGACACGGGATTGGAATGAGATTATTTTTAATGTCTTTTCCAACCCCAACCATCCTATGATGCCACGATTATATATTCCTAAATCACATTCATGCAAGTACGTGGGTCTGAGCTTTGCATGGAGATTCAGTGTCAAAGGATGAGCAAATTTAACCTTTGGTGTCAGCTCAAGGCCAGCTGGAAGGAACAATCCAAATTATCAATGGTTTCTGTATGAGATTCCTGATGTAGAAGTGCCATGTCACCACTGCTGGCAGTCAATCGCTTATGTCCCAGTCCCCTTGAAATAAGCTGGATCTCTGGATGTAGTTGGATAAGAGGTAGGGAGAGTCTGCAGTTTCTTGGATACTGCACAGTGTAGGATTAAGCAGGTTTATTCCTGAAATGGATGAGGATGCTGAAGGTCATGTCCAGTACAAATATGTCAAAATAGGGAGGATTAAATGCTCCTGCCCATCAGCTTTCCTTAGCTGCAGGAAGTCCTGTGGGTGTTTCCAGCCCTGCCTACACTGATGTTGTTTCTGCCTACTAATAAATTAGCCCTGTGTGGTTATCATCAGAATTTGACTTGGATACTTCCAAAATTTGGTTTTTTCCCATATATATACTTCAAGGAAAGTTATTTACACGAGGCCAATAAAATCACATCCTTGAAGGAGATCCTGTGCCACACTGGTTGTAGCCTGTCTCCAATGGCAGGAGTTGGTGCTTTGCTGTGAAAATTTAAGGAATATTCTCTGTTGCATCAAAAGACCAAAAATGTGAAACAGTTACTTTACAGTGGGCAGCCCTGAAAAATTTAAGGCCAGGCCCTCTTTCTACTGAATCAATTATAATTTGGCTCCCGATTGAAATGAAAGCTGAATCAGACTTCATAACTACTTTCCTGAGTGCTTTAATAGCCAACCCTGTGTCTTTATAATGCCTGTATTTATATGGCTTATTCATTTAACAACATCCTTTCCCCTTCATTTATGTTACAAATAAACAGAAATTGTTGAGCCAATGCCTAAAAAAAAAATAATGTAAATATTTGCTACAGTAACAACTGAAAAATAGGATCCTCCTCTGGCCCTGCATTTGTTAAGGATAAATTGGATCCAGTAATTTTTATTGCACTCATTATAAAAGAGACCACACACTAGTTTCTTTTAGAAATGTTTAATCAGGGCTTTAAAATTATTAGCATGGCTCCTAGGACCTGTAGCACCTTGGGATGTACAGGGCGTATCTACAGAAGGGTCTCACCACTTCCCGTCCTGATTTGTTCCAAAAAAATACATCTACTGGTGTGATTGCAAAGAGGTGGTTATGGAAGCATTGTCTGCTGCAGCCTGACACCAGAAGGTGTGATATTGTCTATTTTTGCATCAAAGTCACCCAAATGAAAAATAATCTGCCCCATATGGATACTGATATGACTCGATTGTGCCATTTGGGCCAGATGCCAGGGAAGTGGGGTCTGATAGCTCCAAGCTGTCTGCTGTGGAGGATGGACTTATAACTCCTTATGTTACAAATATTTGAGTTTCCCACTGTTTGAATCATTTTTTTCTTCTTTTTCTGAAGTCCAGGAAGGCTCACCAGAATGGACAAAACCTGGCATATTTTTCATCTTTCTTGTGAATCTTTTCTGATGTTCTTTCCACATCTTCAAGCAAACTGACAGTTGGCTAAATGCCACCCTCCTTTTTTGAAAAAAAAAAAAAATAGAAGGTGAAAGCAAATAAAAAAAGAAGTGGATAAAAAAATAAGGAAGAACAATGACAATTAGGAAAATTAAGATCTAGAATAGCGTAATTAACAAACAGTGAGAAGATCAGGAAATTACTAGAACCGCCCGTAATTTTTTCATATTTCATTTCAAGTTAGTAGAAAGAAAGAGGAACCAAGACAGAAAGGCAGAGGAATTCTTACAGCTGACCTTACTAGTGCTTTTCCTCAAATCCAGGTCACGTTTCAACTTTTCCTTGTGCACTGTATCGTGTTATTCTGCTACCTGGCAGGGCAGTGAGTGAGCTGATGTTGAAAAGCAAGCCAGAAAGTTGTTGTTCTATACAAATGCTAAATGTTGTCGTTATCATGCGAAAACTGCTGCTCCACCGATCTCACAAGGTGAAAAGGGAGCCTGGTGTGCCTCTGGCTGGGGACACAGCCAGACCAGGCTGAAGTCACACACAAACTGTTGTGTAGGTGCTTCAGGACCCTGCCAAAACGGGGTCTATAAATGCAATATATGGTTTCAAACCACGGAACGTGGCCAGCCCGTGGAAAACTTGCTCACGTTTCGGCCTGCAGGTTAACCAGGGAGACTCGAGGGAAGGAGGGACTCCTGTCCCTGTTTCTGGAGTGGCTGCCAGAAGCTCCTGCTGCATTTACACCTCCAGAGACCACGGGAAAGGGAAAAAACACCTCACGAGTTTTCAGCTGGCGAGTGCATGAGGAAAGCCTCTCCCTCTCTCGCTGCCACCATTCTCACCCAGGGTTACGTTCTCTAATAACCTTTCACATGGCCTGAGAAAGGCCTGGTCAGTTCCTCTCTTTTCCCCATAAGAAGAAAGAGCAGAAGAAACTTTGCAGTTTATGGACACAATAATCTCATTAAAGCTTCACCATGGCTTCCAGAAGTTTTAATAAACCAGCTGGTTAATCACAATAATCTCCCTCCCCCCCTCCACTTTATGGAAAGATCCTGCAGTCAGGAAATATAAAACTCTCAACACGTTGACCACAGCAAGGATTACAGCCTCATGCAGTGACACTTTTCCAACTGGAGATCTTGTGTGCTGCACAAACCTCAAACAACCTCATAAACAAGTTCGAAGCAGACCTAACGCCAGGCTTGCCAAGGAGAACATCAAGAGTGATTCTGTTAATGAGGTCTGGCTGGAGCTGAAACACCTCTCCTAAGTGTGTTATTTTTAATCAAGTCATTTCCAGCAGGAACCTTTATGGGAGTGTGCACTGATTCATTCCTTAAAATTTACACTTGAAGGCCCCAGTCTTGGGCCACTGATGTCACCAAAGGCTTTGGCAGGGACGGGTGGGTGTTGGAGCAGACACCACGCTCAGTGACTCAACGCCCACAGCTGAGACCTGAATCCGTGTCCTCAGACTCTCATACCTCAGAGGAGGCTGGGAACATGGTCTGAGAGCTCACCTCTACAACAGAGAAGAAAGTTAATCACAAATCAGAACTGTCAAAGGGCTGGAGCACTTCTATGGAGACAGGCTGGGAGAGTTGGGGTTGTTCAGCCTGGAGACGGGAAAGCTTTGGGATGACCTCATTGCAGCCTTCCAGTACTTGAATGGGGCTTATAAAAGAGGAAGAGAGGCTTTTCACATGGGCAGATAGTGACAGGACAAGGGGGAATGAGTTATTAAAACTGTTATCTCTTCTAAAAGTTGAGAGATGGTGACACTTCCAGTCCATAATCACTTCTATTGTACGTGTTGCTGAACTAAGAGGTGTTTTCTCCCAGAAAAAGGAGACTTAAGATTAGTGCCCTGCTCCACTTGAAAGATTTCAGGCCCCTTGTTTCCCAACAAAGTCCCTTAAATCACCAGACTACTTTAGGAAAAAAATAATCCCCATGCTGCAACTGAGTGACTGTGAAACCAGGAGTGAAAAAACAGGGGGGAGCCTGATTTCCCTCTGGATGGCTGATTTGCCCCCTAGACCTGTCTTTGTATTACAAACAGTGGCAAGTGTTAAATGTGGGGACCACATCCAGAGACCCTCTGCTGCTGGTAGGCACTGTGTGCTGCTCCTGTGGCAGCAGAGCAACGCCAAGCACCTGCAATGATGTCAGAACAGAGCGTGACTCTAAAGATGCTGTGAAACTTGAGCTCATGTCTTACCTGTTAGGCCTCAAAAGCTGAATCCTCCCAGGTCAAACAAGTTAAATCCCCTTGCACAAAAAAGGCACAACACATGGAAGGAGAAAATTCTGCAGTAGCAATGAGACTGCTGGAGAAGTGCAAATTTTATGTCTGAAGACCTCAAAATTCTTCCCAGCATAAATTAAGCAGCAAAAATCATCTTTTTTGCCACTTATCTCTGCCTAATTTAGCAACTTATCAGATACGGCCTCTTAGTTCATTGAGGGTATCACTAAACATAAAAGGCAATTCATAACATCTTAAGTCCTCTGGGTGTCTGTAAAGTCCACTGGGAAACAAAGATGTAGGAATAATATTTATCCAGCCAATCTAGGTACTCAGGTCAGGGTGATACGAAGCATCCACTGGAAGTTCTCTCTATGCATGTAAAGGTAACCTTTGCAATTTTTACAGGTGTCTCCTTATAGTCAAGTCAAATCTAGTGAGATTAACTTCAGTCCTTAGCCAACCAAGAATATGGCCCTCTATCCCCATTTATGAACATTAAAAATGAGGGTTAAAGCAGCTGTTCCAGTGGAACTGAGAAAATATGGCATTTTTTCCTCATTCCCATGCCATGTCTCTCACTCAGACACATTGTTTCTCTAAAGGTTTTCTACTCCAGGAAATTTACTATTTCTGGGTAATGGTTCCCAAGTAGTTGCTTAATTAAAGCCCCCATGTAGCCCGTTTTATTCCAGAATTCTGGAATAGCTATTCTGGTAAATTCTGAAGTGTCAAGAAGCCCTAAGGCACGTGAAGAGAAGTGTGTGCCTGTCTCAATGAGAAGCTGTTAAAAGGAAGGTGAAAATAATAGGAAACTTTTGTATATTGGTAAAAGCCAAGGAGTGTGTTGCTGGTAGCATCACTTTAAATCATTCTGGCACACAAACAACTGGAGCTGCACAGCTAGTTTGGAGGGGAAAAGAAGGATTGAATTAATGCACCTTCTTTTTTGATCCACACATGGTCTTCAAGGTTGCAGTTTAGTCATTACTTGAATTAACATTCCAAATAATTTCTTGGAGGCATCTCAGTCTCAGGTCTATGAGCTGTTGATTGTATGTATTTGATACATGAAAATCAAGCTGTGCTAATTAGTTTTGATTTTACATATAGTTTATGATGTGTTAGCTCTTTGCCTTGATTGGATTAATGCAGCTCTTAGAAACACATGTTACACATAAAAAAAAAAGTATATTCAAGTACCTCGTACAAAAATATCCTCTAACAGTCATTGGAAATTCCTTGTTTGTGCAAATTTTCCTGCTATAAACTTACAGGTTAAAATATACAAAAAAAAAAAAAATTATGCACGGTGAGCATGAACAGGGAAAAAAAAATACATGCAGTATTTCATTTCAGCAAGAAGTCAATGTTTTGTAGACTAGCCCAGCACTGATCACTGGCGGGTTCATTAATTGCATCCACTAATTTTGTAGCCCTGGTTCCTGGCCCTGAGAGTCCTGCGCTCACACACCAGCCCCATCCCACACACACACACTGACCTTCAGCTTCAATCATGCCCTCCTGCCTGCGCTAACATGTACTCACTGAGACACCTTCACATCGGGTTACGTGCCCATCTCCTGGCACTCACATTCGCTTATGTCCAGAGTGTTACACCCACGCTTAATTACAATCACACCCTCACGCTCCCCATTCAGTTACACCACCAGTGCTGCCCACCTCCCCCCACAGTCAATTATCATCACATGTGATTAAACCTGCAGCTCTGCACCTATAATCCTCCACTGGCATTCGCATCCACTTATGCTCAACAGCCCTCCCTGGGATGCACGTCTGCTCGTCACATTCGGGCACGCATGGAAACACTGGGTTTCTTCTTTCATTCTGACAGTGCAGTAGGTTTGTTTTTTTTTTTTTAGTTTTCCTTTCAGTGGCACAAAGAGCACCCACCTCTTGGTGAGGAGCAGAAAGACTTGCTCTTCCTGTGGGCTGTTGCCTTCCCAGAAAATCACCTTGAATACTGATTTTATACCTCCTGAAGAATGTGTGCTGTGGTGGTTTTAATTTTAGCTCCTGGATGGACTTCAGATCAAGGCACATTTTGCGAGGCAGTTCCAGCACTGTAGATTCAGGCTGTATCTCTCATCTGTAGAGAGTGATGGAGTTTCTTATAGAGGAATACAGTCACCTCCTCAATCCCCTGTTGCATCCATGGGAATGTTACGAGAGCAAATTCCTGATGTTCCCTGACACATGGACAAGCACCCACCAAGCAGCCTGCAGGCCCCTGAGGTGATCCATACAAATAACCCCCTCTGCATGGCTGCATGGCCTTCCTCAGCAGCTGGTGATGAGCAGGTGAAATTTTTCTTCTCCCAATGCCAGCAGAAAGGTTGTTTCAGTGACCACAGGCCTGGAGATGCCCAAGGCCGGGTTGGATGGGGCTCCCAGTAATGCAACCTGATGGAAGGTTCCCTACCCATGGCAGAGGAGTTGGAACAACATAACCTTCAAGGCTGCTTCCAACCCAAACCATTCCTTGATTCCTTGCTTCTATAACCTTGCCCTTAAGCCCACCATGAGGACAAGACCCACCTCAGAGGTGTGTGAAGCCCACACAAAAGTTAACAAGAAATCTGGGAGGCAATGGGACTGGTTTCACTGGGTGTATTCAATTCCAGGAACACTAACCACAGCCATGAATATTAATAAAAGATCCATAAGAAAAGAGGATAGAAAAAATGTTGTGTACAGACACTTTAGAGGCATAAACAGAGAAGGCTTATCTGAACCAACCTATGTGCACCCACATGCACAGACATCACATTATTTTTTTCAGTATTTAAAACCCACAGTCAGTCTGAACCAGACTTAAGAGGAAGCTCTGACAGTCTGAAGTAATATCTAAATCAGGTTTTGATTTAGGAAGATAAGGAAATGCTCTGAGAAGCCAGATTTCCATTGTATATTCCTGATAGAGACTTGGACTTGAGTTTTTATTAATCAAGACAAGATCCCAGCAAAACTCACTCCTAGAAGTAGTGGCAGGGGGTGGGGGAAAAAAAAAAAAGAAAAAAAAAATAAAANAAACAAACAAAAAAACCAAAACAAAACCATCCAAACTTTAAAAAAACCCCTGCAGGACGAGAAAGAGTCTATGGATAAGTGCCTGCCACCACAATGGGATACACATGGCCTGTTCAAAAATGCCTTTGCAGGAAGCCAGGCCACAAATAAAACAGAACATGTGGTGTGGGGTTGAATTGGCCACTTTTTTATTAAATAAACAATTGATCCGCATCAAGTAACTCTAAATCATTTAGGAGGTCTTTGTTGGTCCTGACCAGAACTAATACGTGCACATAACTTGCACTTGGCATCATGATCGTCATTCCCTGCACATCTACCACCCGCCAGAAATCCCAATTCTGTGTGTCTCGGAGGGGCAGGAGAACGGAGGAGAGAGAAGGTGGGGAGGGACACAAACAGGGGCAACAATCTGTTTGCATCATCCAGACATCTTCAGGACCGTCCAAGTCTGAAGAGGTGCAAACCACAGAGGGGGGACACACCAGTGTCAGTGTCGTGGGGATGGCACCCCCGTTCCATGCCCACCACTGTGTGTTCTGCCCAGCATTTCGTGGAGGGAGGACTGAAATACCATGCTGCTCCTGCCATAGTTCTTGGCAAAGTCAAGAGGAGGAGGTTAGAGAAGTACAAAGGGTGAAATGCATCCTGCCTCTCATTCATGGAAAGATTAAAAGCCAGATTTTTGCCACAACCTGATGGCTTTAAAGATGCAAGGGAAATTGGAATTCAACATAGAAGAATTAAAAAGTATTTCACTACAGCATTGTCATAATCAACAAAGATCACAACGGCAACACAGAAAGAATATTTTGACCAAATGCCTTGTAAAACTCTTGTATTTGAAGGGGGTGAGATTCAGGTTTGGCTGCTGTGAATACTCCAGGTTCACTCCTGTGATTATTGTGGCTTCAGATCAGCTATTTTGCTGTAGTGTTCTTGTATGACTTTTATAAGCCAGAGACATTTTGGTCAACATTTTTCCAAGCTGCTGTTGACTGTTTCTCCTCATTCTTTTTCAGGACCACATATTTTAGCCACCATTTTTTTAAAAGCCATGTTAAGTGCCACCACTCCAAAGGCACCACTCTTACACATCCTACAAAAATGGAAGTGTTTTGGAAAATCCAATTCGACCCTGATGTAACTGAGATAACATCTGTGAGTTTCTGCCATACTTAAGGCAAGGTTAGGGACAAGGGGCAAAGATCTGGGTTCAGAAGAGTGAAAAGCTTTATGGTGGCAGTAAGGATTACAAATCAATCATTTGCTAGGAACATGAAAAATATTTTTAAATGTTGTCACTCTCTAGGAGGTGTATTCTGCTTTTTAGCTGATGATCCATCACTGCCTATTTTGATTTTTCACGAAAATATGAAAAATGCCTTTGGAGTAGTATTTTTCTGGAGGTTTGATCCTGAAAGACTAGACCCAGCCCTGAGGGTCCATCAGGATCTCAGCAGAGTTTCTGTGGCACCACTGGCATCCCAGCGCTCAGTTAAGCTTCTGTTGAGAGTGTTTTTGTGGACTTACACCCAAGATGATCCAGATCTGATGTTTGTAGTGGGCTAATTTCCTATGGAGTAAAGGAAGGGAGAAAATTCATACAGCACAACATATGCCATTATTAAATCCAAAATGATGATCAGGATAGAGCGGGGAGAGCAACTTTGCAATAAAAAAGATCCCAATCCACATTTTGGGTTCACGTCTCTCAAACAGCTTGTGGGAAAATAGTAACAGCGACAACAATAAACACTGGAGCAACAAAAATGTGGAATCCCAATGCCTGTGCCCACAGTGAGAATAAAAAATGCAAAGCCTGGGCCACCTCGCCTTTAATTTCCTAACTGCTGTTTTGTAAGGCTGTGTCATGCTTCTCAGTTCAAACACGCTTTGGCTCTTTATTATTCATGGGCCTTTTTCTCAGTCAGTGGTGTTGAATAATAAAACAGCCCAGGATCAAATGGGCCAATTCTCCACGCCTGACACCAACTGCTACTGTTCGCTGGGCTCTGCCAAGCGTTGCCTCTGATAATGAGTGGGATTTGGTTAAACAGTAAATTAATGAATAATGAAATATCCAGGTTGATCAGTTAGAGAGCACGCTTGCTTTGCCCCCGGCCAAGTGCTCGGGGCAGAAATTACTCTCAAACGGCACTTGCCTGTGTGCTGGGCTGGATAACTATTTTACAGCCTATTGCTTGACAGGATGTTGGGAAGGGGGCGAGGGGAAGGGGGGAAGCCGGGGAAGCAGAGCGGGCAGGGCAATCTCCTTATCACCCCATATGGAGGGGAGAAGGGGCCGCTTTGGGGTTGTGCAGACCCCCCTGGAAAGGGGAGAGGGTTGCAGGGTTGATGGACTTTGTGATGAGGCTGGGAAAAGGATGAGCTCCCTCTTAGGTCTTCTTCTCTCTTCTCCCGATTTTATTATTATTATTTCCTAGTCAAGATTACCGATATCACTGGGGTTAACCTGAACTTCCCCCCTTCCCCATCACTGTCAATTCTCACCTTCCATCAGCCCTGTCCGAGCGTGTTTCAGAGCGGGGCCATCCCTCCTGGCGGGGCTTGGAGCCCAGACTGCAGAAAGAGCCTCCCGGAGCAGTGTGTCAGGTGTTTTGGGCAAATAAAAGAGCCTGTGAAAGGTTCCGCCTGCACGGGATGGGGCACAGAAACAGAGAGATGGAAAAAGCAAGTGCGGAAAAGAGAAAACAACCCTGAACCCTTCGTTTTAATAACCCCATACCCTTCCTTTTCTGCATCGGGAGAAATAAGTATCTGTGAAATATTTCCCGCAGGTCGGTAACACAAGCGCGTGTATGTGCACAAACACATTTTGTGTACACAGGCACGATTTTTACCACTGGAGAAAGGGGAAAAAGCCCTACTTGACTCCCACAACCGGAACTGTACCCTCGCCCAGGGGGTTTGTTTGGGGTGCTGGTATTGCTCCACATCAGCGAGAAAACCGCTGATCACCTTTTATCCAGGCGGGAAACTCTCTGTAACCAGCTTACCCTTTTTTTTTTTTTTTCTTTTTTAAATGGTTATTCTTTCCAAACTTTCCAAACAAGCCCAAACTTCTAAGCCAGAGCTTAGAAGCTAAGGAGGGTAAGGAAAAAAATTATACACATACTAAATATAAAAGAAGGGAGTATAAAACCCATCTCTTTCCGAAACGCGAGTTTTCGGGTCGGGGCTCAGCTACTTTCCCTCATCTCATGTCACTCCTAAGTTAAAGTTTAAGGAAACCTGTGAAGCGTAAGGAGAAGGAGGTCCCTGCTCTGCCTCGGCCATCGCCCCCATCCTCCCCCGGCAGCTGCCGGGCGCAAGGAAAAGCCTCCGGGCTCCGGCTGCGGTGGCAAGGTCCGGGGAAAGCAGGATTGGAGGGGTTCAGCGAGAGCCTCCCTCACTTTCTCAGTCTTCATTCATCCGGCTGCACGGCGTTGTGCGAGTGTAGGGAAGAACAGGCGGCTCTGGGGCAGGTTGGAGCCCGTGTTTATTTTCTTTCTCGAGCGGAACCACCGCTCAGATTCACCGTCTCGTATCAATACCAAAATCCAGAACTTTTCGTTTTCAAGTGTTTCGCTTCGTTCCTTCCTGCTCTCCAGTTTAAAATGCATTTTTCACTCCAGACTATTTCCGTGAAAAGCATTTACCCATAAAGATGTTTTCCAGCCCCATGTGCAGTTCTTCCACCACCACCCCCTCACCCTCTTCCCATCGTTACCAGTTATTTTCTATACAGAGCTGGAAACAGGCTCCCTTTTTCCCAGCCAAAACAGGTTCCACTCTGCACTGGAATGAAGCAGAGTTTTGGGGTGACCGGGGCTGATCTCATCCTCACCGTTGCTCACAGCTTTTTGAGAAAACTTCAGCTTTCTGTTAAGTTACCGGGAGTTTCACAGGAGTGAAAAATCTGCCAGGTCATGCTTTGTGCACGGAGATAAACTATTGTTAGTGCTGATTTCAAGATCTTCCCTAGTACTTTGACGGATTTTTACAAGGAAAATAAATACCCATGCGCATTTCACACTGGTGTTTGAAACGAGTAAAACTATGGATATAATTGCAATTGCAGAGAATGCTCTTAGTGAATCTCGACACACACAGATTTATCACCTGGAAGGAACCAAAGGTTTTTGTTTTAAAGGAAGTGTTCCTCTGGACCTGAGGAAAGCATCCTCCTCTCGTGCTGTCAGGAGATGCAGACGATTTCGCTGTGTACTTAACAGGACTAATAATCACCGCCACAGCACTTCCCCACGCCGGGGAACCGTGCAGGTCCAGTGTTTGCCTTTGTCTTAAAAACACCTTGTAAACGTTAGATTTGGGTGATTTGGGGGTTATTTTGGTTGAGGAGGTTTTTTTTACGTTTGCCCCATTCGGGGCCGGAGGGGGTAAAAAGATTCTGAAAATTCGGGTGAGAAATGCGTGCTCAAACACACGCACACACTTTTTTATTATTTTAATGTTTGGAGGAAGCTCCAAAGAAATTGCCGTCATTTCATAATTGTGTGAGATTCTGTTTTTTTTTCTTCTTCTTCATATTAAGCAGAAAATATAGAGACACTCTTAACTCGTAAACCCCCAGAGATTTATCCCTCCCTGCCCCAGGAAGCGTTCGCAGGCAGAGGGGGGATTTTGCTGGAAGGGTAATCGGGGCAGCCCTTCCTCCGCTGGGAGCTGGGGATGTGCGGGAAGCAGCAGAGCCCAGCCTTGAGGGGAGAGCTCCGGGAAGGACCGGCCCCTTGCACCGGCTGGACTCTCCTGCAAGGGTTAAATTCCGAAGGCAAAGACAAGGAGCATTTTTGTTTTTCCCTTAACTCCTAAAAGCCAGTAGTGGAACCGACTCTGGAGCTACGCACGATTGTGACACGAAATGTAGCACAATGTCCTGGTGCAGCTGTGCACAGACACAGACACCCTTCCAGCTACAGGGGGAAAAATATGTGTGGATGCCTGTTTACGAGACAGACAGAGAAAACGAAGGAATTCGGTGAATATGTTGGTCCTGGGGATTATTTAAGACATTTGACTAGTTCCATCATAGGGACACCAGATGTTATTTATGAGGTCTCGTATAAATGTGGGCCGTACTATGCAGGTGGGGAGGGAAAAAGGCGGAAAAAAATGCCGGAGGAAGGAAAGAAAGGAGTTCACCCCGAAGGGATGAAAGACAAAACTGATGTTTATAACTATATAAATCACGCTGAAGTTTTGTAATGGAAACTAGAACTACCTGGAGTTTAAAGGCAGAGAATGGGGCAAGGCAGGAGAGGCGGAGGGAGGGAGGGAGGGAGGGAAGGTCCCTGCTGGTCATGGCTGGGAAAGCAGAGGGGAGCCCAGCGCCGTGGGGAGGGGAGGTGGTGCTGGGCTGGCTGGGGTTACTGCGGCTGCTCCTGGGTTCATCCCCGGCTGGGGAAGGTGCGAGGAGGAAGAACAGGACATAGGCGGGGAGGGAGGTAGGTAGGGAGAGAAAGAGAGAAAGAGAGAGAGAGAGAAAGAGAGAAAAANGAAAGAAAGAAAGAAAGGCATCAATCTGATCTTGTCTTGCTGAAGATCACTGGGAAAGTGCAGTGGAGAGGAGATCAGCAGGAATACTGCTGCTTTCCTGACACCAGGTGCTCCAGTGTCCGAGCTGGCTGCTCGGCGGGGGGAGCGGGAGGAGACACACCGCTGCCTGCCCAAACAGGGAACTGCACTTCATTATAAACGCACACATAGATGTGCTTTGAATTTGCAACCTTGACACAGTCGCCGGGAGCCTGGGAAACTCGGGATGAGCTCTTCCTCGTCTCGTCGGGTCCCATTTTAAAGGCAGCCCTCGGTTTCCACAAGCGGGTGCTTCTGCTGAGTTACAAGAGAGCTTTTCCTGGTGCACGCTGGGAGCTGTTGGTTTGGGTTTTTGGTTTTGGGGTTTTTTTGTTGGTTTTGTGGGGGTTTATTTTTAATCCTCTTTTTACGTAACTGTTGCACAGTTCTTGAACAACAGAGAAACTTCTTGATCCCCCCCCTCTCCCTACAAGCAACCTCCCCCCAGACTCCGCTGGGAACGGCCAGGGCTGTTTTGGAAGGTTTCATGCAAAACATGTGCTCTACTAAAAATAATACCATCGGTGCGATTAAAACAAAAGCAATCAAAACAAAATAAATAAGAGTGGCATGCAGCCTGGCTTTGGGGAGCCAGTTCCAGTGCCGCTGGTATTCCCAGCCCACCGACATCCTTACCCCCACACCTGTCCGCAGCTGGATCAGAGGGACCGAGGGGGAGAGATTTGGGGGTCCCCACTCCCCGCCCTGCAAAGTCCCGGTAAAAATTAGGAAAGGGAAAGCGAGAGGATTCCCTTTGCTCTTTCTCTCGCTGCTCCCCCACCTCGTTTCCCCCGTGCTCAGACCCCGGGCGCTCCTGTCCCCGTCCCCCCCATCCACCCGCCCGCCCGCCTCCTCCATCCCGGGCCCCACAAACTTGCTCCGGGCGTTTTTGCCATCACACCACGGAGAGAAAGTAGGTCACGGCTGAGTCCAAGCCTGGCTGAAGCCGAGGCAGCCGAGCCTCGAAAGCTCTCCCACAGAACACACTTTGGGGTCGTCGTTTGCAATGTTGTTTGGTTTTGGTTTTTTTATTATGATGAAGATGATGGTTTATTTTGGACACCGTGGGCGATCAGCTGAGCCGGCTCCTGTAGTCCAAGCTGGAAGGAGAGGGAGAAGGGAGGTAGTTTGGGAGATGGAGGTGGGGATGGATTTATTTTTCGCTCTTCCCCAGTCCCCTCCGAGAGAAATACTAAGTTGCAAAAACCCATCCTCCGCCTGTCAGGGCTCCTGCACCTCTCCGTCTGCCCTCTCCAGCCACCGACCGCTCTCTCTAAAAACCAGCAGATAAACCCCAACCCAGACGAGCCTTCAGACCGGGTATTTAGCTGAAATTGTTCACCGCAGTAAAAGCGAGGCTTTAAACCGGTTTTCCACCCTCAGGGCTCCGTTCGAGCACACGTGTGTGTTTGTTTTCAGGGTGACTGTGCGGAGGGTTAAATTGACAGTCCTTTCCAGGAAAAAAAAAATTAAAAAAGGAAAAAGAAGGAAAAAGAAGGAAAAAGAACTAAAAAGAAAGAAGAAGAAAAAGAAAGAAAAAGAAAGAAGAAGAAAGAAAAACAGAGAGGGGGGGAAGGTGTTTTCTATAATACCAGTAAAAAACAACTAATTAAAAAATCCTGAGGCCCTAATCTGCTCCCTCTCCTCCTTCCCCTGGCCTCAGGGTAAACCCCGAGTCACTCCGGAGTGGCTCCGGGTTCGCCCTGGGGATCCGGATCTCCCCTCAGCTCTGCGGCGATTACAAACCTAAATAAAGCCGATTTGGGAACGGAGGGGAAGGGAAGGGGGAAGGGGGAGAAAGGAGTTTTCGTTTGAATATTTCCTTTTGCTAATTGCTGGTGCTGCGAGTGTAGACGCAAAGGTAGAAAATAAACCCGCATTGTGAATACAAACATCACTCCCGATCTCTATAGAAGAGTATATATAAATATACATCTATTTACACACATCCAGGTATGCATAAGCGAAATGTACAGTAACAGTAACCCAGCAGTGGGAGGGAAAAAAGTTTGCTGATGTTGCAGGCTTACATAAAATTTTCTTTTAACGGCTCATACTTTTAGAAAGAAAAAGATTTACTCCGAATTCAGCTGGTTAAAGCAAAATGAAACAAAAGCTCACATTAACATGACATGAGGTTTATTATAGGTCTGCTTAGAATGAAGAGGTAAGAGTGGGAAAAAGTATGGACACTTTTGAGTCAGACAGAAATAAAATACCAACATTTCTGAGAAGCAATATTTATTGTCCTTTTTTTTTTTTTTCTTTTTTCTTTTTTTTTTTTTTTAATGTAGAGACATGTCCTGAATTTCCCCAAAGCCTAGATTGGGAAAATAAAGACTTCTTGGCGTTATAAGTAAATCCGTCTGCAGAATCGAAGCAGCACCAACATTCAAAAAAACTGAAGAGGAAAATACAACAAAACACAACAATCTCTTTTTTTTTTATTCTTATTCTTATTATTTATGTAAATCAGGTCATCACTGGACAAGAAACCAATTTCTACCCATTACCATAACAGCTTGTCTATAAAGAACAGAAAAGATTCAGATAGGATACTATCTAGTCAAGCGGGATTTTTTTTTGTTGGTTTTATTTTTTCTTTCTTTTTTGTTTGTTTTTTTATACTTTTCGTTTTTAAATTCCCCCACCCATTCACAGAGGTATAGAGTCACAGATAAATAACCCAAAAACTACTTGCTCGCCATATTTACACATTCCCGTTAAATTAAGCATAAATAAATATATACAAACTCAATACTGAATGCCTCTCTGCATTTCTTCTCAGGAAGAGTCGATAAACTGATATTTCTCACTGCATGGTCAGATTTTTCAAGAAGAGGAGGTGAAAGGGATCGTTTGGGGCATAAAAGGAGAATTTTTTATTATTTTTTCTTTCATCTTTCCAGTTTCGCATTCACTTTTTCAGAGCTTTGCGTCTGTTTGGGTTTTTTGTTGTTTTGTTTTTTGGGGTTTTTTTTGCCTTTATTTCTCGCTGGCACACAGTGTTTCGTCTCTCTCAAAATGTTCAGGCGTTTGCCAGTGTGTTTGGGGATCTTTTCTTTTCTTTTTTTCCCTTTGTATAAGAAAATATACTATTTGTAAAAAGCCTACGGTCTCTCTCACACAGGGAAGCCGGAGGGGAGGGGGAGGTTGTCTGGATCGATCTGGTAAATGCTTACGGCAGCTGAAACAAGCACCAAATTCTCCGAGAAATGTATTAAAACAGAGCCGGACAGGTCTGTGTGATAAACCGGTCAGAAAGAGAGGAGCAGGGGAAGGGAATAAGCCCTTTGGGCACAGCTAAAGGTCTTAAAACCATCCTTCCCCCACTCCCTCCCAGCCCCAAATGCAAATTTGGGGATTTGGGGAGAGATTGGTCTGGGATGCAAAGGGTCTTTAAACAGCTTCTCACAGAGAATTTCTATTAGGTGGGACAAGACACAACCCGATTTTGAAGAAACCGTCGGGTTGTAAAAGGATTCCCATAAAATTGGCTTCTTGTTTCCATCACGTCTTGTGTGAATAACAACCAGGAAAAAAAAGTCAGGGAGCATATGAAAATAAAGATCTTTCCGACGGCAAATAAAGAATTGTTATTAAAATAAAAAGAAAAAAAAAAATTGAGACTAAGAATGAAATAAAATTTACAGCAACCCACCTGTTTGGTTTGAAAACAAACTTTTCATGGTCTCTCCTCAAACTTTTCCCTTGAGTTACAAAGCAAAGCTGCCGTGTTAATCCTCCTGTTTATTGATTTATGATCCCGAGGAAACCAAATCTTTTAATAACTCAATTATCAGATAAACGTCTGAGGTGCCCCGCCAACACAAGTAGTTGGGCTGGGAAACTGGAGGGAGCAGGAAAATACCTTCCAGAGGGAGGCTGAGTTTAGTTTGGGGGGACCTCTGTACTCAGCACTGGTAGGAGCCACCAAGCAATGGATAATTCCCTCTGGAACCAGCACTAGGCTGTGGGGAAGGACAGAGAAATGTGCTCCTCTCCTGTTTTTTGCCTGATTGCATTAAATCATAAACCTCGAGAATTTTGTCTCGACACTTTGGAGAACAAATAGGGGGAGGGCATCCCACTGCAGTCAAAGGGAATTTGGCTTTATTTCGCCTGAGCAGCCTGGCGTTTGCAGTTTGTCTCCTCCAGGTGGAAGGCACGAGGGACAGACTGAAACTCTTCCCTCAACCTGCTCAGAGTCTAGGTCGTGGTCCAGGCGACCAAACCTGTGCCTAGAGGAGATTTCAGCAGCAGCAGGATCAGGCCCTCAGAAGTTCCAAGGGTTCCCTCTCCCCATTAACTCACAGTGGTGGTGGGATACTGTCCTGCAGTTAAAAGGAGCATCCCCTACATTTCCCCAAAGACAAGGAAAGGCCATTCCCAACATTCCCCCAAAGCCTTCAGCTGGAAGCTCTGGGGTGGCAGGGAGCAGGTTCCCATGGCCCTGCATGTGCAGCTGGAGAGGTGGAAGACTCAGAGCTAATTTGGCGTCTCCCCACACCCAAAAGCCTCACTGGGCTGGGTGATGCTGGAGGGCTGGACCCACAGGCTCCTCACAAATCCTGTTTGCAGGGGGCACGCAAGACAACATCCAACACTTGGTGCTCTGCTCCAATGAACAGAATATTCCCACCAGGCAGAGAAGGGAGCTGTGCTTCCAGGTGGGGCCATTTGCTCCTCCCCAGATCCCCTCGTTCCCTTTCCCTTGCATCACCGCTGGGCCATGCCCTACACTGGAGCCTGGACTGTCCTTCCCCAGAGCCTGAGGAACTTTGGGGTGGTTGGCAAGGGGTGACATTTGGAGGACTGAGGGCTGCCTGGGAGTTGCCTTTCAATCTGAGGGTCCCCAGCCTGCTGGTGGAGGATCCATGATTTGACCACCACACCTCCTCTGGTGACATCCACAGGGATGTGACAATCCCTGCCACAACCAAACCCACTGGCAGGGACCTGCCAGGCTGTAAGACTGCCTCCAACCCATCCCAACAGCCCTTGGAGAAGGCTGCCTGCCTCAGTTCCCCCATTTTCCCACAGGAGAAACCGCGCAGCACTCTGCCCCAGAGGAACCAAAGGTACGTGAGCAAGGAGCAGCTCAGGAGAGGCCACTGCTCCTCGGAGCTGGATGATCCCTGGATTTCTACGGCCACATTTGCCCAAATCACAAGTAGAGAACAAGAGCTGAGATCTGGCTGCATGAAGATCTGAAAAGCAGAGCAGGCCCTCAGCTGTAAGGATGTCTCACAGAGCCGAGGGCACTAAGGGGGACAAGAGGATCGTTTGCTCTTTTGTTTTGAGAATGTTTCATTGAGGGATGTCGGAAGTATTGCTGAATTATTTCTCCCTCACGATTCTCTTTGGAAGGTATCTCAAAATTAAAGCAAGGCTAAGGTTTCTCTCTCTCTCTCTGGTTTTGATTTCACGTGTGCCTGCTTGGGATGGTGGCACTGAGTCCTTCAGCTTTCCCAGGGATCCTAGGAGGAGGCCTGACCCCACTGGAATTTTGCCAGTGACTCAAGGAGATTTACCCACACCCAGTTCTGACATAAGCAAAAAGATGTGTTAGTGCATGAGCCCTACCCCACTGAGAAACACATGCAATTACCCGACATGGCAGGATCCAAACAGAAATTCACATCCTTACACTTCAGCGTTATTTTTACCAGAGAAGGCAGAGAAATGTATGTTTAAAAAAAAAAAAAAAAAAAGAGAGAGAGGACAGAAATAAGACCTCCCCTTCACCCCCACCACCCCAAATCATATGCATAAGACATCCTGTCAGACACCAAACCACCAAGAAAAACATTGGAGTTAAGAAGTTTTTGCCCCCCTTACCACACCGACTTGTTCTAAAGCAAGAGTCACAAGACTTTTTTTTTTTTTTTTAAGAAAAGCTTTCTAAGAGAAGCAGATTTCCTCAGACTGAGCTCAGAGATCAGGATATTCCCTGGCAAACCCTCCCCACTCCCATCACGAGGAGCCAGCTCACATGGCAACTCTTTGCTCCCTGGGTACAAAACCCTAGTGCCAAGCAAGTGCGGTAACATTCAACACAGCTCTTATTTTCTTTGCAACAGTACACCTTGATTTCAACTTATATTTTTATCTCGTTCAAATTATTCCCTTTGAGCTTCTTTAAAGAAGTGCACCTACAGAATTCAGTAACAACTGGCTTTGATTTGAAAAAGCAAAAAAAGCAAAAAAAAAAAGTATCAGAATATCAGAATTGTGGATTTTTTTTCTCTGTACCTGATATATTGTGTAGGGATCTCTAGTCCTCTTTGAAGAAGCTCATAAGCCAAGCGGGCAAAGCTTTAGGAAACAGAAGAAAATAAAATAGTGCATACTCCTGAGAAAGAATTACATACTCATATCACTCATTTTTTGTTGTTGTTAACAGTTCTTTAAAAATGGGGGAAGATCTCTCTCACACACACAAGTCAAGGAAATTAAGGACTGAAACATTGGCATAGTTAGGAATATAAAACTCCCTAGAGAAAAAGAGGAGATCTCAGAAAATTAAGAAATCAGATAGCGCTGACGTTTTACCAGACCTTACTTCCAAAATTTTGCAACCCATTGTAGACAAGGCATTTTACCATCAAAGACAAAATTACTAAATTACAAAGGTATGTTTGCATGCATTAATATGTGTGGCTACGCACACATATTTTTTATATATATATATATATGTATATATGCACATATATACATATATATCCACAAACATACACGGGATACCCGCGCCCCCCTGGGGAGCCAGGTGTGCACGTACACAGATGCACACACAGAGGCACACACGCACCCAGACACGCCTGTAAACGCTGCCAATCTAAACAGAGAGTCTGTCTAGACCAGGAAAAAAACACAAAATAGCTCTTAAAAAATAGAGCTGGCTGATTCAGCCGAGCCACGGCGGCCCCGAACGTCCCTTCTGGTGGCACCTATGGTTAAGATGCTGCCGTGAACGCAGCTGGTGTTGATGGCTTGGTGAGGGGTCTGGGAGCTCCCCTCCTTTCCTAGTCTAGACAGAACCAGGGTGGTGAGATGAGGTGGGAAGAGCTGAGGGGAATGAGGCCATGGGGTTGCTCAGAAAGGAACACTCTGGAAGATTGTTTTAGTCTAGGTGGAGACAGGACGTTGTTCAAAACAAACAAACAAACAAAAAAGAATGAAATAAAAAAAATAGCAAGACAGACCGTGCAGCTCAAGAAATCAAAGCACTGACACCAAAAATGTTTCTCCGATTTCTTCCAATAAGTTACTCATTTCTTTCTTTTATTATTATTATTAATTATTATTATAATCCCCTCCCCCCCCAATCATTATTTTAAAAATGTGAAAGAACAGAAGTGGGGAAAAAATCCTGGTGGTTGTCTTCACATGTTCCTGGCAAGAGACTCTGAACCACTGGTCTTGCGCCATTGTGCTCCTCTGATCTTAAATTATTGTCTTTCTTTTATTATTATTATTTTTATTTTATTATTATTATTATTTTGTCCTACCTAATAGAATTCTTCCAAAGCCCAATCCAGTATTTTTAAAGCTAAAATTAAGACGGTTTTGTTTTAAAAGATTATCTCTCTCTTTTCTCCTTTTATTTATTTAACTTTTTTTTTTCTTTTCCTTTCTTTCATTCTAATTTTTTTTTTTCTTTTTCTTTCTTTCTTTTTTCTTTCTTTTTTTCTNTGCACGTACACAGATGCACACACAGAGGCACACACGCACCCAGACACGCCTGTAAACGCTGCCAATCTAAACAGAGAGTCTGTCTAGACCAGGAAAAAAACACAAAATAGCTCTTAAAAAATAGAGCTGGCTGATTCAGCCGAGCCACGGCGGCCCCGAACGTCCCTTCTGGTGGCACCTATGGTTAAGATGCTGCCGTGAACGCAGCTGGTGTTGATGGCTTGGTGAGGGGTCTGGGAGCTCCCCTCCTTTCCTAGTCTAGACAGAACCAGGGTGGTGAGATGAGGTGGGAAGAGCTGAGGGGAATGAGGCCATGGGGTTGCTCAGAAAGGAACACTCTGGAAGATTGTTTTAGTCTAGGTGGAGACAGGACGTTGTTCAAAACAAACAAACAAACAAAAAAGAATGAAATAAAAAAAAAAGCAAGACAGACCGTGCAGCTCAAGAAATCAAAGCACTGACACCAAAAATGTTTCTCCGATTTCTTCCAATAAGTTACTCATTTCTTTCTTTTATTATTATTATTAATTATTATTATAATCCCCTCCCCCCCCAATCATTATTTTAAAAATGTGAAAGAACAGAAGTGGGGAAAAAATCCTGGTGGTTGTCTTCACATGTTCCTGGCAAGAGACTCTGAACCACTGNTCTTTCTCTCTCTCTCTCTCATTTTCTGTGTTTCTCTTCCTTGTCTCCAGTTTTACTACCTGGTCCTTCGCCAGATGTGTGCCTGTTAGCAGTGTTGTTGTTCAAGAACATCTTGTCCATGCCTTTGAGAGCTTCAGTCAGGTAGTTTTGGAGGGCCGTGAGGGCAGCGCAGATAGCGGGGGCCCCAAAGCCGTGAGTGATGAGGCTGAAGTGAGTCAAGCAGCTCTGAATGCCCGGTTCCAAAATAGGGGTGGGCCGGCTGTTTCCAATGGGCGTCCTGTCCTGGGCCAAGAGATCTGTGAATTCTTTACAAAGTTGCCTGCAAGGAAGAGAGAAAGGCGAAGAGAGGGAGAGAGGGAAAGAAGAGCGGTCGTTAGGCTCAGCCAACAATTCTCTGTGACAACCAAGGGGCAGGTTCAGGCTAAAAGTGATCCCAAAATATGGGATGAGACCTTTTTCCCACCACCGTTTCCCCCAGCAGTTCTTGAGGATCAGCCATGGTGAGCCAGCAGCGCCCTGCTCAGAATGATGCTTTTCAGGGCGTAACACCAGTTCTGGAGATTAAAATCTCTCCAGCAGCCACAAGGATGCTTCTGAAGCACTGTGGAAACCCAGCCCTGCTTGGTGGCTTCAGAAACAACCAGGCTGGAAGGGAGATGTGCCCTGGATCTGCCAAGGACCCGTCCTGCTGGAGGCCTCCTGGAGGGCTGACCCTGGCTCGACGCAGCTCCCAGAAATACTGCTCCTGAAGGAAAGCACAGCCAAGCACTGAGAACTGCTGGGTGGCGCAGGGAAGAGCTAAAACAGAGCCTCTCTGAGACTGCTCAGGCTGGCCCACCTTATTGAGAAAAATCAGGATTTTGGGACTCCAGGCTGGCTAATTCATGGCATGAGGAGCCAAGCGAGCACTTCCCATTTTATTCTGGGGGGGGGTGACACCCCAATTAACACATCAGAGTTGACACCTGGCTTATGGTCGTTTGCCTGCACCTTTGAAAAATCAGATTTGATTTTCCTAATGAATTCACACACAAGCACTTTCTTTTGAATTACTCTGGTCCAAAAGACCTTCAAGTCAACAGGTGCCTGGGCAATGTAGAAACCCTGGGGGCTGGTGGGGTTCCCACAGGAGTGGTTTCTTTAAGGATACCCAAAGGAATCGGTTTTTAAGACAGGTGCCTACCCAGGGACTGGAGATAAAAAAGACCAGAATTTAAAAAAAAAAAAAAAGGAAAAAAGGAATCCTTAAAAAAGACATTCGACTCTCATCCTCTGAAATTCTCTGAAATTCCCAGTGGGTTAAAGGTTTCAGAGGGTGGGGAAAGATAAAGGTCTAGTTCTATGTGTATTATCCATTAAGAAAGTGCAAAAGAGGAAACTTTGAATTTGGAGAACAAACAGTAATGAGTCCAACATTTTACATCTTCAAAGAGCAAAGCAGGGTCTGTGAGCAATTAAAGTTCTGGGACATTAATATCTTCTGACCCTGCGGAAAAGGGCAATCAAATTCCAATCACGTCTAAAAAACATCTGGACAAATTTGAGCAAATGATTTTTCAACCCTCCATATATTTCTTTAAATTACACTGTCATCGGAGGCAAGCCACGTCCCAGAGCATGAAATAAATGAGAGCTGTTTGGGCTGGGATTTTTCTTTCTTGTCTTTATTTTTCTCCCCCCCTTTTTTTTCCTGACAGACGATGATGTGTGAACACTCAGCACCCACTGCTGAGTACCCGAGCAAACATGAAGCACCCAGTAAGTAGCCTGGGAGGCACAGCCTCGTGTAAATCACCACATACAGCACAGCCACCGAGGAAATCCCAAGGGAGAGAGGTGGGTTTGGGGGGGCAAATCGAGAATCATTAGCAGTGCATGATGATGGGCTTTTATTTTTTTTTCCTCCTTTTTTTTTTTTAAATATATATTTTTAATTAAATCACATGGGAAAGACATTGCAATTTGGTAGCAGACAGACAGGTGTGTGAGAGCAGCAGGAGGGACAGATGAACACACTGTGGAAGCAAAATATAAATTTTTGGTCCACTTTACATAAAAATTATTTAGCTGGGGTTGGTTTGGAAGTGATGTACAGTAAGCTAGGGGAGCATCCCCTACAACCACTACAGGGGCAGGGTCTGTTGGCAGGAACCCCGCTTCAGAGGGATGCAGAGGTCCTTTGGGCCATTCGAGCATCCTTCCTCCACGCGGGGCTGTTGGGATTTAGAGCCTGGAAATTCCGACTGCTTTTCAAGCGGGCTCAGAGGAAGAGTTTGAGGAGAGGGAGGATTTTCTCCGAGAAGGACAGAAAAGGATGAGTTAACTTGGCACTCACTTTGTAGCAAGCAGCATGTTTTTCCTGGAGTGGAGGTCGCTGGGGTCCGTGTGCTGTCTGTTCAGGTACTCAGAAACAGCTTTGGCTGGGAACTCCGTTTCACAGATGTACCCAAAATCCCGAGCTAAATGAACGGCCTCACCTGGAGAGAACGAGACGGGGATTAACACCTCTGGGCACCGCCGGCCCCGGGCTGGGCTGGCTCCGACCCGCCGGGACACCGGGCTGAGCCCACCGCTCCCCTGGGAGACACCAGCTCCTTTGAGAAACCTGTTATCATCCCTTCCACCTCAGGGACAGGCTCCATACCATCCCTTGTGCCTTAGGGACAGGCTCCAGTTGTGTGTTTTTCCCCCCACCAGCCCTGTTTTGGGGACAGAAGTCGATGGGACAGATTTTGAGCTGATCAGATTTGTCTTTGCTGCACTGCACTCGTGTCGGTCTGTACCCATCAGCTGCTTGTGCAGAACGGAGGGAAGAGTTCACACACACCCACCACACACACACAACACTTTAAAATTAACTGGGCCAGAGAAAAATGCGAGGGGAAACTGGGCAAAGCATGAAAGACTAAGGACCCACACTTCTCTTGAGAGCAGAGAAACCATTCCTGTTTCAATACCTCCGATCGTTGTTCAAAATTTTACAATGTGGATATATTGTTAATACTAATGGTAATTCTTTGTGGGACATTGTAGACGCACTTTATCCACACACAGGGCACTTGCATCATTTTCACAGTTATCACCACATCTGTAAAATTATGGAGATAACTGCATTTAGGCCAGTGGCAATTTAACAATCTGCATTTTTACTGACCATAGTGCAACAAGAACTCCTGTCCGCCAGGTGGAAAGATACCAACTAATGGCAACTTTTTCTGTGAACAAAATAATTTATTATTCTAACTCTAATTCTAATTCACTTTTCCTGCCTGCCTGGTTTAGGTTTCTTGCCTACAGAGGTTTGTGTCATCCAACTCCTACTGATGTACTTCATGCCACAAGTAGAAGACAGTAGCTGCAGAAAGGAGGGAAAGAGGAGGGGGGAAAAAAACCCCTCAGACTCTAGAGGGATTCCACCAGATTATAGCTCAGTCCCTCTAGAATAAAGCGTTAAACCCTTTAAAGCATCGCCCGAGGGACGAGGGGGAAGATTTCCAACACGCAGGTATGTCTAATAACTCCAAGACCACGTTATTTTTAACAGTCAGGAGTTGCTTTCCAACGTCATCTCCTGCTTTCCAGTGCTTCTCGCTAATCATCAAACCGGTTAATGAGGGCGAGAGCACCCGGCAGAGCCTGGAGGGGGGGTTCCCGAGCCGGGCAGGGTCCTCCCAGGCAGCGTTCGGGCAACGCGGGCCGGGACCGACCGGAGCGTTCCTGTTCCTGGCGATACAGGAGCAGCTCCGCTAAACCTGGCTGCTGGCAGGAAGGGGGAAAAAAAAAAAGATAAAACTCCANGGAAGGGGGAAAAAAAAAAGATAAAACTCCATCAGGTGTGGCTTCTTACAAAAGGAGGGAGCTCTCTGGAGGCAAACTGTTGATTTGTAAGGGAATCAGGGGAGAGGAGGGGAATGTACACCTTACCGCACACGTGACACAGATTTTAGCATCACTACACAACCCCACCGGCTTTTGAACCTCACACCAGCTTCGGGGAGGGGCTGGCGCTGCTGCGGACAGGGTGCACGGTCTTGCACGCACACCGCGGGCGTGGAGCTGCACGAACAGGGCTCTCAAGGGAACTTGTGCCCCCCGCAATGCTTCACACCTGCGATAGCGAGACCCTCTACCGTAACCTGCGCTGAGCCTTGCACCCTCGGCATCACCCACGTGCGGGTACCAGGAGGAGCTCCCGCCCCTCAGCCCCCGTCTTTTCGCGAGCCTTCCTTCAGCTCTGCGAGCGGCAAGGTCTTGTCGCTCACGTAACTCAGTCAAAAGAGTTGAAAAGTTAATATCCAGCACAAATATTTATGCTCGCTTTATAGGCAGAAGAGATAAGTGGATTATTTATATGCTTCTCGGTGTGTATGGGTAATGCAGATGCATATAATTCATAATTGCATCCATACTATTCCAGTTAGGTTTTTTTTGGAGGAAGTCCAACTTCTCTTAGCATAAACACACACATAACCCTAAACTTATTAGTGGCTCTAAATTTTCCTTGTCAATACAGTAACAACAAATCAAAGAAACACTCTGGCCACCAAAATGACATTAGTTGACTTGAAATGACTTGAAACTTCAGTCTCCCCTTCCCTCTCTCCTTCCTCAGGAGTAGCTGGTCTCCTTGTTCAGCTACAGCCACCTTAAGGGAAACCGAGCTCTGCTACTCTTAAATTGCTCTGCTTTCTTACAAAAGAAAAAAAAAGAAAAAGTAATTTGGTATTATTTTTCCTCACTGAGCATCTTGTAGCGGCCATAAATCAGCTCAGGAGGAGCGGATTAGCGGGAGGATGGAGTAGACCTGGAGTCGGAGAGCACAGGGTGGAAATTAATAGCAGTGAGGAATGGGACTGCCCTGCAGAGTTACACATGCACGCAAACGTACACACATATATCCACACGTACAGACACAGACACACTCCCTCACTCTTGCCACCAAGAGGGATCAATGATCCTCCAGCCAGTGACTTCGTTTTTGGGAATGGGATCCTTAACCGGGCCGGTGTTCCTCCTCACCCGCCTTGATTTTCACCTCTGCAAGGTTTCAAGGTTTTCCCATCTGATCCCTAAAGCTGGTGGGAATTTTTTTTTTTTTTTTTTTTTTTTTTCTGTAAATGTCAGACAGGAGCTCAGACCAGGCAGGGGTGTGAAGGGAGCTGCGACTCTCGGCTTACCTTCCACCAGGGAGGTGAGTAAAGTGACATTTGCGGCCTTACGCCTGCCGGCTGGTAAATTCAAACCGATTTTTTCTAGCCTTTCTCGCAAAGATCTCCCCCCGTTTTTCGATTTGGCTCTAGAATTGCAAAGAAATTAACATCGTGATTAACCCCGCAGTGTTCCTGGAAGAAACGTTTAGTCTGTGCAGTCAGCGGAGCCTGGGAGGGTTTTCACTCGACGTTAAAGACTCTGGGGGTGTTGATTTCTGCTCAGGTTTGCTGAGATTTTCTTAATTTCTCCCAGGGGTAGAAGTGGGGATGAACCCACTTTTCTCCCGATTTTATCCAGGGAAATCAAATAACGCCAAACAGCAATAATTAATGGAAAGGTTCTGATCTAGAGAGCAAATGGGTATGACACCAACTTGTACTGAGATGGAGCAAACGGATGGGCAAGGAAGGTAGAGGAGGATTAAACCCTCTGCTATTCCGGGAGAGTCAGAATGGGACGAGGGGATAAAAAACCAAATAAATCTGAAAAGTTCGAAGGGAGTGTGTGGGCGCCTGTGCATAAACCGAAAAGGAGGGAAATATTTATTAAGCTGTTTCCCGCGTGTGAGTGTGTTCTTGTGCGAGGAGGCGATGCTGAGAGGAAGAGCTCACCTGAGGCAGGGTGCGTTATAGAGGGAATGGATTGCCTGGGGGAAGATTGGCATATCTGTCGGAGGTTACTGATAAGGGCAATAAAAGGATGAGTGAGCTATACGTGGGAAATTCAGAGCTATTGTTCGAACGCCCATACATATGTAAACCCGCAGGGATGAATCTGGCCACCTGCGAAGTCAGGGAGAGTTTTGGCACCTAAGAACAGAGTCTATCCCAACTCTCTCCTGATTCTTACTTAAAATTTAAGAATTAGCAGTCACTCTTAGGGAAAGGAAACCAGAAACACCAGAGAAGCCAGACTGGATTCCCACAATTTTATATCAAAGTAAATAGGGCTGGATGGCAGAATTGCAAGAGAGAGCTTTCTATATTTCATCTGCTCTGAACCAAAATCTTGTTTATAATTTAGATTCAAGATAGGAACTGAAGTCAGCAGCAGCCAATGATTATGGCTTGGGCCACCTCCAGAAATCTGCTGAAGTTCAATAATAATGCTTCTTTACCTTGGTAATTATATTTACCACAGAGCATCTCTCAGACGTTCTCCCTGCTCCATTTGTAGTCGTACAGAAGGAGCAGGCAGGTTAGCATCTGTAAGTAAAAATCTCTGCTGCTCTCCCTGGCAGCTGAACAATTATTACAGACATTCACGTGGAACAGCAGCTATTTTAGGAGACCCTAATTCTCACGTGTATATCTGGGTGACTGACCGCATGTAGCAGAACGTCCCCTCCGTCTCCAGACACGGAGCCGGAGCCCTTGACGTCATCACAGAATTTTTTGCGGTGGCGAGGGGGGAACCCCAAACATCAACTTCATTTTAAAGCGCCTTAGAGCCAAAGTATCCCAATTGCTACTGCAGGAGTTTTCAAGGTATTTCCTCCTCTAAGATCAGCAACTTTTAAACATGATCTGAAGTTTATTCATAGTCAGCCTGTATGCATCTCTCCCTGTCTAAAAGTTATGGTTTTTATTCCAATCTGGTGTCAATCTCACACACAGAAAATGAAATCTAGTACTCTGTCAGCCTGAGTGGGTGAACTGGTACCTCATGCTGTTACCTCATGTCTTCTCCCCTGTTGTGACTGGAGATAGAGCCTTAGCTCACCTTTCTTACAGACAAGCCGTGCTGACAATTCACAGTCCCTCAGGCACTGCCAAGAAGAAAAAGCCCTTTCTCCCTGGTAGCCTTTCCAGCTAATGGCCTCAGAGCTCAAATTCTTCTTGCTTCTACATAAAAGCACAGTCTTCCACTTCCACTTGTTATGATGGAGTCGCAACCGGAACTCAAGGTTATTCCTTGCTCCCCATTTTCTTCAGTACCAATAGTGCCAGCTATTTTGAGGTCTTCAGCAAAATCCACCAGGACATTAGTGGGTGATTTGCACAAATGTTAAGCAGCAAAGGCCTCAAGACCAGCTGCGGGTAATTCTTCCAGCAACTTTCTCTGTGTCAAGCACTAAGTTTCCGAATTTCAGAGCTACTTGTTGGTGGCTTTTCTTTAGTCAGGCACTTGCCTACCTTACAGTTTGCCTGTCAGATCCCTGCCAATTTCTTGTGTGACACCGCGCGTCTTAATTGACATAATTGCCTGATCGTTATTGCCATACAGAGGAAGCCTCGTGGGTTTATCTAGGGAATCCCTAGAAATACCTCAGGTCCTGAAATACTTGCAGTTCAGCCCGAAACACGCCCATCACGGCATTTTATCTTGTCCACTTTCTAAGAGAGAAGTGTGAGGAGGAGAAAAGATAGAAGGTGTGTGCATGGACAAGAGGAAAATCTTTCTGTCTCAATTCCTTCATTTGTGGCTAAACAAGGCCAAATCTTTCTCTCCTCTCCATACATTCATCCCAATGCTTTAACACAGCATATTTTCACCTTACCACCGGCATTACACACGCAGGCTCTGACAATAGGATCAACGCATATTTGAAATCATCTGTACTGCTGACCAAGGGTTTCTGGTGCATGCACGGAGGCCCGGACACACTCACACACTTTCCCCAGCCTCTTACCTTCTAAGTACTCCTCCTAGGAGGGACGCGTTCAGACACTCTGGAGGGGAAAGGCGTCTTTGAACTTCTCCCACAGTTACTTTATACTTTGAAGTTGAGCTAAGCAAAGACAAGCGGCCAGGTACAGAGCAAAACACCTCTCCGGTATTGACTGAAATTCCACCCAGGAAGCCATCTTTATTCATCATCAAAGAAGTAACAGATTTTGGAGGAACCGGAACTGGAGAAAGAAAAGGGGAGGAGGGGAGAGAGAAACCATCACGCCACGAAGGAGCACAGGATAACCACAGTCTGTCCGACATGCACAGAACAGCAAAATGAAAGGGAATTTTGAATCTCTGGCTACCTCCAGCAACCTAAAGGGTGCTGCTCCCCCAACCTCTAGGAAACTGCTCCATGAATGATGGATGGAGAGAAGGGTGGTACAGTACAGCCTCTATGCAGGGTTTGATCATTGGGAAATAAAATACATATTGGCAAGCACCTGGCAACTTTCGGGTTTGAGCCTGTGTCTCACCCAGAGCCCCCCGATGCCTTTTGTACAACGGACAGCGCCTTTCTGGAGGGGAAAAAAAGAGGAAAATTTACTTTTTTTCGGCTAATGTTTCCATTACTGCTAAGCTGAGCCAGGAATAAATTCACTACACAAAGGGAGTTGCTGTCTTAAATAAGTATCAAGGCTGGAGGATACAGCAATGAGAAGACAGCTCTGTTATTGCTTTGTGTTTTTATTAAGTCTGGTTTATGAAATAAAATGAGTCTTTTCCTTCAGAAAAATGAACACCAGGAAAAAATATCTGGTCTAACCATGGTGTTCTCCAGTCTGATCATATTGTGCTGTCCGTGAATTAGTAGGAACTCTCCTGCTCCTAAATAAAACTGATTTAGTTACTGCAACATGTATTTAAAGGTAGTTATAGGGAAAAGTAAGATAATGATAAAGTGAAACTAAACAAAATAAAACCATGTTGTTCTCTCCAAGATAAAAAGAAGTATTTATTTTCTCTGAGAAACCAGTGACTTTATTTTAAGAGTAACCAAGAGGATTATAACGAACAAATTCCTATAATAGCAACCAGACACACTCAGAAATAAACAAAAAAAATTGGTTAAACTAAAACTGAGAGCAATTCCCCTGTGACGTGAATTTTGTTTACAAATGAACTTAAATAGCTCTCTCATAATTGTGTGTAACTGTTATGATTTACAGCAGGTGCTCTAATCAATCACCCAATCACTTTAATTTATAGGGAGCCTCGCTGCATTTTCCCAGTTGTTTCATTTCTGCAAGTAATTGATAACAAACCGTACTTAAGGTATGTTTTATGCAGGAGTTAATAAGAGCTGACAGCTGCTACTGCTGCTTCCTCTCGGATCCGCGGCAACACGCGTTTCCTTATAGAAAATATACGCTGAAATTGTGGCTTTTGCTGGTGGGAGAGCCCTGGCAGTCCAGCGGGCATGTTTCAGAGGAGAAGACTAATTGATTACACACCCTCTTCGAGCAGATACTGCTCCACAATCTCCCGTTTCCACTCAATCAATTGCAAAACCAATTCGGCAAATAATAAGGTTCTATTATGCACATATGCCAGCTATTTAGGTAGTTATAATATATGTCAGTTAAGTCATAAAAGCCCTGTTTATTTGCAACATATCTGGAGAATCAAACCATTAGGGTTGAGCGGATATTTAAGTCGTCTGGAGCTGCTAAACAATAAGATCGGGTATCCTAATATATTACCAAGTGCTAACTACTGGGCAATTGCCAATTTTATAACCTCAGTGCATGGAATAGACACAACCGTGTTTCACTGTTTTTATTACAGATCATTTCCTACTGCCAGACCAGACCCCCACAATAAAAGCTCTATAACAGCTAAAAACCAAAAGGCATGTCGATTTTAGATATACATATTGCTTCGTATGCCTTGTATATAGTCTCCAGTATAAACAAATTATTTTGAGTGGCTTGACTTCAGGGAATCGGAAAGTGAAATGGATTCCTATTTCTCTATTATTTTTAGTTAGGCACTTTATGCAGCTCATAAAGGCGGTTTCAAACAGTTTGAGAACAGCTCAGAAACAGTTATAAAAGAGTTAGAGGCCCACTCCTGCTTTCGTTGCTATTATTAGGAATTTTTTTTGCCATTGATTCTATAGGAAAAGACTCGTTTGTATATCAGAGGCAGTACCAGCAGACCAAAAAATTGTATTTATATTTTCCCCCTCGTTATACATAAATGTATCTCTTATTTCATGCACAAGGGTCTGTTTGAGTGAAGCATCAAGTAGAAAAAATAGAAATTAAGAAAAAAAACCCCAAAGTTGAATTAAAGCAATGCCACCAGACAGATTTTGATGACTGGCATTTTTTTCTCGGGACGAACACACGGGCTCTGCGATTCGAGTACACCTTTACCGTGGCTATATTTAGTGACCAGTTTATCAGGTCACTGTCCAGTGAACTGAGAAATTAAACAAGAGGCAGCAATTCCGCGAACATCTGATCTTAGTCCAAACTCACTAAAGAGAGAAGGACCCGTGAAATGCTTAAACGTACCTCACCCCGCTCGCTTTGGCCTTTTGGAGCACTCATTACATTAGTTAACCTTTGAATTATGGATTTTCACGTGCTCGGTGCCTTTTTTTTTTTTTCCCCTTGCAAATTGCTTTTGGGAAGCAGGCTGGCTCCCTTCCCTGCTATGCTGAGAGCTCCTCAGCTTCTCTTCCTAGCAGGGTTTCCCTGAAAAGGACGCTATGAACAAACCCATCAGCTGCAGCCTGATAGCTCTGAGCCCGTCTGAGAGGCTTGCCAGGCGGTGTAAGCATATCCATCGCAATTTCATAGCTTCGGAGAGATCTATTCTATCTAGGCTCTATATCTTCTGTAAATTACCTAATGCTGCCTCAAAAAAGTGTTTGCCATGGAATGAATTATCTCTATCTATATCATATCTGTATGTTTATCATGGCTGGAGCTTTTCAGATACAGCCCAGGCACCAGCGGAGATAACGGAACGTGGAGCTTTCGTGGGTGAGGAGATCTCCGCGCCCGTGCGTGCGGCTGCATGTGGCAAATCCCTGCGCGTATGTAAATAAACCCTAATGCAGGGTATATTTTTAGCCGATGTCAACTTCCCCAGTTGGTCAGGGGCTGCCACAACTGCTGAAATGACACAGAATAACACACACGTACCCACGCAGCGCCCCCACCACTCCTGCTTTCACTTTATCCCATTTAGTTCTTGTTATCCCCAGTAGAAACCGTTCGATTTTCTTTCACTCCCAAACTCTATTTGCTGCGTGTACGTGAGCACTCACAAATATATAATTCCTCCTTTCAAAATCGCTGCCTTCTCCCTTCTTTAATATTTCTTTATTTACCTCCTTTGTATCTCTTTTTTCCCCCCTCTCCTTTTCCATGTCTTTATCTCTTTTTCCTCCCTCTTTTTTTTTTTTCCTCTCCTCCTGTGGTTACTTCCAGCCTCTTTGTCATTTCTCCCCCTTCCATTTCTCTTCAGCTTATCAATAAACCGGGAGAGCAACAGTAGCCGCTTGATTTGTTAGTAATTATAAGCATACTGTTCCTGCAAACGGGATCTCTAGATGAGTGAGATCGCTTTAAAACGACAGCAGGAAATGGTGGGGAAATGGAGCATGGCGAAACTCAGCGTGAAGCTTTCAGTTCTTTACATGTTTACAATTTTCTGTGCATACATTAAGTCTTAGGCTGCTTTTTTTTTTTTTTTTTTTTTTTGTGGTTTTCTGTTGGGTTGCTCGCCACAAGCGTGTGAAAATGCGCACAAATGTGAACGCACAAGTGGAAATGGGGTGAAAAAAGCTGTTTTAACGACAGCAAAACTGAAGAAATAATAGATATATGTCCTGCAAACAGCTGTTTAATAAGGGTTTAAGCTATGGATATCATTGCAATAACCCCGCTGAATAATTTGGTAGTCGAACAGCCAGTCAAATAATCAATCAGAAGTAATATTTCTTGTATTTCTTACTAAAAAACGTCGTGGACAAATTAATTACTACTAAACTATCAAACTACTTTCATTTTTTTTTTTTTTTTTACTCTGCCTACTGGGCTTTAAATGAGTAAAAAGTTCTTTGTCCGTGCTAACAACAGGACCTTGCTGTAACTGGCGATTTGGTCTGACTCAGCAGCCAAGCCTGAAACGTCCGGGAGCAGCGTCTTATACACTAAAACTAAAGAGACCCGGATCTTATCTTAATTTTAAGGAACAAATGCAAAAAGTGCGGGTTCATCTCCCATTTCCTTCTGTCCCCCTCGTCCCCTCCTCTCCTCCCGCCCCTCTCCTACACCGCAGTCCCCGTCCCCTGAGCCGGGACGAAATTTCAAGGTGGAATGTATTCCCTCGAAACTGTTTTGTATTTAATTGGAGGGGATCCTCAGGTTCCGTGGGTAATCCAGGAATAAGCACGAAACTGAGTGGCACTGAAGCAGCATCTCCTGAGCCCCTGATCTGTCACCTGAAAAGCTGAGGCCAGAGTGGTTCTCAGTTAATCATTTATCAGCTGCTCCAAGGGGTGGGGAGGAAACTCGTGCTGGATTATTAGCAGCTAAAAACGAAAGGTTAAGACACCTCCTTTTACGTGTTTCCTTAAAATAGGAGGAACAGCGGAGCGTGTTTGCAAGACCATGAATTAAGGTCTTCAAGTTAAAATGGCCTTTCATGCTAAATCAGATGTGAGTGTGCAGACGATGGTCAGAAACAGCTGAAAGTAAATAAATACATCAGAATAATTTTAAGGTCACTGACTGTGCCCCAGAGTCACAAAAAATTAACTTGGGACTCAGGCCGTGTAAGGTTTTGCAGGAAGACAACTTCTTTCGCCACAGAGAGTGCCAAGGAAATTTCAGATGAGCATTTGACAAGGGGACCCGATCTTTTATTCCTGACACATGGAAAATCTTCCCTTCATTTCAGCAAAAATCGAGGGAAAGGTCTCAAAACGTGCAGCCGGTAGGCTCTGAAAGCTGAGTTAAATCTGATATTAATGCTCTTGGTGATTATTATCATCTTGATGATTTATCTGGCTCCCTCCCTCCCACTTCCACCACCCAAATCCTAATGGAAGTGGGAGTTAGAGATGATTTTTTAATGTCTCGTTGGATTTTTAGACTGTTAATGTACCGCATCCTTCTCATTATTAGTTTATTGATTGTTCATTGACCAGCCCCCTTCAAATCGTATTAACCACCCTCTGCCAGTTTAGATTAGGGGAGTTTAAAAAGCACCTTTCATTATTTCAGCGCCACCACCACCACGGTGGAGTTCAGGCTTGGTAGCTTAATGCTCGCTCTAATGGGGCAGCTAAGAGACAAGGGGCCACGGTCCCTGCCTATTGCATTAATAGCTCAAAGGGGGCTAATACAGAAAATTAGCCTTAAACGAGCTCTGGAGATCTCCAAATGAAAGAGCCATTTATCACGCTGGCTACCTTCACTCCACTCGTTTGCTCTCTCTACTGGGAACAACTCATTTCCTCTTAACTAAATTACTTCAGAAATGTCAAGTAAGCTCAGATAGCAAACATAACAAGAGCCTGGGTGTGTGTAATCTGTTGTGCGGGATCGATACGTGAGATAAATCAATAGCCGTGTATGAATCCCTATATAATTTCCTTAATATTTTGGCAAACCTTTTGCATAGAGAGATAATTCCCTCTGCAGGCCTCAAAGGCCATAAAGGAACAGACACAGCCTGGGTGATATAATTAAGTTTAGGCTTCAAGTCCCCATCATACTTTTCCCACTACTTTGCAATTAAAGAATTTTAGGCACTGAATTAGAATTGGGTGAAGCAGATCCCCTGCACCCCTTGTCTACCAAATATGTAACCCAGGAGTGTTCCCCTGCACAAAAATCAGTCAATACCTGTGTGTCTGTCTATCTATCTGTGCCATCTGCCTGCAAGAACGACTCACAGAGTTTAAATAACTTATTCTTGTTTCAAAGTGCATCCTCACAGTTACAAACTGCAGGGAACAAAGCCAAATTGATACTGAACGCTCTCTGTGATGCTCCTTCCCTTGTCCTGATTAAATATTGACTGCCACAAATGTGACCTGCTATTTATTACTCATTTCTCTTCCTCTGCACCCAGGAAACTCGCTGTGCTAAAAAAAAGAAACTAAAAAGCCAGAAACAAAACCCACCACAAACAACAACAACAAAACCCCAAAACCATAACACCAATAAAACCCCAATATTCCTTTATGCTGGAAAGTTTCTTGGAGCTCAGCCTTACTTCTAAGGAAGAAAATTCTGCTACGGTGACTTTTAAACAGTTGCAAATGCATCTCAGGCTCTTTTTTAGCCGCCTTATTTCCAAAGAGCATGTGTCTCCTGTTCATCATGTGTAAACTCAGAGTATCTCTTCTTCTGGCTGCAAATAGGCACAAGTAATCCCACCTAGATGGGACTGGGTCTCTTTGGGCAGCAGCTGCTCCATCTGGGGCCCTTGCAATGCCCACACACACAGAGCACACCTAAATATACGCCTAATGCATATAAAAGCCCATTCCTAATACGTAATAATTGCAGGCATTCACATTCTAGTGCTGCTCGCTGTCTAATTGCACCACCCAGCACGCACATGGAATGTCTCTGCTGTCCTCGTCAGCTGAAGGAGGGAGAGACGCAGGCGTGGGTGTGTGTTAGGGAAAAAAAAAAAAAAAAGTATTTGGGATTGTGTATTCTGCAAAAGGAGCAGCACGGAACAACCTTCGAAAGGAGTCTCTCGACCACGAATCAAGTACCAATTAATCAAATACACCCAAGAGGGAGTGTGTGAGGTGTCAAGTGGGGGTGGGGAAGGGGGAGGAGAGTGAGGGAAAAAAAAAAAAGTTGAAAATACAACCGGAAACCATCAGGTTACAGACCCTGAGTAGAAACCCCACCAAACATTCAAACTGAACCAAAACAGCAGAAATAAACCTTTTTTTTTTTTCTTTTAAAGTTAAGTAACTTTCTGTTTCTTTAAAAAAAAGCCAAAAAAACCAAAAACAAAGCAACAAACCCTTCGACCTTTCAACCGATAGTCATAAATGGTGCTGTCAAATGGTCTTCAAGATTTCATTTGTCCTCCCTCAAATAACCAGACCTTGACCGTGTGTGTGAAAGAGAGACCGTACATGGAGATTTAAATTAAAAAATAAAAAACAGACAACCAACAACAAAACAAACAATAAATACACTGACGGACCTCATGCTGCCTTTAACACATTTTAGACAAACACCCTCCCTGTTATTTTGCTTTACATCCTAGAAGATCGTCGCTGTTAAACTATTTGCGCGCATTTGACAAATAACAAGGTCCTGGAGATAAGTACCGTTGATAGCAAGCACAAGGGACAGAGTTTTTAAACCTCATCTCTGGTACTTAAAATTGAATCTAGAAAGAGAAACTCCTTAGATAATTAAAGATAGCTTTCCCTCCATTTGCAGCGTGTGATCTGTTTAATGTCTATCAGCATAACACAACACTAATCGCCAAGCATCTTCGAGTGACTGTCAGAGAAATGTAAAAAAATTAAGCAGCTGCAATACGCCCAAAATGAGTTATTGTAATTACATTTAATTAGTTTAATTAGTTAATTATTTTGCTTACAGCTGTACAAGAGACTGCAAACATTTGTTAATATCACATTCGCTTTAACAGTATGGGGTGATTCCGCAGTTACACTAAATCATGGGCGCATATGTAGAAAGATGTAAAAAATGGGCACGGGGAAGGGGGGAATCTTGGGGGAAGGGGGAGCCTTGGAGGGAGCGGGGAAGCGGCTGAGGCTGCCTTTCCATGGGCATCTCTTTCTCTCCTCTCCACGTTTGATTCGCCTGGGAAACGCACTTAAGCCCCAAAGGGAATCAACCCCTTCCCCCATTAAAAGCCAAGGGGTCCCCACCGAAGACCATCGAGGGGAGAGGGGGAGGGAAGGGGGGCGGTGGAAGCTGCATTGGAGCACGGGGTGCCCCATTAGAGAGCATTTGTGTAATTAAACCCTTTGAAGGGCGGGGGAGGCGGGGATATAAACTTTTCCTTTCGCATGTCTTATCCCTTCACTCTATCTGCGGATCCAATCAACAATTCATCTTGCTGCCACGGGTGCCTGCATCCCGGAGAAATTCATTGCCCCAAAGTCAAAATATATCATGAAGATATCGCTACACAGTAAAAGTTTGTCTAGCTTGTTGGAATAATCCATACCTTTTTTAATGACAGACTGGTCCAATAAGTTCATACCGCTGTTATTGGCATCTTCAACTGACTGTGGATATAAAAACATCACTATTCAAATTGACTGGATATTAAAGAATCGCGTACATAAATCATGTCATACCAAACTGGAGTCCCTGTTATTTCCATTTATATTAATTCACTAGGGGAGGAGGGATTTTTTTATTGGTGTTGTTATTATTATTATTGTTGTTGTTATTATTATTTCCCCAAATCGACAAGGAAATGAAATTCTTACAAATTATATAGTCTTCTAATAAAACAAAAGGAGGTGTGAAGCATATGGGGTGCAATACTGTTTTTGTTATCTTATAAAACATAGATATCACATAGACTTCTTTGCATTCCATAAAGCTTTATATTTCTTCCTTTGAAAATGTGGCAATTTGGCAACATCTGCAAGATCTATTGCATGACATAAATGAACACGATTAAGGACAACTTAAATGCTCCCTCCCCTTTCCTCCCCCTCCTCCTTTTTCTTTTTTGTTTTTGTTTTTTTTTGTTTGTTTGTTTGTTTAACCCTGCTACATCTTAATAATTCAAGGGCCATTTACTTTTTATATATCATAGTTTACATTATGGACTTTTAATTAAAGCCTGAGCCTTTCGGAGCGCAGTGCAACGCCCACATCGTACAGGGGACGAGCAGAAAGAGATTTACAGCTCCCGAGGTTGCTTCCATGTCCTGAATTAGTGGGGACGGGGAGGGAGGGGCGGGAATACACATTATCAAAAGTATGAACCATCAAATTGATTGCCTAGGAAAAAAAAGTCTCCCGATTTCAAAGCTTTGTTTTCCCCTTCTTTTTCCCCTTTCTCTCCAGCCCGCTGAGGAGCACACCTGTTATTATGGCATTAACTTCTTTAGCAGGGAAGAGAACAAAGACGGGCACAGAGGATGCAGCAAATGTTGGGTTTCATTTCTCAAAACGAATGTGAGATACACAAAAAAAATCCAAACAAACTAAAATTACTGTTGAATCTGCATTCGGCACAGTAAGATCATCTCCAAAAAAGAAGAGGTGTCATAAAAACAATTGATTGCGGAATTCCGACAGGTTCAGTTTTAGGGTAAATTCTGGGGGAAAGGGGGATCTGTGGGTTTCTTGGCTTTATTATTTTATTTTTCCCATTACTATTACTAAAGGGTTTGGGTTTTTCAGTGTTATTGCATATCTGGGAAGTTGTCATGTTTTTCCTTCATAAGCAAAACACCTTCACAGCAAAGCAATGATTTACTTCACCATTATTTTAACTTTATCTTTGCTACGCTGAGAGACTGAGCTTATCCGGATCCTGCCTTATCTCCGTCTCTGTGCTCAGCGGAGACATTCCAGATGGAATGCGGTTTAGGAGAAAATTACATCTCCCCAAAATGCGATGGAACAATATTTTCTATGAGAGCTTTCCTTTCATTTTCCTGGAATCCACCCTCAAACGAGCGCGCACACAGAGCGGCGCCTTATGTGCTGTGTTTGGGCATGGCTGTGTCTCTCTCTCATAATCAATAGGCTACATACCTAAAGGGCACAAAATAAAATTACAAAGTCTTCCCTCCTTTCCCTGAGCAGCTCCCAACGAGGGATGATGAGCAGATCCTGCAGCCTGCTGGAGTGCAGCGTGGCGCACCTCGATGGCACAGAGTCGGAGGTAAACGTGAAGCATCACCTTCTCTTTCATTATTTTTTTCTCCATCTTTCCTCCTTATCTCACCTTATCTCTGGAGTCGATGGTTGCGCGCACCCTTTATGCGTGTGCGTGCACTCCGCTCGCTCCATCAGCAACGTGGGTTAGTTGTTGTAGTTAATGAGAAGACTCCTGTCTGATTTTCTATCTAATTACGCCCTCCTGCTGGGTTTTTGTACAGGATATTCGCTCAGCATGCTGGCAGTTAATAGTCACAGAGAGGATCGTAAAGATTTAATTAGGACTGCATGCGGAAACGTGGAAAAACAACTCAGACTTTTAATTACTAGACTTCTTTAGTTAAAAGTGATACCAGGGGTTACTTTATAAGAGACTTGGGTGTTTTGGTGCAACTTAACTTTCCGCGTCTCTAGCTAGCACGCAGTAGCAGTGTGAGTGAGGAGGAGGAGGAGCGGAGGTGTGTGTGCAGGGAGGGGAAAGGTGATGAGTTTCCAGAAATACTTGGAAAATCCGGACAGGAAGATTCCTCTCCCTTCCCTCCTTCAATAATCTGGTAGCATGGAGCTTCCTGAGTACTATCTGTAACCACCTTATTCAACTTCTATGGATACATCTGAGAAAAAACCTTAAAAATCGAGCTCTATGTTTTCCTTCAAAGAGTCTAAAGAATCTGAATTTCCCCCTCTATTTTTCCTTCATCTAATCCTTTATTACTGTAACCCTACTTTCGCCCAGCCAGTGGGGAGAAAAAATATCTGGGGCTGCAATGGTGGATTTTTTTTCAGAGCCCTATTAGATGATGCAAATTTTTGTTCAATAAGCAGGTCTTGGCTTCTCTGTTCCGTGTCTGAAGGTTGTAAATCGCAGATTGAAAATTCCTCTCGAGAGGGGCAGCAATAGCAATACAGTGTGTCCTGTTTACAATAACAGAGCGCTATCGTGTTACAATCACTTAATTCTAGCCCTGGACAATGGCTCACACATGGACTGGATTTGGTGTTTATAAAACAACCACTGTTTCTTTCTGTCACGCACTCTCCTTCTCTGTCTCCTTCTCCTCAGCCCAGCCCATTCTCATGGCCCATATTTGATCAGACATTCATAAGCTAAAGCAAAGAGAAACATCTTTATCCAACTGTATATGTAGATATCCGTTCAACTTTTTGGACTACTAAAATAAGAAAAAAAAAAAAAAACAATATTTGAAACCTTTCCTGGAAACTGTATCTAGTGATGGTGGATAATGAGCATACGTCGCCTAAATAAAAATCCCTGTAGCTAGAAAAGGTTCCTCGAATCTAGAATAAATCCATATTAAATATCAAGATGGAAAACTGCCCAACCTCATCTGTCGCTAGTGGAGGGACAAGAATAGAAAATGCTGAGCGGGAGCAGCGAGTCCTGGGCTGCTTTCGCTCCTGCCTGTGTTAACTTGCAGTTGGACACCTCTTCCTTCACGTGTTTCTCCTTGGGATACCCTCCTCTCCCTCTTTCCCCTCCTCCCCCAACCTGGGAGCAAACTTTCAGAAATGAAGGGCCTGTTTAATTTCCTGCTGTCTCAGCACCCAAACCATGAACCCCAGCCCTGCTGGTCCACAGCCTCGTCTGTCCCATGCTATCCCCATCCCATCGCACCCAGCCTGGCCCCGCCAGCCCAGCGAGCAGGTCGCGGGTGGCCCCGCTGCTCTGGGAGCACCGGGGGGAGGCACTTTCCGCCAGTGCAGTGCTCTGCCCGCAGAAGGGATGTTTTATTGGGAAAAGGATAGAGAGGTGCTTTATTTGAGCTCCTTCTTTCCTATTATTTCTTCTCTTCCTTTCCTTCCCTATGTCTTTCTCTCCCTATCTTCTCCCCTCGTTTCCCTCTCTTCTCTATCTTCTCTTCTTTTCCTCTCTCCTTTCGTCCTTTCTGCATTTTATCTTTTTCTTCTCTCTTTCTTATCTCTTTCCTTTCCCTTCTCTCTCCTCTGTTTTACTCTCTTTCTCACAAAAGAACAACAATTACCGGCTATTCTTTGGGGAAAGTGTAAATATCCAAGCACAAACAGTACTTAACGCCTATCGGCTGCAGAGAGAAAGGAGGAGAGCGATCTCCTTTCTGCATTCACAGAGGTAAAACTCGCCTTGACTTGCAAACCACTTTGTCTGAGCCAGGAATGCGAGACGAGACCTGCGCATCGCGCCCGTGGCGGTCAGGGGCTGCCCCCGGGTCTCAAAGCCACCTTGGAAACCCGCAGAAACCAGCGACCCGGCGGTCACTGAGCTCGGAGGCAGGAGCAAATCCAAACAGCAGAACCTTTCCTTTGCTAAAACATTTCGCCCCAGCAAAGCTCGGGGATTTTCCCGTGCAGCCCTAAGACAAGCCTCAAGCCAAAGCAATACATCCCCTCCGCTTCCCCGCCGCTGATTCCTCTCATGTGCAGCAGCATCCTTTTTCAAGGCTATTTTTTATCTTCCCAGCTCCTCTTTTCTCCTTTCTTTCTCCCTTTCTGTAACTTTGAAGTCGTTATTTCATCCAGTGGTCCATACCTTTATTTATCCCAAGACGAAATACATATACGCATATGATATATGATGAAGGAATTCTGGGGGAAAAAAGTACAAAAACGCATGGAAGCCCCCAAAATCCCGATTAGAGCCTGAGGCAGGACTTGGAGGCTGGAGGCTCCAGCCCTCGGCTCGGGGGTCCCCACGGGCTGGCCATGCCCTGCTCCAGCAAGGTGCAAACCGGCCCAGCAGCGAAGCTGTTAAGGGTCCTTCTGTTTTTAGGAAATAACACGTGATGATGAGTTTCGCGTGGGATGGAAGAAAGCTGGGAAATGCTGTGCTTTGAGCCCGGCCGAAACTCCTTTGTTATCCAAAAGAGGGAATGAAACTATTTAAAATCAATGCTGCCCTACCAAGCACACTTAACAAATAAGGGGTGTGGAGGGACGGATACGGGACTTGTTCCTGATCACCAGTTATTGCTTTTGGTTTGGGTTTTGTTTATATTTTCCCTCCCTCCCGGATGAAAAATGTAGTAATTCGACAGTTTCATCAAAATCTATGAACGGCAGGAAATTGGTTGGGGGGGGGAGGGGAAGAGGGGGGTGGAGGGGAGTGGAAGCTGAGATTGCATGGGAAATAACTGGAATTTGAAAAGCCAAGCTTGAACTCTGCCAGCTTTTGAAACACGTGGAATATTTAGAGCAGCATGTCTGCCTTCCCCTTGCACTCTGCCGCTTTGCCATGTAGGGGAGCGTTTATAAAGCAGAGCCTGTGCGTGACAGCAAGGAAATAAATTCTCTTATTAAAAAATAAACGAAACAGAAAAATAGAGGGAGAAGGAGGGGGAGTACCACAGCTACAAACCCGGTGTGGAAAAAGAATGGCAACCCACAGCAATATTGCTAGAAACCCCTCAGTGAGCATTCCCAGCCCAGGGACGGGGGCTCCAGCTGCATCGCCCGGGAGAAAGAAACGCGGTGCCTTACCTGGACCTCCTCCATCCCTGGGTGTCCGATGCCGTGCAGAGAAAGGCTGTCCCCCATGCCGGAGTCAAGGCCATGGTGAGCTGAGTGCAGGAGGACATCTGGCCTCCTTACTGAGTGGTAGTCCCGCCTGGGGTCCAGTCCCGAGAGCTGCGGCAGGGCGGCCCGAGGCTGCGGCAGCAGTGACCCGGTTTCTGATCCCACCTCTTGCCTCTGCCTCTGTCCCCAGGGGTGCTGCTGGGGCTGATGCAGGGGGTTTAGGGAGTAGGGGTCATTGACATGGGAGTAAGGGTCCTGGCTTTGGTGGTAAGGAAGAGGCTGGTAGGGGGGTGGGAAATAAGGCGGCTGGAAATCCGAGGACGGGGTGTGAGAGAGCGGAGGAGCGCTGGAGTAGGGTCCCTGCGAGACGGATCCCAGCTGGGACAGCCTGGAACTGTGGCTGGGCACTCCATCATGCCGGTCCTACAAGCGGAATGACATACAAACAACAACAAAAAAAGAAGAGCTTTTTTTTTTTTTAAAAAAAAAAAAAAAAAGAAAAAGGAGCACAACCCCACCCCGAAGTGAAATAAAATAAAATAGAACGTAAACAGCTGGAAACTGGGATTCAGATGTGCCCCCTTCTCCCGCCACTTATTAGAAATGTTCCAGTGTTTCGCACCCACATCGTGTCTATTCCCAGGAACTATCAAGAAGGGGGAAGGGGGCGGGGGGTGTGAGGGAGAATTGCTAAATGTCATAATTAAAAATGTAGGACTAGTGCTCCAAATACACGTACGATCTGCAATTTCAAACCAGTAATATAATTCCCCATCCACAGCCCCTCAAATCAAAGGTAAAAAAAAAATAAAAAAAAATTAAGAGCACCAAACCACTCGTCTATCCAGACAACCCATCCCTTCTACCTAAAGTTTCCCAACGTCTTATTCCCTCTGCTGAAGTCCTGTAACTCCAAATCACCCACCCATTTTCACGTGGAAAAGCCCAAAAAGAAAGTTGCATTTCTCGGAAGACTCCGAGGTGAGAAGTTGTGCGAAAAAGTACTTAGGAAAAAAAATAAAGGAAAAAAAAAAAAGAAAATAAAAAAAGAAAGCCAAAATAAAAAATTACAGGGGATCTTTGCTAAAAGGGAGTCTAGCCCTTAAAAAATGAATTTAAAAAAAGCCCCTTAAATAAAATAAAAATGAAACATCGGTATTGAACAAATCCAGGCGCTATGATTTCTGCAGCAACTTCCAATGTCTTTTGTTTCGTTTTCCAATATTATATTCCGGAGAATGGGGTGGGGNGAGAAAAGGTGGGAGAGGAGTTTTGTCCAACTCCAACGCACTGAAGCTGCGAGGTTATAGTAAACAAGAAAAATATCTATTCCACAAAGTGTAGCTCAAACCCCCACAAGCAATGGCACACATGGTTTAAAAAAAAACCCAAAAAACCAAAACAAAACAAGGAAAAAAAGTTATTTTTCCCCCTGCTCTCCCCCCAGACTCCCCTAGCTCAAATCGGGAACACACAATGC
>VZTG01002643.1:318768-331704 GCA_013397845.1 Melanocharis versteri | reverse complement strand
AAAACAACCAAAAAAAAAAAAAAAAAAAAAAAAAAAAAAAAAAGAGGGCGGGGGGGGGGGGGGGGGGGAACCGGCCGTTTGCCGGCAGTTTGGGTCGCGCTTTTCCAATCTCTTCCAAGGAAAACACCGGGTTTTCTTTCAGCGGTGAGCTGGGCTGGGGCGCTGCAGCCTCAGCCTGGCGGCTGCGACGGTAAAGGAATATTTCATATATCTATCTATATAGATATATAGATATATAGATATATAGATATATAGATATATAGATATATAGATATATAGATATATATATAAATTTTTGTTTAGGGACACCTTTCCACGCAGCCCTGCCCGCGGGCTCGGGCGCTCGCCGCGCGTTCGGCGGGGCGGCGGCGCCCTCTGATGGGGACCGGCTCCCGCAGCAGCGCCTGCCGCCCCCGCCCGCCCATCGCGGGACGCCGTGCCTCGGAAAGGAGCTGAAAGACCGTCCCGTTCCAACCCCCCTGCCCTGGGCACGGACGCCTTTCTCTACCCCAGGTTGCTCCCAAGCCCGGTTCGACTTGGCTTTGGACGCTTCCAGGGATGCGGCAGCCGCGGCTTCTCTGGGCAATCAGTGCCAGGGCCTCACAGCCCTCACAGGGAACAATTCCTTCCTAATATCCACTCCAACTCTCCTCTCTTTCAGCTTAAAGCCGTTCTCCGTTGTCCTGTCCCTCCATCCCTTGTCCAAAGTCTCTCTCCAGCTCTCTTGGAGCTCCTTTAGGCACTGGAAGGGGCTTTAAGGTCTCCCCGGAGCCTTCTCTTCTCCAGGCTGAACAACCCCAATTCTCTCAGCCTGGCTGCTCCAATCCTCTGGGCATCTTCGTGTTCTCCTCTGTACTTGCTCCAAGAGGTCAGGTCCATAACTGGGAGTTACAAAAACCCAAATGTTTCCTTTGCTAGAAGTGATGCTGATATGAATTTTTCCTCCTTTAGGATAAAGTTGCAGATTCTTATTTACATTGATTTTTTAATTAACAGGCCACTCGGTGTTTGAACCTCTACCTTACAATCAGAGTAAAACTTTTATATTCCACTGTTCAACACAGTGAGTATTAATCACTGTAGTATAGTAAGAATACAGACTATAGACAGAATACAGAATATCCTAACCATCCCAATGAAATATCTGTTAATAGCCCCAGAAGGGAAAGGAACTGCAATAAGATTATGGCCACTTTCTTGAGAATTCAAAAAAAAAAAAGATTTTAATTCAATAATTTTGCTACCTTTATTCCATACGCTTTTTCCAGAATTATTGTTTGTTTTTTGGTTATTTTCTAAAATTTGTCTGCCCCTAATCAAGGCCCTGTTTCAGAAATGGACTTTAAATTCTGCTCTGCCTTTTAAACCTAGCATGGATCTCTATAAATAAAAGTCTATCTCCCTCAGTATACAACTCCTAGCAAATCCGTATTGTTGGCTGGAGTTTAAAATAAATCCGTTTATCCCAGCGCCCTCTGCTGCTCACTGAGCTCATGGAAAGGCAGATTTCCAAGTTCCGGCAAAATCTAGGTTTTTTGAACGTGTTTGGTACCTTTTCCTCCAAACCAGCTCCTTTTTTTTCCTGAAAATTTTCTTCCATGTGTTCTCATGTGTACTTCAGAAATCAGTATTTTTTATTAGAAATTTTATTTTTAATTATAAGGCTCTAAAATCACAGGGGAAAATCACATTGCAGGTATCTCAAAATTTACTGCTGGTCTATTAATGGAGTTACAGAATCATTGCTTTGGTGAGCATTTTATACCTTTTCTTTTCGAATAATACCAAGATTTTCTTTTCTTAACTATCCAACTTTCCACAATGCTTGCTGGTAAATCCAGGTTTCCTGCTACATCTTCAGACATAACCAAGGTTTTTCACAGAATCACACAATTGTTGGATCATAGAATAATTTGGGTTGGAGGGGGGCTTTAAAGGGCATCCAGTCCAACAACCTGCCATGACCAGGGACATCTTCAACTGGGTCAGGTTTCTCCAAGCCCTGTCCAACCTGACCTTGAAAGTTTCCAGAAATGAGGCATCCACCATCTCTCCGGGTAACCCGTGCCAGTGTTTCACCATCCTCGTTGTAAAATTCCTTCCTTATATCTAGTCTGAATCTGTCTTTCTTCAGTTTAAAGCCCTTGCTCTGTCATTACAGGCCCTGCTAAAAATTCTGTCCCCATTATTTCACATTTTCCTGAATCTATTTTACATTTTCCTGAACCCAGCAGCGCTCATTCTTCAAGGAGGGGCATCACCAAACCCAGCAGCAAGGAAGATACCAGGAACATCTTTTAACAAGGCAGAAAGCTCAGACACAAGTGTTGAACCCTCATGGACAGGTCCAAACCATTTGCCACACTAAACAGCCCCAGCTCCCTCAGTCATTCCTCACAGGACAGATTCTCTGTGTCCTTCACCAGCTTCATTCCCCTTCTCTGGACACACTCCAGCACCTTTTTTTTTAGTAAGGGGACCAAAACTGAGCACGNTTTAACAAGGCAGAAAGCTCAGACACAAGTGTTGAACCCTCATGGACAGGTCCAAACCATTTGCCACACTAAACAGCCCCAGCTCCCTCAGTCATTCCTCACAGGACAGATTCTCTGTGTCCTTCACCAGCTTCATTCCCCTTCTCTGGACACACTCCAGCACCTCTTTTTTTTAGTGAGGGGACCAAAACTGAGCGCACTGATTTTGTCTAACTGTGATAAAAAATGTTCTCAAATGTCACTCACTTAGCGACCAATTTTTGATGTCAGGAATCCCAGCTCGTGAACCCTCACATTCCTGGGTCGTGTCCAGTTTCTCCCAGTCTAGTTCTCCCAGACCAAGCCTCACACAGCCTGTGGGCTCTTTGGAGAATGGAGCCCCTCCAAGTGTTTTCTGTGTTACTGTACTGAGGGGAACTCTTGTATGCAAGATTAATTTTGTTTGCAATCCATGTATTTTTTCCTTCTGTACTACCTGGGGTTTTTTTCCACAAAAAAATTCAGGTACATGATGCCAACAAAGATCCTGACCTTGAGGCAATGTGGTGGGATGCAGCTTTGGCACCTCCTCTCTAGAACTGTTGTACAGACCCCCAACTCTCTGGAGCTGAAACGACAATCAGATCTCCCAGGTTAAGAATGAAGAATGTTTCAGGCCTTTTTTTCTCATTCCACTATCCTTTAATGTTTATTTTGATCTGATGTGGATGCTCAGCTCAGGTTGAGTGAACTTCAGAAGTGCTTGGCTCCCTTGGACAGGGGGCACAAAGCCTTGCTCAAGTCATCCTGCCCCTCCAGATGAGCTTGGATTGCTCCATGTTCTTGGCTTGTGTTTCCTTGTCTTAGGACCAAAACCTCTTTGAACAGGAATACTGAGTGCCAGATTCACAACATTCCATAAGGAACAGGAAAAGCAGGAGTTAGGTGACACATCATTAAACTGAAGACTTTATGCACGATCTACCACTGGATGATTTATCCCTTGGAGCACGAAGGGGAGGCTGGGAAGCCTCAAGAGCTGCTGTCACTGCTGCATGGTTACCCTTCATCTCCACATCCACCTTTTGAAAGTGAATTAATCCTTTGTAAACCTCCTTCCTCCTAGAAGCCAAACAAGACACACGGAAAAGTTGCTGAACTTGTTTCCTTGAAAATTTGAAATTAGTCATATGAGGTTATCTTTCATTTTCCTCAGCTGGGATATGGACCATCACTGAAACAAGCTTGTGCATCTGAGTAAAGCACATACTTTTTATTTCTCTATTTTTTCCATTCCCAAACAATTAAATGGAGCCACAAAATCAAAAATAGGCAAATATCACCCATTAAAGGGAGGTCTTAGTTTAATTGAATATTTGAAATGATAGGAAGTTTGGAGATTCAATTTTTATTAGTTTATTTTAGTTCAGCTATACTTATGCAGATACAAAGTGTTTGTATGTGATTTAGCCAAAAACATTATTTAAATTATATTTGTGTGAGGAAATACACTTTTTCCATTTTAGGATGTAGGCAGTAGAGCAAATTATATATTTAAATTCCATGGCAGGAGAGAGTTAATCAGTTTTAAGGGGAGAGAAGAAAAATTAAGGCCTGGCCCATTATCTGTTTTGAGAATATAAATTTTTTTCCTCCGCTATGGCCCCCCTTCCTTCCTTTTTAATTTCTCCACTCTCTTAACTTGCTTTCTTGCAGTAGTCACTCAGATAACATGACCACAGGCAATGCTTTAGGGAGAGAAAAAATTCTGGGTACATGAAAGAAGATATAGCAAAGTCAGCAAACTGCATCTATAGGAGAAACGCATTTCAGGCTCCCAAAATTGCTCATAACGTATCTGGAGTTACACCATTCCCTGGATTCTCCCTTCAGTTTGTTCACACACTGCTCTCTGGTTTTCAGGGACTTTAACCCAAGTAATAGAGGGGGTTTAGGTCCCTTCCCTTCCCTTCCCTTCCCTTCCCTAGAAATATCTGACAAGGAACATTTCTGGCTACTCAATTTTTTTGGCTCATATCAGGAACTTCAGGCAGCTTCCAGGCACAGTTTGGGGGTCAGGAAAAACCAGAAACTATTCCCAGGAATCTGAATCAATGTGATCACCTTGATTTAGAGTCCCTTCAGTCCCTTGAAGTTTAGTAATACGGGTATAAACTATTCTGTGCTAGTTAAGTCATGGCAAATAATTCAGACATAGCCTAAAAAATTAGGCACAAACTTGTTTGATTTAGGTTAACTGCATCCTCACTGCTTTCCATGCAATATTCATTCTAGTTATAGAACAAGATATTAATATTAATACAAACATGCAATTTAGAGTTGTAATCCTAAGGTAATTGTATATCATTGCTTTCATATTATAAATGCAGAAGCATAATAAAAGTCAATGTTTCCTGCCTAACAGGCATAAGAATGAGCAACTGTAAATGAATCATTTTTAACAGTTCTGAAATTAAATATTTTGTTCTTCACTATCAAAATGAGAAATTTGAAAATTCAAATTTTAGCTTTTCTCCCACTCCTGGTTTTGAAATGAACATCTAATGGTTTAATTTGGCTACCAAAATAGAACTTATAATGTGAAAAATATGAAACTCTGCTCTTTGATAAACAGATTTGTTTATGGGGTTTCAGAATAATTTCCTAAAGATATAATGACAGTGCTCCTTAAAAAAATAGCTCTCAGAATTGCTGCTCCATTTTGACAACATTGGTCTTTGTTATTAAGGTTCATCATGGTCAATTTTTCCTCCAACAAGTTTTTTGGGGGGCCCACTTTTTTCCCAGGGGCTTTAAACTGAGTTTTCTCACGTGCTGAAATCACAAGAGCAGTGTCGGAGTCCCCTGAATGACCAACATTTTATCAGTCTGTTTTTTTTTTCTAATAAAGCTCCTCTTGTAACTAGAGTTGTTTCTAAGTTAATGATGAATCTGTAAAACTTCAGTGAAAACATAAACCAGAAATACTCTTAAAAGCATATGGAGTATAAATGAAGGGACCTTAATCAGTGTAGTGGAGAGGGAGACTGGAATTCAGGAGAATTCTTCCCTTTCCCAGCCCTACTTGGATTGCTACTGTGTTCATGACCTTGTCCACACCAATTTCTTTACTGAAGCTCCATTCTGACTCACCTTGTTGCTTGTTAATCATCATTTATAGAATCATAGAATCCCAGAATGGTTTGGGTTAGGAGGGACCTTATAAACCATCTCATTCTATCCCCTGCCATGGGCAGGGACACCTTCCACCAGAGCAGGTTCCTCCAAGCTCTGTCCAATCCAGCCTTGAACACAATGAATCAAAAAGAGATTAATCACATCCCAGAGGCAGGAACATCCGAAAGATGCCTGGCTGACAAAAAATAAAAGGGATCAATGTCGCAACAGCAAGAACAACATTCAACAAAGTTCCCTATTATGTCAAAATTCCTTATGCTTTGTAGGATCTCTCGTGCAAATGAAGGGTGCTGCTGTTTGGTCAGCTTCTCTTATTCCCTTGGGGTTTCCATTTGTGCATCCTCTGAATATGGAATTAGTCTGAAGTAGAGCGGCAAATTTATTTTGTGCAAGTCATGAAAATAGCCACAAGATAGACCAGGAACCATGGGACAATCACAGCTTTGTGGAAACAAGAGCTGCAATTGCTCAGTTAATGTAACTCATGCAGAACATGGGCCAGAAAATCGGTGTAGAGTAACTGTTGGATGAGCCACAGTGCTCCTGCAGAAGCAGTAATAATAGCACTGTCTTGGTTTTTCTTTTTAAGGCCAAAAATTTTTTGCATAACTTAATAAATGGCTCCTTTCTTAATCACTACATCTGATAAAGATCTAAATCTGTTTTCCAGTCAGTGTTTTATTGAAGCCAAATCCTTGAACAGTAAAATTTTTGATAGGGTATATCTGTTAACTCTTACAGTTCCCTGTATCACCTTGCTGTTAAGATTAATAGATTAAGGTTGCTTTGTCTTTCATTGTATTGTAGATTCTCTTATACTTCACAGAATCACAGAATGGTTGAAGTTGGAAGGGGCTTCTGGGGGTCATCTGGTCCATCCCCCCTGCTCAAGCACAGCCACCCAGCCCTGGTGCCCAGGACCGTGTCTAGATGACTTCTAATAACTCCAGGGAGGGAAGTGCACAACCTTCCTGGGCAACCTGTGCCAGTGCTTGGCCACCTTCACAGTAAAAAAGTGTTTCCTGCTGTTCCGAGGAACCTCCTGTGTATCAGTGGGTGCACTTGACCTCTGGTCCTCTCACTGGACACCACTGAGAGGGGCCTGGCTCTGTTCCCTTTGCATCCCCCCTTCAGGGATTTAGACACGTGGATAAAATCCCACTCGAGCCTTCTCTTCTCAAGGCTAACCTGTCACAGCTTTCTCAGCCTTTCCCCACGAGAGATGCTGCAGAATCTTAATCACCTCAGGGGTCCTTTGCTGGAGCCTCTGCAGGCTGTCCATGTCCCTCTGGCACTGAGAAGCCTTGAACTGGACACAGCTGTGAGCTCAGCAGTGCTGAGCTGAGGGGAATGATCCCCTTCCACCTGCTTCCAGCACCCCCAGCGCAGCCCAGGACAGCATTTCACCACCTTGGTGTGAAGGACACATTGCTGCCTCACACCCACCTGGGTGTCCACCAGGAGCCCAGGTATCTTCTGTAAAGATTCAGACTATGTTTTGGTGACACCAGGGGTGCCACATCGCTTTATTCAGTTCACCAGCAGCTTTAGGAAAGGGATGTGTCAGAAATAAGCTTCATGTTCCACGTGCTGTTGCTTCATACCTGTGACAGATGCAACAAGACCTTTATGAATAAATACGTTATATCCTTTTGTTTAGTCAGGCACAAGACGCTCTTGGCCTTCTGCCCTCAAGTTCAAGCTCATGCTTGGTGGATCATCCTCTACAACCAAAAATTCCCTTTCAGAGCTGCTGCCTTCCAGAGCAGACTCCACCATCTCATAGAGAAAAAATAATTGTTTTCTTCTCAGATTTACAAACTCATTTTTCATCTGTTAATAAGTTGTTTACTGTCATCCAGCTTGTTGAACAATCCAGATCATGGTACATTTTTCCCTTAACCAGTTTTTCTGCAATCTCTCAAATTACAAACATTATCATCAATGAGATTATTTATTCTCATCAATGAGAATATAAACTATTGTCAGGGCAGGAACTGAAACCTGAAACTCTATTAGGAATTTACACGTTTACCTATTATTCTCTCTTCTTCATCTATTTCTGGATCAAATAGACAGATGTATATCCATTTATGGCATTTAACATTTTGATGGATTGTTATATTTTTAGTCAACATCCTTGTGGTTTCAAGTTAAATATACTCTAGAACTTGATCAAATTTGTCATCTCATTAAAAGGAAGAAAAACAAGTTCATTTGACAGCATTTATTTTCTGTAAACCCATATTGATTAGTGTTAATTACATTATCCTCCTTTAATTTTTTTATTAATTGAGTCCTCAGTCAGATAATTCATTAGTGGGAACAGAACTGATGCCAGACTGCTAAGTATCTAATTATGTGGATTTCTCTGTTCATATTTTGAAAATTTTAGTAACAAATTATCTTCTATGCTTCACCAAGTTATAAAAATAGAAATATTTGTTTTCCAGACAGCTGATCATTTCTTTGAAAGCTCCTCAAGTTGTCATATTGTAAGATATTGTGCAACCACAGATGAAATTATTCTTTTGTTTTTATCCATAGCGTTTGTTTGCTTCTTTTGAGGCACCATTAATAATTAGTGTGCAAGGTTACTGGACCTGCTGGTCTGGTTTGATTATTGCACTGGACTGATCCCTGCTATTAAAATCTTCCCTCTCCCTTTTTGGTCATTCTTGAGATTTCACAAACCTGGAAATAGTGGCTTTCCATGGTTTCAGATCGTGTGTAGAAAAAAACCCCAACTGTTAGATCTAAGGAAACCAAAAATCGCCGGAAAAAGCCTGAAACATTTCCACTCCTCGTACCATGTTGTCCCCTCAACACGGATATGAAATCAGAACAATCGCTTATAATGATCTGACAGATTCTCTGCGGAGCAGAAACTGAAATGCAGGAAAAAACCCCAAACCCTTGTGTGGACAACACACACTTTCAAAGATATACAGATAATACACATTGAAATCAGATCAGTAATTATACAGGGACTCATGTGTATTCCTCCCAGAAGCTGGCTGAGTGCTGTCCAGCTGCGCAGTGGACACACTCTGTGGCTGTAGGACAGGATTTTAGTGGGACAGGAGATGTCTGGGAACAGCCAGGTGGGTTTCAGGGGCTAAAGAGAATCCAGTTGTGTTGTCATTGTCATTTTTGGGAGTGGGAATTTTGGGGAGTCATGAAGGAACTGTAGAATCGTAAACAGCTTGAGCATTGCTCTGCCATCTCTACCAATTTCCCATATGTTTGTAATGCTAGAAGAGCTCCTGGAAAATTTTGGCTTGGATTAACTAACAGTCTCCCAAGCATGGGGAAAGAGGGGTGGCACACATCAGAGATCTTTCCTCTTGTGCAGTTTGGATGCAACCACCTCCTTTCAAGGGGAAAAGCCATGCTGTATTACTTTCCAGGATTCATATTTGTGAGGAATACAAGAAGTCACATAGAATAAGGGGAAAACATATTGCTAATAAACAGAGCTGTCTGGAATTAATCCGGGCCCTATTGAAGTCCATGGGGATTTTGTTATTGGCTCGAGTAAAGGCTGAACAGGGTCATTAAGATAGCCCCAAGGTACTTGAGTACCAGAAATCAAGGATGTAGTGTGATATTGGAAAATAAAAGGAATTATCACTCTTTTGGAGTACTCAGTAACTAGGTGAAAGGAGGAAACTAGGAGGTTCTCTTTTAACTGGTATTTTGAGGAGATAAAAGAAAGCCCATTATTCTCCATGGTAAATAATAGACACACTTCATATAATCATCTTTAAATATTATTCAGTGAATCAGACTTTTGTTTGTCATCCCGATAATTTTTAGGGTGCTGCTAACTTCAGAAAAAAGCTTTAGCATTTTAGAATATAAACAGACTGCCTATATTATTTATTTATTTAAACAGATCATCTTGATTGACACACATCATTATCATTTGAATAATATAGTTATTTATTTTGTCTGCAAGGTGGGACTTTTACTTTGATCCTGGGGTCATTCAGCAGCCACAGTCGATGCAGCCTTTCACGTTGGAGGCTGGGAATATTCACCTCACTGAGGTTTCCTCTGATCCTGAAAGACTCCCTGAAATATGGGGCTGAGGAACTGCAGGAGACCCACAACATAAGTCTGTAACACTTATTTTAACATTATGAAATGAAAAATGCACCTTACTCCAAAATCTAATGCGTGATTGACTTCTGGCTTTGGCTTCATCTTCGGTGCTCTCCCCGCATGGTTCTTTTTGATAGTTGCCGTGGCACGTTTGTCTGATCTGAATTGTGTGCAGATATTTTATGGAATGTTTTTAATGACCTTCCTGAGGGCAGACTGTCTTTACTGCACCTTGCACAAAGTTCAAGATGATCTGTGTGTCAGAAGTGACTGATAGGAATATTTTATGCAAACATGAACAACACAGTCAACTACTCAAAAGAAGCAGCTTAGTGGCAAGAAGCTGCTTATGAAAGCTGAGGTTACAGACTCTTGAGAAAGGCTACCCAGAAGTTACTAACAGCAGCTGAGATTGAAAAGTCAAAATCCATCTTCTGTCATAATTGAATGAGTAAGGAATAAGATGCAGTTTAAGTTTTGGCAGGCAGTTAACAAAAAAAATGCACAGAGCTGAAACGTACTAATAAATAAAGACTGAAATATATTCACTGCCCAAATACTGGGTTTTTTGATTGAAATAGCTGAAAGAGCACATAGAGCACCTGTCCCTGCTGCTTGTGTGTCTTGCAGAAGACATCACACATTTACAGCACAGTCTAGGGACCATTCCCTGTCTGGTTTCCAGCTGAAGTTTAATTGTACAGGTGTGGCCATGCTGTGACAGTTGGCCTCAGGACCAGAGATCAGTCTGTTTAGCAGCACTAATGAAAAAAAAAACCAAAACCGCAAAAAACCCAACCAACCAAATAATAAACCAAATTATTCACAACTTTATTTGTGACTGCTTGGTTTCCCACTGGTGTAGTCTTGCTCTGAGCCTGTTGGTTGCCATGAGGAATATTCTTTCTATGCTCATTCTTGCTTGTCTATGCAGTGACCATTTTTGCGGCGCTCTGATCCCTTTTTTTTTCTCAAGACAACAACCTTGGGTCGACTCAGCAGTTTAATAAGAGTGCAGAATCTGCAGCAGAGGCTGTAACACCAGCAAACTGACTGCAACTGGAAACACTGTCTAGTCTGGTGGATGAATTGAACCTGAAAAACCAGAGGACAGGATGGACAACAGATAAGGTTGGTGCAACTCTTTTTTCAATGGCACCAGTTCAGTCCTGAGCTGAACTAGTGATGATTAGAAGTTTCTGTCATTAAATTTTAACTAAGGCTGAATTTGAAGCGGGGAGAGTGTTGCAGTGCGCGGTGCGATATTTCCTCTCCTGACTTCCCCGGGCTTAGCCCTTCTCCCAGGGAGTCGGAGGGCACCCGGCCCGCAGCGAGATCTTTGGCAGCAGGGTCTCTGGATGGTCAGGCTCGGTTGCTGGTGTGGTGAAGGAGGAGACAGAAGAGGCAGGAGCGGCTCTTCGGGGGAGGCATGAAGGTTCATTCTATGGGAGCAGAGGCCCCAGGGTGACAGGGAGGCAGGGAAGGTAGAACCTCTGTGGTAGGGAAACGAAGAGCCCCCAGCAGGGCTTTGCAACATAATATATACAGGAACAGGGGGGTGGAGACACACACAATGCAACCAATGGGGATAACTCAGAAGGGTGGTACAAAGGAGGGAAGACACAGCAACAACCAATGGTTACAATGGGGGGCGGAGAGGGAGTATGACAGACAGTTAACTGAAGGCGGGAAGGTTTCCCGGGCGCGGGAAGGTTTGGCGGGGAATGAGGGATTATGGGAAGGAGAAGGGTGAAGGGGAAGCGCCATTTTAGGGAGTGCAATGACGCACCACCACAGGAGAGGGTCCCCTTTCTATTTAAGTTAGGTGTTTAATCAACCTAAGCTTCCTCTAGAGTCAATGGAGCTGCTCTGACCAACCAGTCTAAATTGATACCCGACTTCTATGTCTGAAATTAGAGACCTGTGCAAAGCTGTGCTTTTGTTTAGGGGTTCAATGAAAGGCAGATTAGATAGAGTTAAAAACTAATTGTATGGCAACAATGAAAAGTAGACAAAGGCCAGCGGTACCTGTCTATTCATTTTGTTACAGAACGAAAAGAGTGGGTCCACAAAAGTTTCTGCTGCTGCCACAGTGTACTTGGCTTGTTAATCAGGCATGAAAGATTTTTTTTTACTCAAAACAATTGGTGTCACCACAAGCATATTTCCCCGATGAGTTTTCAAAAGTGGTTTTGCCACACAGCATTTCCAGTTTCTGTTCTAATCGATAGGAATAAAGGGAGAGAAGTGTAATTACAAATGCTGTCAATCTGATTCAAAGTCATCATTTTTAAGCTGTTTTCTTCATACATCTTTCCCTAGCTCACTGCGCAAGATGTTTGTCTGGTGAATAAAGGGTTATTTGCACATCTTCTATTTTTATTTTCACATCATAGGCACTTTTCAAGGGAAAGTTTTCCCACTCATTTCCCAGATCCAAATTTGACAAATAAGGAGATAATGTCTTAGCATACTTCCAGGGGTTTATTCACAGAGCATACAGTTCCACTAACATGCTCTCTACTGACCATTCTTTATGGTTTTATTACTGGCTTCACACTGCATATTAATTGGCAAAGATTCAGTGCTTTGATAACACCTTAATTTATCTGAACATAATGATGGCCCAGAGTGCTTCATTAATATTTTTGTTAAATGCATTAATTAATAAAAAAAACCAAACCCATGTGAAAACTAGATAGCTCTGGGTGATAGCAGTAATGGGCTCATCCTTCTGCCATCACATGCCCAGTCTAAGACTTTGGACCACAGAATCACAAAATGGTTAAGGTTGGAAACGACCTTTAAGATCATCAAGTCCAACCATCACCACCATGTTCACCTATAAACCACGTCCTCAAGGGCCACTTCTGTTGCGTTCTCTCTCCCGGAGAGAAGCAGCAGGATCTTTGCAGTGGCTCGCGAGATGGTCGGCCGCCGCTTTAGTCTGCGGGAGGCAGTTCAGGAGCTCGCTCCCAGACACCTGCCCCCACGGCCGAGCGTGTGCTCGCTCTCTTTCTGGCTGCGGTGCTCTAGGGCAGTGCACGGCTGGATCGTGCTGAGGCGGGGCTGCCGCGGCGATCTGGTGGGCCCGAGTCCTCCCTCCGATCGTAAAGGCGCAGGAGGAAGTGAAAGAGGCAGGAATGGCTCTTCAGGC
>VZTG01002643.1:265291-317522 GCA_013397845.1 Melanocharis versteri | reverse complement strand
GAGGTTCCAGGGACACAGGGGAGCGGGGGATGAAGAGCGCTGAGCAGGGCTCAGCGACACAATATATACCGGGGAGTGGGGGCGGGGACACCGTCCCTGCGTGGCGGGAACAGGGGGGTTATGGGAACAAGAAGGTGGGGGGGGAACGCACCCCAACACACTTCCAAAAGTTATTTTCCCCACTTCCCCAGGCAGGCTGTTCCAATGCTTTACAAGCATTTTACATGATGAAAGTTTTCTGAATATCTGATCTAAATCTCCCCTGGTGCAACTGGAAGCCATTTCCTCTCTTACTGTCACTTGTTACCTGGGAGAAGAGGCTGACACCCACCTGACTACTACCTTCTTTCAGGTAGCTGTAGTGACCAATAAGGTCTTCCCTCAGCTTCCTTTTCTCCAGATTAAGATGGAGATTAAGATGGGGGCCTCTGAACAAGAATGTTACTACTGTGCATGTAGACAGACAACAATGTACATTTGTTCTTGCTTAGAGATGATGCTCAGCACCATTTCAGGTTTCCTTGAGAATCCAAAGGATACACAAGGGATTGACAGATACAGTGAAGCTCGAAGACCCTGATTCTTCTAGAGGAGCAGTGGGAGTCAGACAGGGCAGACAGGGCCAGCCTCCAAACCTTGACATTTGGGATTGCTTCAGGAGCTGCATTTATATATCACTAATTCAAGTATCTTTCTATTAAAAAACTCCACAACACAAACTCTGCCCAGAGCAAAATGCCCTTTCCATTAAGGCTTAAATTTCCCATTAATTTCTTATTCTTTTATGGGAAGGTGAACCTGAACAGGAGTTAAGAGGTCAGATTTTGTTAGGTTAGGCTTTTAGTCCCTACCTAGAAACTAAATTGTACTTTCCAGCAAAATATAAAGACCCAGCCTTTATAAAAAGTGGGAGCTCTGCTGTTGAAACAACAAATAACATTACCACATGTATTTCAACAATTCTGCTAATTCCTGGAGTTCAGGACACTCAGTATTTTACAGATTTGATCCATTTTTTTCCTTGGTCACTTGCTTTGAATGCAAATTTGCCCAAGCTCTCTGTATGCAGTTTGCATATAAAATCTGACAGAGATTTTTTTTTTTCTATTACCTTTTTTCCTTTTCATATTCTTGTATGGTGCACTGTCTACAACTTAGAGGCTACTTTTGCACATTGACTTGTACTTTGGCACTGCACCTCTGCAAATCTCAATGGAATTGTCTTCTTTTTGTTTTAATGGAGTGAGGGGAAAAATTAACACACCAAAGTGAAGAGAGATCGGAAAGGCAGCCTCTCATGTGACTGTGTTTAAAATAGTGATGAATTTGTCACCGTTGCATTTCCTCTGATTTTGGAGAAAAGTGCATACAGAATTGATTAGAGGTATTCATTGTAACACCTGGGGAATTGTATTTCCTAGAAGATTACAGGGGTAATATTAATTATTGAGAGCTCATTTGTTAGGGAACAGAGGTGATAGTTGGATAAAATAAGTTAAAATATGTGGGAACTTTCTCCCAACCAATTTCCTTTTCTACCTGAAACTCTTCTGAATTTTCTGCCACCGCAGCTTTGCCCTTGGTGTATTGTCTAGAATTGCTTAGAAAGTCAATTCTGCAAGAGGCACTGAAACAACACAGAAAGAAAGGCTGTCATCAGGTTCCCAAACACCGTTGAATATGTATGTCGATAAAACTGATATTAAACCCACATAATTTTTTTTTTTTTTGGTGAAAATTTTTAGATCTATGTGTTTTTGGAAAGTTTGGCTAAACCTCTGAGCTAGAGTTGCTTAAAGTCATACCTGAAAGAGGATATTGTTTACATCTAAAGGGTTTTGTTTGTTTGTTTATTTTTTTAATATTGTTTCTGCCTGGGAAGAGTCAAACTTTTTGCCATAACTTTGGAATCAAAATCTGGAGTGGGAGCAGTGGCAGTTAGCCCAGACCCTCGGCTGAAGTAGGACTTGGAAAAGAACTGCTGTAAATTTTCAGGGAGAAGATTAAATAATTAGCTTGAGAATGTGGAGATGAGGATTTGATTGCCAGCATTGTCACAACCTTTCCATGCAATTATGGGAAAAGAGCCTCTGAGGACCTCTAAATATTAAATATCAAGGGTTAGCAAGTTTTCTAGGGTGCATCCATTATGAGTTAATAGACATGAGGACTCCTGTTACTTTTTCTAATCTACTACTTATTTAGTATAAATCACCTCAACCAGTTTGGATTCCTGTTTTAGGACAATACAAATTGCCTTGCACTAGATCTTTCTCTTTACACACAAACATTAAATCTCTTTAACAGATTCTAGGCCAGATAACTATTTAACATAGTCACATTTAGGTGGGATAGATCCCAACTTTAATCTCTGTAAAAACTGATTTCCTTGCTGTAATTTCAGAATAATATTTTTGTCATTTCTCTGCTTACCTGTTGGATGAAAATTCTAGGTCTTTTAATGTCATAGATCTGGTTCCTGGTCAAATTTGATAATTTTTATTCAGAGACAGAAATTATTTTGAAGCACCAGACAGATCAGGGTTAAATCAACATAGATTTTATTGCCGTGAAATGTTTGATCAAATGTGGTCATTATCTTCATAGACTCATGTAAAACAGGTAGCTTGTCTAGGAAATAGAAATATAAAAGATTATGTTTTTCACCACTGAATTATAAATTAAATCAAGTGGGAGAAAAAGAACCAAACCAAAACTCCAAAGCAATAAATAGGACATTGTTTGTTGGTGACCAAGTGCGCACTCACATTTAAATACAATCACAACAGCTGCTGTACAGAACAGAATTAATTGTACAAAATAAAGAAAAGTAAAGAATAGCAATAAAAAAGATCAGACCTCTCCAAATGACTTTCACCTGGCGAAGGAAAATGACTTTATCTTCCTCCCTCATTCCCCACACAGCTTATGTGAATTCTTGTTAAACCTGTAATGAGGGCAGAGGCAAAGGATACTTTTATAAATACAGTTCTGTATAATTTATTGATTCTTCCTTGTGTTGCAGGCTTGTGTCTTCTACTAATGCTGTTTCTTCTTGTCCTTAGAAATAAAGAATCAGAGCAGCAGAACTATTTCTCTGAAGGATAAATGAAAGTCAAATGACCTTGCAATTCACCAGCAGCCCTTTTGGATACCTAAGACATCTAAGACCAAAATTGCTTGTTGGTATTAGGAAACAAACAAACAAACAAAAAATAGCAGTTGGAGATTGTAAAGCTAAAACTGGCTCTTAGGACAATAAACAGCCCTTCTTGAGCCTGGCTCCAAAATTGTGAGCTGCGCCTGTGCCACTGAGTCACGTCCAAAGGAAGAGATGAACTGGGGAAATATTTACACAGAGGTCCAGGATTTGGAAGGACTATACATTGTGCCTGCTTTGTAGCAGATTTTTCTGGTTTTAGGAAAAGTTAAAGAGAAACTTCAAAGAGCAGATTCCATGTTGGTTTGGAGAGCTGAAGTCTTTTCCCAACAAATGTTGGCATTTATCTTTAAAAAGGAAGCAAATGAAAGGTCTAAATTCACCCCTTCTGCCAGTTCTCCAAGGCAACAGAATGACACCTAGAAGGAGTTAAGGTTGAAGATGGCAGCATGAAGGACAAAGATCTTGACAGTCTTCAGTTGTAGGTGGCAGAGTCATCACTGCTTGTCTGTGGTTCACTCCCCTGAGCAGGCAACGTGAATTCTGTTCCAGTTCTCATCATCTGATAAAACTCTCCCTTCACTACGTCTGTCGTGTAATAATACTAAGGGAGGGCTGTGTGAACAGAGAACAAAATCTCGGGGCAGAGGTGAGGATGTTACTCCTACTCTGCCAGACTCACCTTCTAAGCTTAGTCAGCACAGGAGCTGTTTGTACTCACAGCGAGTAACACCTTGCTCTGGAAAAATAAGTTTGTAGTTAGTCAGTGTGTTCTCTCCATGAGTAATTTGCTGATAAATCCAAGAGTCAGGAGCTGGTCTTGGTGAGTCAAATGTGCCGGGACTCAGGATAAGGAGTAAGTTCAGGGACCCACTTAAAATGCTTTGAGATTGGTTGTGGGAAAGGTGTAACTCATACAGAGCTGAGCAATGGGCTGAGGCAGGATCCAGCTACTCAGACAGCACTTGGGTTATGGATCAGTTTTTGGGGTCCAACAATCATAATGACTCATTGTCCTGGCCATGAAACTTTGGAGACTTTTCTCTACTCCTTTGATGGATTTGACATTGAATAAACACTTCCATGGTCTCTTAAAGGAAGATTTTTTTTTCTGTTCAGATAAATTTCCAAGACAAAGAGGTACAAATATACTTGAATCTGACACCAGTGAGCACCCACTGACTTCAAATCATGAACTTCCTTCAGGCCAATCGGGGTCATGAATGCGTTTGGAGATGACAGTGTTTCCACAGAGATAAGGACTAAGAAAATAATAAAAACCCTCAAAACTGCAGCATGGGAACATGGGCATGTTCCCATGGACAGCACGGGAATGCAAGTGGGTGAGAACCTAGGCTGAGATTTTAACAGGAACATCAGTGAATTCATTGCTTAAAACCTCACTGAAAGTTCCAATTTCAAAAATTTCAAAGGCATTTTGATGCCAAGCTGCTCTGATAGCTAGTTCAGCAGAAAAGGCAGTGATAATTATTGTTTGCTCAATAAAATTAGGTGCAATTAAAAATAAAAAACAGAGAGCCTGTCAATGTCAGCAAACATGCAGCCACATTTTACAAAGAGTTTTGCTTTTAAAATGTGCTAATGTACTAAAAGAGAAACCAGAAAGTTTGTCATGGAGATAGAAACAACTTCTTAATGGTAAGAGCCTATAGCAGTTCAATCAGGTTGAATCAGATCTGTATTGAGCATTAACAAAAATATACAGGGGTCATTAAGTCAAAAACTGGAAGTTCTGGGGCTTGAAGTGTGCTCAGATTTATTAATATTAATAGATCAAAGGGTAATCCAGGCCAAAAATAATCTGTTGCCTGCAGAGCAGACACTCATAGTGATTATGTAACAGCAAGAGATGCAAGTCTTGAAATAAATTATTGTTGTGACTTTGGACTGTACCCTGAATAGGCAAATATTTCATATAAGGCTGTATACATATTATTTGCAATGTTAAGCATTTTAATTTGATGGTAATAAAATCCTGCTTTCCCAACAGTTTCACAGATTTATCTGCCCAACCATTTATTCCTCCTTCTCCAAAAAGTTAATATTTCAGTGGAAAAAAATGAAAAGGACTTTAGAAACCTTTTTATTATATTTTTTTGCCCCAACAAAATCTAATTTAAATTCATCCACATCTGGAAATAGGGGTTCAAATTAAATTGTTTTACAGCACGTGCTTTACAGATGTGGAAAAACTGCACATTTGACACAGTCAAACTTTTGATTTTTCCCTTTCCTCTCCCTTAGTTTGGGCAATAGAAAAAGCAGAATGAGTGTTCTTTTCACTTTTAATCATGGTTACCTACTTTCACTCTCAATTATTTCATGTTCTAGGACAGTTCCACAATGTTTCTGCTGACGACGTCTCAGAGGATTGTTCATTTGATTTTAGCATTTCTCCAGAAGTACCGGTACAAATTCATTAAATTCATTTAATAAAGTTAAATTTTTGGAGGCACTTATCTGATCTTGGTGTGTTAAGGAGATGGAGTCCCATGAAGACACACCTGTTTCCCTCAAAGCAGGATGGTGCCTGGATAGCACTAAAGCAAGTATCTGAGTTATACACCTACCCTGAGCAAGGAAAATCTGGGCAAAAGTATAGGATTTTTTCCCCCATATTTCTTTAAATAAACAATCAGAGACTCCTTACTTTCCAGAGTGTTTTCTCATGGTGATGGCAATGTCCTTACCGACCTTGAGAGGAGCAGCATCATGCCATCATCACTCTAATGCCTTCCATAATTTGAAAGGTGAGGATGATCTTAATTCAGTTTAATTCCTTGCATCTGGCTCTAAACACCCCCAGCTGTTTGTCACAGCCCCTAGGTTGAGTCTAGACTGGTCATCCAAGGTGTAATTCATGCTAACAACTTCCAGAAAGCTAAAATGTGTATGAGAGCTTTGTCACTCACAGTTATCTAGCGCTGTCTCTGGGGTCCTCCAGCTCCTCTTCCCGGTGAGTCCAGTTCTCCTAAAGATATTTTATGTTATAACTGTCAAAACTCTGTGGCTGTCTTAGATATCTAAAACATCTCAAATGGCTCTAAACATTTACACATGGACAGCTATATTAGTTCCTACCGCAGAAAGAATTGAATTGTCCCTTGGAAGAAAAGGTTTGGTTCTGCTGATTTTAATGGGAGTTTAGATGGACAACATCAAGCCCTCCCAGTAATACCATTCCTCCCTAACTTTCTCAATAAGGTGATGTCAGAGAAACAAGAAAAGAATGGAATAAAGGTCTTGTTGAAGAAGGAGTTAGAATGTGACTGGAAAAAGTCCCTTGACTCAAAGAGTCTTGAGCTCAAACTATGCCTCCCATGTTTTCTGGGTGAGGATGTGTGGTAGGTGGTAAAGTAATATTTCAAAAGTACATTAGCAAGGTGATTACCACTCAGCTGCTGTGGACTAAGCCAATCTGTCTTATTTGTCATTTTGTTTTTATTTGATTTCCGGTGAGTGGATTCTGTTAGACCTCTGCACCTTGGCTGGATTTATAAAGACTATAAAGCTGCAGAAACAAGCTGTTGAAGAAAAGAAAGCATCATAAAATCAAGGCAACACAAAAGGTGACTCCAATTGCCTGCATTAATCGTGTTGAACAGAGACCCAGGTATGACAGAGTGCTGTGGGACCAGGGGCTGAGAAAATAGAGGACAGAAGCCCGTGCTGTCATTTAAACTGAAGTTCACAGAGGGATCAGGGCTCTTACTGAGACTATCAAGGTTTGTTTTCGTTTTAGTCTGCCATGCTCTTTTCACGAGAGACACCACGGCTGCTGCTTGAATGGTCAGGACAGATTCCCAAAAGGTTCTGGCCTCATTCCAGTGCAGCTTTATTGTACATTCCCACGTACAGGATGGTTCATTTGTCCCATGACCTAAGAATTCCTCTTTTGCCAGATTTCCATATTGTTTTCCCAATGGTGAGTAGATCAGGCATTTCCGATGGACCAGAGGAAGCCCTTCTTTCAATCTGTCCAGCATGCAAGCAAAGTCAGGATGCTGGAACTGCGTGTCCCACAACTGATGCACTGAACCTAACTCTGCTGCCAGAGGAGAAAGTGCTTCAAATTTCATGTGCCACCTCAGCCAAGTCCAGAAGTGCTTATAAAAAACAGTGTTAGTGTATCATTCAGAACAATCAAATACTACGTGCACAAAAAAGCAGTTTAGAGCAACATAAATTTTAAAAAAGTGACAATTTCATCACACAATTACTGTACACTGCTGTTCTTAGGGTTGAATACTTTCCTCTCTCACGCTCTCTCTTTCTCTCTGTTTTAATCTTTCTTTTTTATTTTCATTTTCTTTTTTACTTTTTTTTTTCTTCCCCCCCCTTTTTTTTTTTTTTTTTTTCTTTTTTTTTTTTTTTTCCCCCCCCCCTTTTTTTTTTTTTTTTGATTTGGTCCACTGGAGATAAATTGCCCTCAATGATATATATATTTAAAAAAAATATCAGCAGCAAGACTCTCTCGAAATAGATTCTGTTTGATGTAGCTAGTCTGTCTTTTCTGTTTTGCCCTCTTTCACAGCAGCCTCTGAAGTTTTCCGCAGGGGGGCTTTCTCCGAGTTGGCGTGTCCTTGGCCGGATTCCGCCGCTCCTCCGTTTTTGTGCGATGTGTGCTTTTCCAAGTAGTTCAGCATTTCACTGAGAACAGTTTGGAAAGTGCTTAGGGCAGCACATATTGCAGGAGTTCCAAAACCATGAGTGATCAAACTACAAATGGGAAGGAGANAGGATACCATCTCCAACCCTCAGCACAACTGGCATGGTTTGGCCATATCCATGCTGCTAAACTCCTGACCCATCCAACAGGGTGAGATCTGAAGTTCCTGTTGGGAATAGACCCCGGCCAATACCATTGGCCAATACCCACGCTCAAGAGATGAGCAGAAAATATTTCACATAAGGCTGTCTAGCCAGGCTGAATTAATGGACAATCCTAACCAATGACTGGCAAAAATAACACAGTTCCAACAGTGTTGCCCTGGTAGTGTTGAGTTTACTGGTATAGGTTTGCCCTGTTCCACCGTTCATCTAAATAAGTGGGTTTTTTCAACACTGAATTTTTCTTGTCATAGTTCCTGTCAGCCACCTGCAGATCCAGAAATGTTCGTTTCCCACAGGTGCCATCTCTTGGATACCATCTCTGTGAGGATCATAGAATCACAGAATGGTTTGGGTTGGAAGGGAGCTGAAATCATCTGATTCTATCCTCCTGCCATGGGCAGTGACACCTTTCACTATCCCAGGTTGCTCCCAGCCCCATCCAACCCAGCTTTGGACGCTTCCAGGGATGGGACAGCCACAGCTTCTCTGGCCAACCTGTGCCAGGGCCTCAGCACCCTCACAGGGAAGAATTCCTTCCTAATATCCAATCTAACAACTCTGCCCTTTGTCAGTGGGAAGCCATTCCCCCTTGTCCTGCCACTCCATGCCCTTATCCAAAGTCCCTCTCCACCCATCATGGAGCCTGTTAGGGTACTGGAAGGGGCTCTAAAGCCTCTCCAGAGACTTTTCTTCTCCAGGCTGAGCAATCCCAACCCTCTCAGCCTTTCCTTGTAGCAAACTGCTCCAGCCCTCTAACCATCTTCATGGACCCCTCTGGACTTGCTCCAACACCTCCATGTCTTTCCTGTGCTGTCCCCAGAGCTGGACACAGACTACAGGATGTCCCAACTACCATAGCATATGGGACGTGCCACTAGAAACCAGTTTTTAGGCAACTGACTTCAGTGCCATTTGCCTAAATATTATGTGTACAGTATAAGATGATCATGTAAGGGCCAAAGAAACTAAAGTTGTGCTACATGTCTTAGTATGGGCAACCAAGCTGTTCTCCTTGTTATAATGATTCTTTTTGGTAAGTGGTATGTGAAAACAAAAACCCCTGCCCAAATCCTCCAGATTTTTAGTTTTCATTTAGAAACATAAATTAAAAATTATTTCAAAGGTTGAAATGCCATTGAAGTTTTCAGAAGTGATTTCAGTTATTTTAATTCTGCTCAGGGAAGAAAGAAGATGAAAGGAACAGAAGCTAATTTTTGAGTTTGTTGGCCTTTTTTTAGAAATCAATACTTTATATTGGCTTGAGTGAGGGGAAAAGAAAACCCACACCACAGTGATTCTGACAAGGAAAAATAACTTTCCCATTCTCTTCTAGTTAAGATTTTGTCCCTACAGTGACTCTCTGGCTGTCTTGGGCACCACATCAGTAAATCCGGAGCTGATGCAGAGACCCATGTGAAGGTCAGAAACAGGAACATTTCACTTCAGTAACCTGTCTCCTCTGCACTTTGGCTTCTCAGTCTTTCCAGGTCTTTTAGAAAAAAGTGAAAATGTAGGGACTAAGGGAAAAGAGGTTTTACAGGACATGGACAATTGATAGGATGCTGTAAATACCAAAAAACCCCATGTAGGAAAGGCTTCAAGATATTTTTTGGGGTCACCTTCCTGTCTGCTAGACATGGAAAACCTGTTTGACAGGAAAGTTGGTATCTTAGGGAAGACACCAAAAATATGTGAATTCTAACCAAAATGAGTGCTCAATATGGAAATACGTCTCCATTTCAGATTGGAAGCGGCATAGCCTTTTATAAAAGGTCTCCAAAAGGCTATTAACAAATAACTTGCATTTAGAATGTTTATCCATTAGTCTCCAGGCACTTTTCAACGCAGGAATTTGTATTTATCCCAGTTAGTAATGCGAGGAAAATGATAATTAAATATTTACAAGCAATATTTTGCAGACATCAATTAATAATACCACATAAAGTTCGGATGCTTGAAGTTTGGACTTGTAGCAATATCTGGATCTTTATAATTTAGCATTAAAAAGAGGTAAACATACCTCAGTTTAATTTTATTTTCTTTTTAGGAATGCCTGGCATACCAGAAATACAAAAACCATCATCATCATCATCATCATCATTGTAAGCCATTTTTTCAGTAGTTGTAAAACTAAGCCAGCAGTAGCATATATATGAGTATTTTAAGCCCTTTCAAATCACTTTAGGAGTCAGGAGATTTAATGATTTTGTGTTGCATTTTATCATAATTTCTGGTCTTCAGAAGTCCAGAGAAATGAAAATGTGATTGAATTTACAATAACAGTAAGCAAGAAAAAGGAAATTAAAGGTATCATCACTAGTTATATTGTTGCACGATTTTTACACTGCTCATGTGGTCTTCTGGGTCTTGAATTGGGGAACTGATTATACCGAGACACATAAAAATATTTATGATCTTGCAAAGAAGCTAGTTTAGGTATTTTAGAAGCAGGCAATATCTGCATTCATTCATTTCCAGGAGATGAAAATCATATAATCATAGAATTATTTCGGCTGGAAGATACCACCAAGGTCATCAAGTCCAACCACTAACCCAGCACTGCCAAGACCACCACTAAACCATGTCCCCAGGAGCCACATCCATGTGTTTTTCGAACACTTTTAGGGATGGTGAACCCGGCACTTCCCTGGGCACCTGTTCCAATACCTGACCACCCTTTCAGTCGAGTTTTTCCTAATATCCAATCTAAACCTCCCCTGGTTCAACTCGAGGTTTTTTCCTCTTGTCCAGTTGCTTGTCACCTGGGAAAAAAGACCAACCCCCACCTGACTACAACCTCCTTTCAGGTAATTGTAGAGACTGAGATTGTCAAGTAAATAATAAGTTTAATACAGGATTCAATGGAAAAGCGACTTTCTGGCCTACAGTTTTTGGATCTTTCAATCTGGGAACAAAAGGAATGATACTGTGTTCTTTTGACAGCTCAATAGACCCTCAGAAGTAAAGTGGGAATACTACCTTCAAAACTTAGAGGGATTGTCTCAGAAACTATCTCTAGGGGTAAGAACAAGCTTTAATGTTCTGAAACGCCGAACAAGACTGTAGAAAATACCAGAATGGGACAAAATCTGATATTAAGGTACATAAGTGTAGGCACCAATTTGTAGGTGTGAACATCAACAGTGCCAAACTCCCGTTACCATAAAAGGGGACTTAACATAGCTTCCTGTGTATGAGAGTCTACAGTGATTTGAGATGTCCCACGACATCTGGAACATCTGCACAGATTTGATAGATATGATATAGGAGTTAAGTCCAGCCTGGTTCTAGATGTTATAACACTGCAGGTTACCCTTATGTATCTCAAATTATTTAGGCAAATGAACTGAGCCCTGAGGCTTTATTCAATACACTCAGAGAAATCTGGAGAATGAATTAGCACATTAAATAGATGAGTCTCCTTTATGGTGAGCTGCACCATTCTCCTGGCTACACTGAGGGCTTCATCCTAAACAAAAATGTGATTTGGGTGCTGTATGGGATGTTCTGTGGTACCCAGATATCTATGTCACACAAACAGGTGGGGTTAGAGGGGAACAGGACCCTTTTAAAGCAGCAGTGGACTGATGAAACATAATAGCACCTAAAAGGCTCAGCTTTATCTTGCCCTAGATCTTCATTAACTGCTTGAAAAGCTCAGACATCCAGCTTACATAAAAACACCCAGATATTGCTACTTTATCCAGGGCAGAATCTGAAACTTCTGGTTCAAAAACTAATACTCATAGGAGAAGGATATTTTGGAGTGAGTAAGGGGTCTATCTCCTTTACAGTTTAGTCTCTCAGTTACCAGTAATCATCAAACATGGCAGCTCTCACCAACATAGCTTATGCTTCTTATTAAAATCCAACTCTTTTTAGCAAAATGGTGCTGCAGAGTCTCGTGGTAACTACACTTTCAGTTCCTGATGAATATGTTCTTCTCCACAAATGGGGATATGCAGAGCCTTTTAATTTTCCCATGAAGCTTATTAAGAGAAACCATTTTATAGAAAATTTCTAACCAGCCCTTCTCGCCAAGCTCCTGTGAGGGTGTATTTTATTAGGCTCACTTTAGGTAATGAGCATAAAAAGGCCGAGAGATATTATCTTCTACTTTATCTTACATTTCTATCAGTAATTCCCATTGCTCTAATTTTGGTGGTCTTTACTTCTCTGCAAGTAAAAGTCTTTGAAAAATCCAAGAAAGTTGGATAATTTCCCTTTACTGATGAAAGTAAGTTTCAAGTTTGGGAGAAAATCTGATTTTACATTTAAATCAGACATAACAGACGGAAGATCAATGGCAAAGCATTCAAATGTGTTTCCTGAAAGTCAAATTCAGCTGCCTGATTTTCCAGGCTAATTGCGCTCACAGTGAAATTGGTTCATTTTTGGTATGCTCCACACCTATGAAAGGAGTTGCTTTCATTATCATGCTTTCATTTGGGTTTATAAGCCTAAAATTAAACATGGTGGTTTCATAACAGAGTCTTCTGGGTATTCTCAGCTTTGTAGTGCATCCCGCTACAGCTCCTATAAACCAACTTTATTGTTCTGAGAGGCAAAGCTGAAATCTCTGATTCTGGTGTTGGAGAGGTGCAGAAAGAAGGCAATGAATATCAGGCCAACATATTACAAATCCGGGTGCTTAAGGACATCCAGACCTGCCTGTAATTCTGCCCAGTGCTATGATGCAATTATGTCTGCTCATGTTTTAATGATGGCCTCACTTAAAAGTGAAAAGATCCAAGTGTGCCTGAAGGCTCGGAGCCTCGTTTGGCAGCCACCTCAAGGACTCCTCCATAACCCAGGCTGGTGAAGCTCCCACATGAAGCAAAAGAAACAGCTTCCCTCTCAGTGAGGGGGGGAGAGGCCATCTGCACTGAACGTTTACACCCTCATTTAAAATAAATAAGCCCCTTAAAACAATAATGATGAAGGCAAAACAAGCTTGAACTTATTGGTCAGATTTTCTCAGAACTTTGAATGTGAAAACTCCATGATTACCCAAATTCAACAGCACACAGCTGATGACAGATGGTAAGATCTGATGTGGCGTTTAATGGCTGCAAAGGAAATGGTAAAATATTTATATCTCTTCACTGACACAAGAATATCTGAATATAGAGGTGACAATATTGACTTTGAGGTGCTGCTGTTGATTTCAAGGTCTCTCCTGTGAAGGTTGCCGAGAGAGTTAAATGGTGATAACTTTACTTTAGGAGCTCAGAAGGTCTAACCATGACACAATTTGGACTGATAGTCAAGATAAACATTGGAATGTGGGCAGTGTATATTACAGAGATAAGTACTCCATAGGATCAGAGTAGCAAACAGCACAGAAGTTGCCTTCAAAGTAGGCCCTCACGTTTTCCTTCTGTTCATAGTGTACTAAGGACATGTCCTCCTAAGCAGATGGACCCCCTTTTACCATGTGTAAAAGCCACAGAGAAAGTAGGAGGAGAGTGTTAGAGCTGATGCCCCAAATTTAAGATAATCTATTTTGGATCTGTACATTTTAGATTTTGGGACTCATTTTCCACATTAAGAAGAATTGCCCAGGCAACAGACCTGAAACTTCCAAAAACTGTTGAGTGTTTCTGAGCTGGAGACCAAAGATTAAACCATTTAGTGGTTCATCTTTAGTTTTTGCGAAGGCAAAGAAACGGGTGAGGTTCATTCAATTTACTACCATCCATAAACTTTTTCCAGTGAGGAAATGTAGCTGAGAAAACCCATTACCCTCCTCTTATGAGAAAGACTAAGAATTAACATTTATAAACATGCTCATGACAAGGTGCAATCAATTTCATAGACTTTTAATTTGGAAATGAGGATATGGCATTCCTTTTTCTTTTGGGAAACATGAGAATGCCTTAAATCCTCTAAGAAATCTGAAGTGCTGTGTTGAAAGTCTAAGCACCCCCTAAGACTTTTTGCTTTCTTTGATGAATGTGTAGTTTTTTTTCCACGATTATGGAACTTAGTTGTTAATGAAGCAGATAAAGAACAGAGAACAGATTTTCACCTGTTTTCTTGACTCCATAAATTGTGACTTTCAGGGAACATGGAATCATACAACCCATGATAAAAATCTTTAACAATATTAGAAATTAGAAAGGATTTAGTTCATCAGCAGAGCAGGACAAGGTGATTGAGACCTTGCTATGGAAAGATCAAAGGAATCCCTTGGAAAGGAAGTGAGGGAAAGATCCCAGAAGGCGGCACTCTGACACTTATGGTAAATAGAGACAAGGAAAAAAATAAAATTAAAAAAAGAAAAAAGAAAAAATAATGAAACAATTTGTTGCTCCCTAGTGCCTCAGCACTAGGCATCAGTGTTGTCCTTCTCAGATAACTAAATCCAAAGATTGAGAGAGCTCCTGGAAATGAGGGAACTCTAGAGGGCACCAGAGGTGTTTCACCATAAACTTCATCGTGCACCAGGTTTCTTCCAGTCCCTGCATCCAAACAGGAGGCTGCTGCTGTGAACTGAGATGACTGGAATTATGACAGAAGCTGCTCTACCTCCTGATAAGTAAAGAAGTGTAAAAAAAAAAGAGAGCACAATATATAAAAACGGGGGTGAGCATATCTTTGAAGGGAACCCACAAGTAAGACTTCGGCCTTGGCTTTTTATTACAGTTTAAAAAACACGCTGAGCTTCAAAACCCGTTTCATTGCTCCGTTTTCCCCTTTGGAAAGAAGGATGTTACTTTCTCACTGTTCCCAAAGTCTGAGAATCTGGTTTCTTGTCTGTCACTTTTCGTGTCACCTCATCAGCGTGATGCCAGGCACTGGCAGGAGCATGACAGCTCCAGGCTCAGCGAGGAGCTAAGCGACAAAACTCTTGTCTCAAACAGTTTCACGGGAAGGGTGTTTCATATCAGCTGGATGGCTCGACAGAACACGGAATAATCCATGAGGATGCTGATTGCTTTCATTACCTAACTTTAGTATTCTGAACCTATTATTTTGTGTGTGTGTCTGTTTTTATAAGGTTTCTGCAGTGAAAGAAGTGTCACTTACAAGGAAGAAGTTTTCCCTTTGCCGTTTTGCTGTCTGTATCTTTTATCTATAAAATAGAAGATCTAGGTGAGATTTTTCACCTTGATGAAATGTAGCCTTGAAGTTAAAGGATCATACACAACTGCAGTGACTGGTGGATACTCTCCTTTCCCTAAATGATGGATGGCATTAGTAGGAGATCTGAAATTTCCATACACCACAGATTCTTAAAGATGCAAGGGTCCCAAAAGCAAATGTCGATGTGTCTATACCCAATTTCACAAGTGAAGAAAGTGAAGCTCGGAGGGTTGTTGATGAGGTCAGGGAATCTGTGTGTATAAACCAAGACACAGGCACAGACCTCGTGAGTATAATCTCGGAAAGTCTTCTATTTGAAAGGTTTATGTATTATGTTTTTGGTTTTCCAGCACAGAATGTTGGCCATTTTAATGGGTTTTCTGGTAACTCTAATTTACATGAGATTTTGGGGAACCAAAAAAAGAATCCTGCTAAAAATTAAAAATAATTTAAAAAAAAACCCTAAAAAAAAAACCCCAGCCAAAACCAAACAAAAAAGCTGTTCTGATGCAAGGGCAGGTTAAGAAGACAAAGACATGAAGACACATCAGTGCGACTTTAAGGTTCCTGGCTGAATCTCAGATATGATAGTGGAATGGAAGAGAGAAGAAGTTATGTGCTCTCTCCACTCAATAGGAGAGAACTATTACCTAAAATAAATTTGTTTTAAAAATTACTGTCTTATTGATTTGGATATTTGGTCCAGTTAGAGGGATACCCTAAATGCTAATCTGAGTGGCAGATGCATGTGAAATAAGATGTCCCTTTACACCTAAAATGGCCCTAGATCTCCACATTCACCAGACAGGTGGATCACGCTAAGGTTCTTAAACTGAAGCTGGAGAATGCCATTGGTTCACCTTTAGCTGCATTAACAAAGTGAGAATACACAGATTCCTCAGGTCATGAGTGATCTGGCACAGCCTGTCCTCATCTCCATCAGTCAAGCACTTTTACCTGAAAGTAGTGGCCACACCTAAGCTTCTGACTGAGATAAGGCTGAGCAGTGCCTGGGAGTTGTTTGGGACAGAAAGAGGTGGTCTCGGCCAAATTCACTCAAGGAGCCACAGAAGCAGCCAAACATTGCAGACAGTTGTGGTCCAGTGTCCAGGTCCAAAGCCACACATTTTATTAGATTAATTTTCGTGTATTTTTTGGGGTGTCCTAATTTCTGTCTGTCTTCATCACATCTCTGAAGCATGACAGAAACACTTCCCTTCTTCACAGCGGGGATCTCTACAACTGAGAATAATTGGTTCATCTGGTCTGGTTCTCTGCTCTAGAAAGGGCTGGATGCACTAAACATGTGGGTGCTGCAAAAATACTACAGAGATGAGTGGTAGGGAATTATGGCTATTTCCCATACTGACATGCCTCAGATCCACCTGCACAGCCCTAACAGGAAAAGGAAGGGGTTTGATGGTAGTGTTGGTTAACATTGTTCCAGATCCAGCAGAAGAACCTGCTGGCTGCAATGTCGCCGTTCAGCTCTGCTGATTTAGAGGCAGAATTATGTTGTTGGGGGTCATCCAACAGAGTTCACCATCTCCCATCACAATTACCTGTGCCACAAAAATTTCTGAGTGTGTGTCTCAGAGCTCTTGTGTCTCCAGGCAGACTTGTCTTCACCTGTTGCAGGTCATGATTGCCCTGGTTTACTATTTCTGGGCTTTTCTAAAGTGAATTACTCACAGTGTCTTACATATATTTTGCTTACATCTATCTTTTTGCTATCTCTAAATATTACAATCTCCCTTTTCCTTCCCATCACCTTGGATAATTGAGAGCTGTCTCTCAGTTCCAAGGCTGTTTATCCTGATCTAAATCCAAAACCAATCAACTTACAATGCTAAAGAGTTATTTATATAGCCTGAAAGGTCCTGGAAAAGGTAGAGATGAAGCCTCAGCTTTACTGACATCTGTAGGATTTGAAACTGGTTTAAGTTTCATGAGAAATTAACTCCCCAGCTTTTCCCTCTTCCATACTCAGGTGCATGCACATGTACAGAGAAACCTCACATGATTCTGTGGGATTCTGGGGGAAAAAACCTCTGAGTTATAACCAATAGAAGGTACTTTAAAAGAAACTAAGTTTTATCTAAGTATTTTCCTTTTCTCTTTCATTTTCCCTTCTCTTTCTTTTGCTCTTGCTCTTCTCACTCGTTACTCTCCTGATGATCCTTATGGTCTCTCCACTTTGAAAGTAAAGGGTGAGAAAAATAGGTTTCTCTTGTTAAAGCTATAGAAAATTTCAGGTTATTTTCTAGTACTGATATGCTGACTTTGCTCTCTTTTGTAGCAAACTCAAAAATGCTTTGCACAGATCAGCCTTTAGAGGACAATAAAGAGACGCTCTTACTTCTGGACAAAAAGTCTCAGCACTTGGTAATGGAAATTGATTTTTCCAGGGTTTTCTTGTTTGCTCCATGACTTAATGATGAATTTTTCCTCAGAAACTGGGGATGGGATAGCACAAGTGTTGACTTTCATGCCAGATGCAACCCACGGGACTATTTGTGTTCAAGGCGTCCAAGGCCAGGTTGGGTGGGGCTCTGAGCAGCCTGGTCTGGTGGAAGGTGTCGCTGCCCATGGCAGAGAGGTTGGAATGAAACGATCTTTAAGGTCTCTTGCAACCTCTCCATCTCAAAGAAGAGCTGAAGGACAGCTTGGGCAGCCCTACAACGTACCACCTCTTCTTGAACGCAGACTTACGTAATGCTTAGAAATCTGAGCTACCCCAACACTTAGCCCATGAGGCTTGGGATCCAGCCATGCCAAGGCAGAACTTCTCTAAATCTAAATTTATAGCACAGAAAAGGCACCTGTCTGGGCTGTAGTAAGGGCTGGTGCTTCCAGGAATTCTAAACTTACATGTTTATTGGTGATATATATGTACCACTGTGCCCAGGAATAGTTTGGGTTAGCGCTAGTTCGACGAGGCAGAAAAAAACCCAGAAATTCTGCAGATGGAGAGAAACACAGCTAGCCACTGCCTGCTCCCTGACACTACTTTTATCTGCTAGTATCAATGTACTTGATGTTATTTGAAGTTATCAATATAACTTCAACAGCTTACTGAGAAGTGAAGTCATCAATGTAACTTCCCTGCAGTAAGATCCTCTAAAATGTATTGAAAAGGGAGAAGTGGTGAATGAAAAAAACATAAAATGACCCTGGCTCAGGTAGTGCAGAATATATGCTGCTATAAATTTAAGGGTCTGAATTGTCTGTTTATGACCGAATAATATTGGAAAAACCATTCCTCATGGAGCACTGAGTTTTCTGAATTCAGGTCAGAAGAACATCTCAGGCAGCAGCTGCACAAACAGGGTAGAAGAGCCAAAGGTGTAGAAGGGCCTCAGTTTTTTTGCATAAAGTTGTGCAAAATTCAGCAGTTTTCAGGCTCACTGGCATGTCCTTTGAAGATTTCCCATTTTGTGCTTTGTGTAAACTTTGAATTTGGGGTTCGAGCAAACCCATCACTTCTGATCCCTTCATGGGGACTATCCTGTACTTCAGGTTGGACACGTGTTTACAGATCTCAATGAATTAGGACTCAGTGGAAAAACTTCAGAGAGAAGTGTGAGCTTGAAGATTTAAAACAGAGAAAACGCGGAAAAACTGCTTTTATCTGACCTGTGCCAGGCTGTGAACCCTGGTCTTAATTAAAAACATAGAATGAGTAACATCACAAACAAGTGGAGCACACAACTCTACAGTGGACAGCTGTAGGGGAATTAATTCCTAAAGAAAACTCCCTTTCACCCCAATGTAGTAGAGGCTGGATCCAATTCCACTGTAGATATCAGATGTTATAGCTCTTCAAAAAGTCTTTCAATATCCTAGAACTTATTTTAATGATAGACGTTTGTGTGATTCCTCTGATTTTTTATGGTCATAAAAAGTCTCTTCGGATTTCTGACATCGTATCATAGAAACATGGAATGGTTTGGGTTGGAAGGGACATTAAAGACTCTCTAGTTCCCCTATGGCAGGGGGTTCGAACAACGTGAGATTTAACATCCCTTCCAACCCAAACCATTCTATGATTCTGTGATATTTAATCTCAAGAAGACATGTAATGGTAGCAGGGGTTGAGATGACGTGGCTGTGAAGACTGATGGATTTAGGGGATGGGAATAATGATTTTTTTGCCTACACTAGATTCAACTGTCCACAGTGTAAGTGTCTAGGGTGTACTGGTTGGCTGATCTCCCATTATGGTGGAGATCTAGACCAGAATGTTCAGCCAATGGATTTTAGAGAGAAGTTCTAGTTACACTGATGTAGACATCTATGTTAGACCTGTTTAATTCAGATTTCTCAGGCTATACAGATCAGATTCCTGGACACCACGGCAGAAGATACATCTGGCTGCAGTGGAGGCTCCTGCAGGCATCTGAGCAGAGTTAGAAGTCCAGGTCAGGAGCTGATCTGACCCCAGAATCTCTACACTAGCTGGAAAAGGAATATGGTCTCAGCTCCTCCTCTGGGTCTAGCAGCACTCATCATTTCCTAAGCACAATCAGAGAGGGCTCTGATTTAAGGCTGGGGAAGACCCTGTGTAGGTCCAAGGCCTGAGCTCCTCCAGGTGCCCATCTTCAGTCCAACGCCTAGTGCCTACAGCAGGCATGGAAGAAAGTACTGACTGATCCAGGAGCTGCCTGCAGAAGCTTTGCCCTCCAACCTACTGAAGTGCAGCCGAGAAAGAAGGATGGCAGCTGTACCAGTTGTCAGTTTTGTAGCTGAAGCCTTCAGCATTTTATCCTGACTGCTATTTCTACTTTAAACACAGGGATCCCTGGAGACTAGCCACTAGTATCACATTTCCTCTGCGCGCATGTAATACGGAATTATCTCTTTCCACAAGCTTAGGTAGCTCATTAAGATCCCTCTATGAGCATTCTGCATAAATAAGGATGTTTCCCTTGATGTGCAGGTGTAGTTGTGTGTTTTGGAGTGTGTGTTATGGAAAATATACACACACCTGCAAAGCACTGCACGAGAATAGGAGTGGGGTTGTTCAGGTGTGCTCATACACATGTAGGATGCACACAAATGTGTGCAAAAATAAACAGGGATGTCAGGAATGTGTGCATTTGTGGATGGGGAATTACCCTTGCCTCTCCCCGCACCCCAACAGATGGATGGAGGAAGTGGGATGATGGGTATTTTTGGGATTCCATTCAAAGTCTGAGGGGATAAACATTAGTCATCACAGCACCCATCAAAATGTCAATAACTAACAGATGTTGGGACATTGGGACGTGGAAGTTGTGTGTCCAACCAGTGAAAGAAGAGTGGCTCAGCTGGTTGTCCTGAGAATATACAGCATAACTTTAAGCCCTTATAGGGCTATGAAACTTGCTTAATATTATGGTCTGTAAACAGCTCTCTGGGACAGTTCTTCACATGTTTTTTCACTTATCAGCTAATGGATGGAAAAAAATAACAATCTGTAGCCTCAGCAAGTCATGTATTCCCTTCCGTGGCCTGAGCAAAGACAGGAGAACCTCCAGGATGTTTCATCCAACTTATCTTTGATAGATATCTTAGATCACCCCGCTATTTCAAAGTGGCCCTCTGGAAGTTCCCACCTCACTCTTGCCTGTATCTGACACATTGCCTAGAGCAAAAATGTGAAGTTGCACAGCAACTCCTGAGCTAATAAATCTTTCTGACCCTAAAACATCTATACACTTTTATCCATAATTAGGATAAAATCCTAATGACGTTTGGACTTGGTGTGCATGTACCATGAGTCTTTGTCTTCGTAACAGCTTCTTAAGCCTGGTGAAACCAGTACATTAAATATTGCTCAGAAACTGGGTCTAAATATATCATCAGTCTCTGTTTTTTTAGTGTGAGTCAGCTTTTATTCTCCCGGATTTTTCCAGTGTGTTGTTTGGAAATTAGTGCAGTAAAATTGTTTTGGTAGGTAACGTACTTTGAGGCCAGTCTGGTTTGGAGGCCAAAGAGTCAATAAAATGGTCATGATAAGACATTGTCAAATGATCTCTGTAGCACGGAGGAGCTTCTGGAACTATTTAGTTAATTGGAAAGGATGCAGCATCTTCTTCCTATTATTTCTACTTTGATTAATTTATATTGGTTCAGAACCTGAGTTTCTATACTTCTGGACCATCCACTTGTGGGCTGTGATTTGGCTCACATTGAAGGCAAGACAACTTTCTGGCCAGGTGGGGAGATTTGACCAGTAGATGCAGAAAACGACAAATTCAAACTCAGACTGTGGCCCTAGAAGCAGATTGTGTGCAGCAAACTTGAACTGCATTGCTGGGCAAACCTGCACTTTTAATAGGCACAGCTAGCAGGGATTATGGATGTTAACTATTTGTTTGCATGTCTTTTAGGTAAGGGAACAAACACCATTAAAACATCATATGCAGTCTCAGTCAAAATTATGGATTTTAGCTTCCTCTTTCAAAATCATACCTGAAATGTGTTAAATGTCTCTGGATGTCGAGGTCTAATATTGGAGTCGGTCTGGAGGATCCCAGGGGTGATCTGTCTTGACTTAGAAGGTCTTGGAATTCTTTACATATTTGTCTAAAAGGAAAATGAAGATCCTTAAATAAGACAGGTGTAATCCCTCCCATAAAGCTGATTCCCAAAACACTCCCACCTTATCCTGAGTGATCTCATTCATAACAGAATTGCTCAGCAGAAGTGTTGCTACAGAAATTAAAGGCAAACAAATCCATCTCTGGCTTCCCTGCCCCAAATTCTCAGAGCCAACAACATACAGAATCTCTTGAACAGGAATAGTTTCCCCCTGGAACCATACTAATGCTGACTATTTAAAATGTGATTTTTCCCCTGAATATGACCCAGTTTGGGAGCGTTAAGTCTAGCTTAGCTCACCCACATTGACAGCAAGGCTTATGGTTAAAGGAAATGGTGAACGAGCATTAGAATACGTAAATGAAATGTGTAAATTACTCTATTATTTACTTTGTGTAAATACACCAATACTTGTACATGGGTTTGTGTACATTGTGGGCACTGCTTTATCTGCAAGTTGAAGTCCTGGATAATTTGGACTTGCCTTCTTGATCCCCAGCCCTTAAGACAAATGGAACACTAGGGGTTGTGAAGGAAGGACCCCTTGTAGTGAGAATTCAGGCATAGTAGCCCATTCTCTTTGTAAAGAAAGAATGGTCTTACTGTTTCCCTTTCCCACTGAGTCTTCCCTGAGGCTTCTCAGGATGCCTCAGCAGCTGGAGGTTAAATTTATTCCCTGGAATTCCTCTATATGGGACCTAGCACTAGGAAAGGCCTGAAAATAAGGCCTTTTTGTTCTCGTGTTTTTGTATTGCTGTTTGTAAATTGCTCTAGGAATATTCTACCAATAAACTTTTAAAAAAGAAGCCAAATCAGTTCCATTTAGCTCATGTCCTCAGAATAGCGTTGTCTGGACTATGGGTGAACAGACATCACTTGCTTTCACTTGGTTTATAATTCAGTTAATTAAAAAAGGAAACAGGACCTGTCAAAATTAGCATATAGTTCTCCATTGCCTGTATTGGGAATATAGGCACTAATGGGGGATCAGGAGGGCATGATCACCTCCAGATGATCAGGACACTCAGCTGGGGGCCTGATCTTCATTGGATTAACCTGCTGCTGGTCACAGTGACTGCCTGTAACCTGGTCATAGAGCCAACCAGTGAAGCGTAGAGCGACAAGGGCCACCCTCACACCTGCAGACCACTTGTCACCATCTGAAAATATTCTTATAGCTATGCTCCTCTGGTCTCCTAAACCCTGTGGCTTCCTAAGAACAGACCCTGCTGTGAGCTGTCTCCCAGGACTTGCCCAGAAGATATTTGAGAGAATTCAATGAGCCAATCTAGCATTTTAGTAACGTGGACAAGTGCAATCTGATGACTCAGAGTGTGTGTGGTTTACTTTGTTAGCATAGATGCAATCACTGTGCCTGGGGCCAGTTTCTAATACTAAAGAGCATCTCTGTGGTCCATGATCCCTTTTAGGAGACTCATTGCACATCTGGTCCTAGATAAAGTCTGGATTCTTCATTATAACTTTGTAATTCTTGTCTTTTTGGACAATGTCATAACGAAAAAAGCGGGTAAACTCAGCTTGTTGGGCTTTAGAGGGTCCTTCATTGCTGAGCTACAAGCAAGACAACTGTGCTAAGCTGGTTTTACCCTTCACTTTATCGCTGTGGTACAAGCTGGGGACAGAGATCTTGGATACTACAGCTCTCTCTTGACAGAGAGGAGATGCAGAAACCTATTTCCTGCTGTGCTGCTGGACCCCATCCAGGCCTGATTTCTCTAAATGCTTGTCATCTGTGAGGACGTAGACACCGACTGCTTGAAAAGACAGCATCACCCCAGCCTTTCAGGCAAAGAGAGGTATTCAGCAGAAATGTATGTAAATGCAGCATACAGTTTTAATGAATCAGGTCCTTAGAGGAAAAACAGTTCCTTTCAACAACTGAAAACAGTCAGTCATTTTGGCTTCTAAACAATCCACTATCCCCAGTCGGCCCTGTCAGCACTGCTCTTCTCTCCTTCCTCCAACCTCTACTTTCTACCTGTTGCAAAAGTTCATCTTAAAAATTCTTTTATTTTAACAAAGGAAAGTGTCAGAACCAAGTATGCAATTAAGTTCCCTTCTATCTTCGTGTGTCAAAAGTCTTTACTGAATGTTGGCAGATTGAAAGAAAAGAAAAGAACCTTTTTTATTATACATGAAATCCTGCAAAAGGCAGTAACCTACTTTTTTTTTCAAGGGGATTTCTGGGCAAAGTGGTGTCTCAGAGCCTCCACTACCAGTAAAATATCACCTGGGGTAGTGACAGGGAGAGGGGTTGGCAGTATTTTGCTGACTTGGACTGTGACTCTGAAAAAGCAAAGGAAGATGGTTGTGCTGTCCTGGGGAGCACAGGTTAATAAAAATAGTCCTGGCCACTCCTGTGCGGGAGACATCTAATGATTTGTGATACATGGTCAGATGATGCAGTATACGACCAGGAAAAGATGAAAAATTCTGTAGTGGGTCAGAACAAGGGCCCGAGTAACCCATGATCCCTACCAGCGGCCAAAGCAAATGCCTGGTGTTGAGTACAAGAGTGAGGCAAACATGGGCCCATGAATCTGATTTATTCCAAGTGTGGCAGAGCTGCCAGGTATCCAAGGACCAGATATCAGAGAAGTGTCATGAGCCGGATGCTGCTTAGTCTGTGCTGGCTGTAATCAACTCCACAATAAATTATTATTCACAGTACTCTGGTTCAGTCTGTGTGAATGTGGGTGTGCCTGTCTCTCTGATCACATGGAAGACCTTGTGCTGTGAAACTCTGGGATGTTTCCTGTAGGACGCTGTGCCTCTCCACCTACTGGAATAATTGACACAGCCTTCAGCAGTGTTACATCTGTCCAAGCTGCAAACTGGTCAGGTTCTGTCCCCTGCTGTAAAACCTCCCATGCAAGGTGAACTAATCCATGTTTAAAGACCCTATAAAACCTGGTCCCACTTTTTTTCTATTTCTATGTGAATTGAATACGTATCCTGAAACCTTTTTAACATTTCTAGGCTTAGGCGGCCAATATCAGTACCCTTTGGCCAGAATTGAGACAATTCAGTCTTTTTTTGGAGCATCTTGCTCTGTCCAGGAAACCATCTATTTGCCCAGTCAATCATTTGCTCAGTCTAAGGAGATGAGTCGAAAGAAAGAGTAGGAGACTGGCTTCTCCTATTGCTTATGCCTTTCTTACCCTCTCAGCTCCTTTTCAGCCTGTTTCACTCCCATCCTGCCATTGCTGACACTTGTGCTCAGCAGTGTACACTGGCTACACAGACCAATCTCTTTTTCAGAGGACAATTATCAAGTAAAGCTCTCATTCTTCATTGTCTAGTACATAAAATTGTTAGAACAGACCATGGCACCTTCCTGTTGCATCAATTTGTACTGTCCCAGGCAGGTCCTGAGTTTGCAAATGTGAGAGACCATTTCCATGAGACAGCTTTGGAAGATCAGGCAGTTTAACAAAATGAATGTGATTTGTTCCATGATGGGAAATGATCCTGTTTTCATTCTCTGTATTTCTACCAGCATGGCCTCAGATAAGGTGGGGCTGAGCAGGGCAGTGAAAAGAGTCCCTTAAGCTCAGTGGCCTCCATGTGCTGGCTGTTGGCATCTAAAGCAGCAGTTTTTAGCCTTCACTGGCCCGTGGGCCACAGTTCTGTGCATGGCAGTGGAACTACTTCCACTCAGGGTGGGTGGATTGCTTGATCACAAGGTGTGGATGCCCTTGATGTCAAGGAGGCCTGGGAGCTCCTACTGGACACTGGAGGCTTCAGCACTGCAGACATTTAGGGCTCTGTTTCGTTACCCACAGGTAGACATCTATAACCACTGGCAGATATGACACAGTAACAAAAAGAGATCTGTGTGCCCCTGGAGCAGCAGCTCGTGGCCACACTGGATAACCCAGTTCTACTCAAATGGCGTGCCTGTGTTTGGGCAGCTGAATTGAGCCACTGAGTTTGGATGTCTAAATCCGTAATGGAATGACACCTAGATATGAAAAACTGTGGAAATCGTCTTACTCTTTCGGCTTATTTTTCCTCATCACCTATATTCTAAGGATTGTGGAAATAACTTTGTTCTTTCCCCTTATTTTTCCTCAGGACTCCAGATGTGGAAGATCTCACCAAAGGCCCTTTTCTGGGCTTCTGGCTCTGTCCCACAGTGGACAGCAGCAGCACACACAGGCAGTGGCACTCCAGCTCTTTCCATAGACAAAGCTTGCTGTGAGGGATCTTACCACCCTGGAATTTCTGTGTTGGTTTTGGTGGCAGCATAACAATCCCCTGCTTTTTCTTGCCTTTTTCTCACAAGCCCATGAGTCAGGGAAATTGTGGAATTGCTGAAACTGCAGACCTAGAGCTTAGGTATGGCTGGTGAGTAGTTGAAACTCCTGATGATTGTCTAGAGTTCTTTGTATCAGACACGTGGAAGCATGGCTGGGAAATGCCATGCTAATACTGTGATGTCATGGACCTGTGCCTCCTGGAACACCTGGGCAGGACGGGGAGCCCCTGTTCTCCGTGCAGGCAGGAGAGGGCAGTAGTAAAACACACATTGACCCATCTGTCCCTGTTACCAGCACTGACTGCAGCAGCATGTGGCCTTCCTACTATCGACGGACCTCTCTGAGCAATTTCCTGGTGCTTTTAACCCATAGGAGTGGGGGGAAAGTAATTTTATTCCTAACAAACACAGGATAACAACCTACAAGCCCGAAGTTCGTGGTGGTTAGAGGTAGTGCATGCCCTTGATTCCCCATCTCAGTAGTGAAAGAGGCTGAGAAAAAAGGTTGGGGGTGGTGAGCAAGGATAGCGAGACTCTTATGTGCCCCTGAATGGCACAGTCACTGGGGACAGGACATAACAGTGACCCACCGATTATTACAACCCATGGCTTCGTGATTTCTCACTAGAGCCAGGGAAAAATGGGGAAGATTTGCGTCATTATGGTTGAATTGTGTTCCGTAAATGGGACAAATCCTCAGCTAGGTGGCAGGATGTTAGTGGGCTACACAGCAATGGGGAGACACAACTTGCAGAGAGGAATTTCTTCTGGCCAACTGGTTTATTCTCATGCCTCTGAAACCCCTTGAGCCCTTAAAAGAAATGTGGATAGAGGTAATAATAAGATAATATTCCACTTATATTATTCCTTTTAATGTACAAAGGAATGAGGAACGTGATGTATGAGGTCTCTCATCACCTTCACAACCAGAAAATTCCCCCTGATCCATATGGTGATCCTTTTATCACCCCAGGGAAGGATCACAGGCTGTATTCATGGGATTCACAAGCCTGAGATGTTTGAGTACATCTCACCTCTGGGTCACTGTCAGGGCAAAGTGCTCTGTATACTAGAGGAACACCAGGGCCAGGAATCTTGCCAGAGCAGAAGAACATTGGGATACAAAGGACAGTCCTGTTGCCAGGACTTTCCCCTTGTACAGGGTAATTCCTCCCTGTTGGATATATCACAGCCTGGAAGGGTTTTCAAACGCTTCCAGCGTGGAGGGGATCATTTGAGAGCTTGGATTTGTGGTCTCAGCTCTACTTCAGCCTCTCATGTGACACTGCAGTGAGCACAGCGAGCACGTGAACGTGTTCAAGGTTACCCCACGCAGTCAGACCACACACCTAGGGCAGGTCTGCCCTGTTCCACACAGACTATTTATTCCTGTTTCCCATGGCTCATGAAGGCTAATTCCTCCCTCATCAAGGCTAATTAACCTAGATGAAATGTTATCCTAACATGATGTTACTGCTCCAGGGAGACGAGTGGCTTGTTTAGAGTGAAGTCTGATGCCTCTTTGTGTCTTTAATGTCTTTAGCAAAGCTCCCCTGCTGTTGTACATTGTTCCAGTGCCTTTGACTTCAGGGGAACTCTTACAGTTTGCATCCAAAGAGAATCTGTCCTTCTGCAAACCAGCTCTCCCTCAGCAGACTGATGATAATTATCTGACAGTAACCAGTACTTCAGTAGAAGCTCAGATCTCCTGCTCACGCACAAACAGGAGACAAAGCCAGTTTCTGTCCCATAGATCTTACCATGTAAAAATATCCTCTGTTCTCATCTAAACCAAAGCGTCTGGGAAGATGTACGCGCCCCCTTAACCACAGGCAATGAGAGCACAGCCACTAAAACCCCACTGCAGTAAATAAGGTCCCTCTCTCAGCATCTCCGAGGAGGATCGCTCTCACCCGCAGTCAGTGAGCACTGTTGTGATAGCAGTCACCACAATCCCAGCTCCATACTCCCACTCCTCCCTCCCCCAGCCCCCAGATCCAACATGGAGAAGTGACAGACCGATTTCTTTTTTTCGCTTCCCTTCCCTCCTTACTTTGTCGCTAGGATCATCTTTTTCCTCGCTGTCTGCTCTTTCTGTTCCATGTGCTGTCTGGCAATGTGCTCTCCTACTGCTTTGGCAGGGAACTCTGTTTCACAGGTGTAGCCGAAATCTCTGGCCAAATGTAGTGCTTCCCCTGTGGTCAAAAAAAATGAGCCAGTATAGGGTTATTATTATTATCATCATCATCATCATTATGTTGTTGTTGTTGTTGTTATTGTTACAGAATTTATTACACTCTTTAAAAAAACCCCAAACAGTAGCAAGTCACTTCTGTAGACAGTCATTCCCAAGTCAGTTACGCATTTCAGCCCAACTGGCCTGCTGATATTTAGTCATCAGTTGGTGCCAGGCAGAAGATAGGAAGGATATTGCTCTCACCAGATGGAGGGATGTCCCTCTCATGAGAAAATATTGGCCAAGACACTTTGGCCCTGTCTTGCCACCAGTGAGGTCTGGGCAGTCGCCCAATTTTGCAAGCCCTGTTCATCATCGACATTCAAGGCAAGGAAAGAAGCAGAAAGTAGGAAGAAATAACTTTGAAGAACTGCGTCATCCTTTGGTGTTTCACTTCCCTGTGTCTAATGAAGAGCCCTCTGCCCCAGGAGAGAGCCGTGGGGATAACACGCATTCCAGTATATTTGCTTAGAGATTAAGCCAGTAGTACAAGTGCCCCATGCCAGAGAAGAGCAGATCCCAAGAGAGAGCTCAATAAATAATCCTGTTTCCAAAAGGATTGCAAACAAAATTGACCAGGCAAAACCAAAAGGGAAGATGATGAATAAGACAGTTGCCATTTTATAGGTGGTTAAACCAAGGTGAAAGAAATACCTGGCTCGATTAGGCTTTGTGAGAAGTCTGTGACAATGAGCATCTCTCTACTTCATTGCAGAAACTGAGCAGCAGAACCCAGCTCTATGCTGGCTCCCAAATGCCTCTGGAAGAACCTGACCCTCCTCACTAGCTTAGAGAATCCGGAACTTTATTTTAGGGTTTACCGAACACTCTGACCTGCACACTGTGACTCTGACAACCTCGGTGTGGGATTTTTCTGATCAAAAGCAGCTGCCTGGATTGTGAACATCTGTGTCTGAGTTAGTCTTCCCTGGTGGGAAATAGGCATTTCCAGATGACACTTGCTCTCATCTCATTGCAGAAAGAAGAAATAGGTCAGCTACCAGAAGTGTATGTTGAAGAACATCTGCACGACTGACTAACAGAGATGTGCTCTAGAATAGTTGTGGAGTTCAGGGGTTGTGCATTTTTAATTTTATTTTTCTTTTTTTTTTCAGAGTTATGTGTTTGATTGCCATCAGGAGAAGTGGCATTGGACTCTGGCTCTTTGAAGTTCAAAAGGCTGATGCTGTCAGGAGGGATACAGGACATGTAACTCCTCCTTTTGAGAACATCTGCAGTGGAATTCATCAGATTAAATGTCAGTATTGGTGTCTGACTTAATACTTCCAAGTCAATGGAGACAAACTAGCACCTGAAGCATGTATCATCCTATACTAGAGTAGAAAGCAAAAGGGAATCAGAGGAATTATGGAAAGTCTAGATTAGAACTCAGGAAATCACCTTCTGCTGAAAGCATTGCCTTCGATGAGGTTATTCAAGGCTTTCCCAAGCCTAGTCTTGAATATTTCCAACTGTGGAGATTCCACAGCTGTTCAGAACAACATATTTAACTTCATTTAATCATTAAATTAAATCATTAAACACCCAGAAGTGCCGATTTCTCCCTATTTACTATGATCTAACATGAGAAGCCAGATGCAACTGCAATGAAGGTGGGGAGATGAATCCCATCCTCAGCAAGGCTTGGCTAAGCCAAGGAAGAGGAGAACTTCCATGGAAACAGTGGTCCTGTGCCAGGGACAGTATGAGGAATAAGAAACTGCATGCACTGACCTCTATTCCAACTCCATTCTCCCCCTTTCGTGATATAATTGTCTCCCCTTCAAACAATGGAATTTTTACTGGAAAACCACCTTTTGGTTCCACAAGAAAATACCTTACTCTGTGTTTATCTGCCCCACTTTATTCAGGTACTGACAAAATCCATGCACTGCTCCCAGGCAATCTGTTTGCTGATACCAGCCAGCTACAACCTCTGCAGCTGTAACCAGCTTTACAGCAAAAATTGAAGATTATAGTCAAAATCATCTGCTTTCTTTGGATTTTTTAAAACATTATTTCCAGTATTCCTATAAAGAATGAAGATGTTAACAAGTGATCAGTATCTCTGAGTTGAAAGGAGAAACAGTTTCCATTTAGTTTGCAGCTTCTAGAAAAGTAAAATAATTTTCAGTGAAAACAAAATGGATTTCAGTGGTAAGTTAACACAGAATCAGAATGAACAGGCATAGAGCTGACTGATTGCTTTGTATTTCAAACATCTATCCCAGACTTCTTCATGGGTGAGAAAGAGTACAAATTTAAGCCACAGCTTTTCAGTTCCTGTAGAGCAGTTTCAAAATATCTATTTCAGATATGCTTTATCCTTAAATAAAAACTTACAGAGTAAATCAGTTTCAGAAGAGCACTAGGTTTTTCTTTTCAACTTAATTCCATTAAAATGCTTGTTAGGTTTATCTTCATTCCAGCATGGAAAGAAAATAGAAGTCAAACCCTTTGAAGCTGTCATCAGGTGGAATTGCAATTCTCCAGACAGCTTCATCATGGTCCCAGTCAGTCCCAGTAACAACACAAGGAATGTAGACAGCAAATAATTTAAACATTTAGCCATTAGAAAAGTCTTGGTTTCTTCAAGAGAGCAGAGCTTTCTGTGATGTAATGTAGGCATTCATTTAACATGATCAACAAATAAGTGACTGAAATGTGAATGTTTTCACTTACTGTTAGAAAAAGGGGAATGAAATCTGAATTGTCATTCAAACTTATATTTACAAAGATGGTTTATATTATTTGCTACAGCTGAGGAAATTATACTAAACTGTTCTGATAATCTGAGAAAATTATTCAAAAGTATAAAAACTGTCTGGAGCTGGGATTGTGATTGTGGTTGAATGTTAATGGTGTATGAAGATACAAAACCGTGAGCAAAAAGAAACAAAATTACGTATCTGTTTGTGGGTATAGACTGGTGAAAATGCAGATACACATGTAATTACTGTTTTTAATGAAATAATAATTAGAATATTTTAATTAAAATTGGAAACGTTTTTTGCTGGAAAGGGAAAGTTCACGTATAATACGAATGCACATTAGAGCTATGCATATTTATTCACATAAGCATGCATATACTACAAGGAGTAGCCATCCTGAATTTTAACTACAAATTCTAAATAATAAAAAAAATATTTTGGACATGAAAACACTCTGCAGAACGTAATTTCTCCTATCTCATTGTTGAGCAAAGATGTAATTTTGAACCAGGACCAAATGATGATTTGATATTTAGAAGTGCACTGTGATACACTTGCTTTTTGTGAATAGACATCCCTTTGATATCTGTACAGTAGGATTAAGTCTGCTTGGTGGGGCAAAGTAGTTTGTACAAAAAGTCATAGAATATGTTCTTTCTTTTTCTACAGCATAATTTGGGCAAACATTTACTTTGGGAAAAAAATGCGTAAATGTCAGAAATGTGGATGAACGGACCTTTTTTCTTTTACCTTAGATTTACCATTTTCTGCCTGCTTATTTACATCAGGGTAGGTATCATAACAAAAAGGTAGAAACTGCTAAAATCCCTGGCTTTTATAGTTAGTTGCCTTGTTTCAATCCAAATTCAATCTGAAATCAAATTTCCCCGTGTGCGATACCCCCAGCTCTTTCCTCCGGCGGAGATAAAGAGCAGCTGCTGGGAATCTTGGGCTCTCCTTAAACCCAGCGCAGGGCTCTGCAGCTCCTGGCAGCGCTGCCTCTCCCCTGCAATTTGACGATTGAGCGGAGAGCTTTGCGTGATGGAAAAGGACAGTAGCGGGAGCAGAGTTGGCAGAGACAGTTCTGTAAAGCCTCGGCGGGGAGAGCAGCCGCGCACCTGGGAAGGTTTCTGCGGGCAGGTGCAAGGAGCGGTGCCAGGGTCCCCCGGGACCAGCAAGAGTGAGGGCTGCTGCTCTGCGGAGCGAGGGCAGGAGCTGTGTCCCCAGGAGAGGGACACTCGGCATCTGAACCTCCCACTCTCTCCTCGGCTGTGCCTCCTCCGGGTGCTCTACCCAGCAGAAATGTCACTCGGGGGGAGGAGGGACAGGCGGGAGGTGGAAGGAAAGTTTATTCTATTTGTAGGGTGAGAAGGGAGGAGGAACAAGTGGAAGGATATTTAAACAAAGGCTGGTGGGGGAGAAGTGTGATCGCTGAGAGCATGATGAAAAAAGCTACCACTGACCTATTTTTCTCAAGAGTTTTGGTCCCCAAATGATGAATGTCATTAATTCTGTGTCTAGGAAATTTAATGTCTTAATCAGGTTTGACAGGAAAGCAAACTCCAGAATTTTTTGTAAGCTTTCCTTTTTTTTTATCTGATGGTTTAAAAATCATTCATGCACTGATTTTACCTGCATCTGCAATCTCATTTATGTTTTGTCTCATAAGTGACCCATTCAAACAGAGGGGGACATCTCCCCTCTTTTCACATCCTTCCTTGCTCCCACTGGAGAGGCTTTTGGCTCTTTTGAGCCCGCAGTAAAGCTTAGACTTGGAAATACAAGTATTTAATGGAGGAGCCTTTATTTTACAGCTAATATGTAGTAATTTTCCTTTTGGAGCTCGTAAGAAAAATGACCTTTCCCTCCATCTAGTCCAGGCACTAGAGGGCATCCCTCGCCTGCAGGTTACTCGAAGATGTGTCCCCAAACCGCTCAGAAGAGTCCTGCAACACTGACTTCCTTCTCCCTGTCTGCCTTTCCACTCGTTGTGCTGATTTATGCGGATGAAAAAGAGAACAGAACGGATCTGTCAAACAATTCCTACTTCGGGCCGCAGACATCCCTACCAAAGACACCAAAGAAGCAACCTGACCAAACCAACAGTAAACATCCTGCAGCAAAAAGGAGCTCCAAAAGAAAGAAATTTGCAGAAAACAGGAGGCCACAGAATAACTTTCATAAAATCTGGACCTTCACGTGGCGGCCGCAGAAAGCCTAGAAATAAATTGCAGTTCCTCGTTGAGCTTAACAGACTCCCCAAAGCTCAGTGATTTTAGTGTGTTTTAGAGGAAGAGAGGTATTAGTCATGTCAGAGACTTTTGACATGGTTTTGATCAACAAACATAATAATCATGCAACTAATTTTGCCTTGTCTTACATCACACAGATATTCAAGAGGTTGGGCACACTCCTACCTTACAGAGATATTAAAACGTCAATATACTGAGGACTGTGAAGACCTTTAATAATAATAAATTTAGAACCATCCAAAGAAGGCAAGAGTGACAAATCCTGGGTCCTTATGAGAGATACACAGAGTGTACCTGATATTTTACAGATTTAATAACACAAAAAAATTATTATTGCAATTTCTCTATTGATATCACACAGGAAAAGCTAATGTTGCTTTCTCTCTGGATTCTCTAAACCACAGAATAAGCCTGTGTCCTTCCATTTCTGCCTCCTCCAGCAGCAGGAACCATTGAAGGATGGGTTTCCTTGAAGAAATTGTTCTGTAAGTTAGTTCCACCTGGAAGGAATATCTGCATGTCCAAAGCAAGAACATCTTATACCACAAATAATTCAATGAGCACCGCCAAGTTTGACCCAGGATTGGTTACACAGAAAGGAAATGAGCTTCACTTAGTTTTCTGTTGGAATGTTAACATGGTGGTGCCGTTGCCAAAAATTCTAGTACATAAAATTCATGATTAGCATATCCAGGAAGAAGGTCTCTGCCAAAGTGAGCTCAGGCACATCAGTATTTATCGTTAGGACTCAGAGCAAGGCAATCCAAGACCAGAAGCAGCACCATAGGCTTGATACCAGGTTTGCTACTGGCTTTGAATAAAGGGCAGGGAGGGGGCACAGCTCCATTCCTGGGAAACAGGAATCTAACCCTGTCTTACAGCAAAGGTACTCAGCATCAATCCCAGGCCAGCAGTTGTCAGAGTTGCCTCTCTCTCAGTCTCTTCTGATGAGTGAGTAACTGACCATGTAGAATCCCAGACTCAGGGAAGGGTTTGGGTTGGAAGGAATCTTAAAGATCATCCAGCTCTACCCCCTGCCGTGGGCAGGGACACCTTCTACTGTCCCAGGTTGCTCCAAGCCCTGTCCAACCTGGCCTTGGACACTTCCAGGGATCCAGGGGCAGCCACAGCTTCTCTGGGCAACCTGTGCCAGGGCTTCGCCACCCTCACAGGGAAGAATTTCTTCCTAATTTCAGTTTTCAGCTTAAAGCCATTGCTCTGTTTGCTAATAAAACCCAGCTGTGTTTATTCTTCCCTGACCCAAGACACTTGAATGTGGGAACAGCCCTTGCTCCTCTAACCTGGTACCTTTTCTAAGACTGTAACTCCACTGGAGCTTACTCTTGCAAGCAGGTGTGATATGGACACACCTGCTTTTCAGAGCAGCCCCATTGGAGTTCCTTGTTCTCAGTGGCCCCTGAAAATCTCAGTCCCTTGTCGTAGATGCTGAAAACCTCCAGTGCTGAGGATTCAATGCTGTTTCTTCCTTGAAGAGTCTCCACCCTTTGAGATAATAAGAAACTCACAAAGTCCTGAGCAAGCTCTTCTAATTGACCCTGCTTTGAGCAGGAGGATTGGCCTGGGAGATCACCAGAGGTGTCTTCCAGCCTCAATCCTTCTGTAATGCTGTAATTCTGTGGTAATATGTGCTGAGACCTCAGCCTGCTTGCCTAGATCTGTATGGACCTTTCAGGCTATGATCGTAGAAGGTATTGACCTTTAGGATGAGCTGAGTTCTCTCAGCATCAAGGAGGAGGGATCTGAAATTCCCAGAGCTGCTACTCGCAGCCAGACAACAAACTGGGTACTTAGTGGATTCACCCAGAACAGAAGAGATGCAGGAAGAGTTTCTTCCCTTTGCCTGAGGGGTTTGAACCTGCATCTCCCAGCTGAAGGTTTGAAGAGCCTGGCAGTATTTGGTGAATGATATTTAAACAACAAATAAAGGCCAAGAAAGTATCTCCTGGGCCTGTCTAGATATTATCTGAAAACAGATTTCATTCATTTATGTGTGTGGGGAAAAGGCTTGTCTAAATATTATGCTTTCTTATGGGAGGAAAAAAAAAATCATCACATTTTTGGACCAGCTCCAGGAAATTCACAAGTTTAAAAAAAAAAAAAGGAGGATAAACAAACCTACTTATAGAGTTGGTATAAGACATTCATCTCTCTCACAAGAACACTCGGATGATCGATTTGTAAGCACAAATCAATGCTGAGGAAACTGCAGGACCAAGACACTTGCTGGGGGCCAAGGTATCTCAGAGTGAACTTCCATTTTGCCACTCACTCTGTCTGTGGCTTTAGGCAAGTCAGGCCTCTTTACACAAAATACAGATTATGGAATTTAACCCTATGGCTGAAAAAGGTTGCACACAACAAAACATTTTAATTATGGTTATACTATATTGCAATATTAGAGACCCTACCTTCTACCAGGGAAGTCAAGAGTGTGACATTTGCTGCTTTTCTTCTTCCTGCAGGCAAATTCAGTCCAAGTCTGTCTAATTTTTCTCGCAAGCAGCGTCCTCCATTCTTGGATTTTGCTCTATCATGAGAGAACAGCAGGAAAGAGAGACACTTGTCATTATTCTGCACCTTTTCCCCATATTAATATAAGCCTAGAAATTGTACACACTTTGTTGACGAATGTGAGGGGTAATGCCTGCAGTAGTGACATCAATGGGAAATATTTCAGAGCCGTATTCTTAATGTCCTGCTTGCTCTGTGTGATTCTTTAACATCGGTTCTTTGGCAGAGTTAAAGATTTTAATGCCTGTCATGGGGGCATCAGATCTTCAGGCAGCTTCCCACCTAGTGGAGCCCAGTGTCCTGATTTGGGCACGGAGCCTGGGATTGCAGTGACTAAACATAAATATTGACAGTGCAAACACTTATGTCTGATTTAGCCAAGCCAGACTCCAAAGACAAATTAGAGAGAAACATGACCTTCTAGAATTAAACAGAAATTCGCAATGAGTGAACTTTACTCATCTGCCTTTTCTGACTATTAGAGGAAGCCAGATAGCTACTCAAATGTAGATGCCTATGTGGAACCCAGCTCCAACTATCCCTCTATAATTTACGTAGAAACCTGGGTACTCAGAAATGTTGTCTACAAAGCCCAAAACGCACAAGGAAGAAGGACAAGGCAATAGGAAATGCAGAAGCTAAAATCTCAGCCATCATTGGTTGTCTGTGCCCCTATGCCAAACGCCTACATCCCTTTGTTCTCACACAATGGGTCCAGGTGTGTCCCACTGCTGCTTCTCTGCAGCACCTCAGTGTTTGAAGCATTTGAGACATATCCACTTATGCAGCAGATGTAGGTTCAAATTCTTCCTCAGCCTGAGGGAATTTTAACCTGTGTCTTTCAGACAGATGCAGCAGCCAGCTGACAGAAAATAACTAATGTTAAAATGCTTAAACAATGAATAAAACAGTGACTGGAGCCCAGATATCTCCCATCCCAAATGAATGACCTGTCCATTAATTAGATAAGAGTCTACACCCTTGCTTTTTTGTACAATAAATACATAATTAACCCTAAAAGAGATTGAGGGGCCCTCAGCGTAGAAAAAGCAATCACTGAGTAGTAAAACTAATTAACTAAATATTTTGAGGTTCAAGTTCAAGTTTCTTCAGGCAGAGGAAGGAACCAAACATGGAATATCACCACCTGAATATCTGGTTTTATGCATTTAGAAATACCACAACTTTGGCCACATTTTTTGTCAGGAAATATCTTCTGAAAATAATTTTTTTTTTCATTCAGAAAAACACTTTATTCCCAAGGCAAACTATTTGGTAAAATATGTAACCAGTGACTGCTGACAGGATGCAAAAACGAGCCTTCCAGGTCTCAGGCAAACAATCAATGAGATTTTGTTTTCCTACATCTTTCCTGGTCAAATAGAGAGTGTTTGAGCCTGCTCTCTAGCTGTGAAACCCTCAATTACAAACTGACCAAATCTGTTGAGTTGATTCATAAAACAGAATTAACACATCCAAACTGCAGGCAGGAAGGAGTCCCTGGCTTTTGCAAACTCCTGAACCATGCCCAGGGTTAATTTGGGAGAGGAGATATTTAGTCTGGGTCAAAAACCTATGGGGATCATTCAAGCATTTTAACAGAGAAGTGAGCCCCCACAATCAAGTCGATGCCCTTGAATCCATAATAGCTTGCACCGTATTGATGAAATCTGCAGCACGAGTATTTAAAGTGAAAATTAGCTGAAGGTTTCTCCAGAATGAAGCAAATAGAGGAGAAAATTTTGTTGGATGTAGATTTTGGATTTCAATGCCTGTAGAAGCAGTTAAATGGGACTTACGCCTTGAAAACAATTTATGGTCTACAGTCATTATTCCCCAAGATGGCTCGAGACAGCTCTTGAGCGCCTGCATCTCTCAGGCTGGTTAAAATGACTTTCTGGATAAGCACGAGGATCAGTGTGGCCTTCAGTGCCAGCAGTGAAATAGCCGATGACTTTCCAGCTAGTTTTGATCAAAGGGTGTTTGAGCAGCTGACGCCATCTGAGCTGACGCCTCGGGGACACCGCGACTCAGATATGCCTGGCTGAATTACAGTTGCCTCCTCGTTTTCCTCTTGCAATGTGAGGCACAGTCTGCCCCTTTCCTTCTTTCTGCTCCTGCTCTCTGCAGGTGTCTGCTCTGGCCAGTGAAGGGTCAGAGGCAAAACTTTACCTAATTATTCGCTCCTCCCCCAGTATCTCACAACGAGAAGAGTAAAACCGACTTATTCTGTCTTTTCTGTGCTCAAAAGACATGTAAAGAAAGGAAGAAAAAGGCATCCTTACGCCTCTATGTTTTATTTTTTTGTTGAATGAGGGCTGTAACTATTGTAAAATTATTTGCTTTGAGATAGTTTCTCAGCAAGAATTTAGATTTGTAGCTCTGGTGAAATTTTCCACACATTGAATTTCTTTTTTTTTTTTTTTCTCAAAACAAGTCAAAGCAACATCTATCCACATCTGATGGGTAACTGAACAGAGGAGGTAAAACAAAAAACAGTTTGATGAAAAATGTAAACTTGCTAATTTACTGATAATTCCCCAGTGTTCCCTCCTGATCCGTTCCCTTCTGTTTACCCTAAGTATGCTCACCTTTCCAAGTAGGGAAAAAGAATAAAGCCTATCTGTGGAAAATCAAAAAAAAATTAGAGCAATGACAGCATTGTCTAGGAGTTGTTATCCTCACCTTCAACTTACCTTCTCAAAATACCTCCGAGGAGGGAAGCGTTGAGGCATTCTGGTGGTGAAAGGCGCCTCTTCACCTCTGCGATGGTCACTTTGTACTTGGAAGTGGAGCTGAGCAGAGACAAGCGACCAGGAACGGAGCAGAACAGGTCGGTGGGGTTGACAACACAGGTGCCACCTACAAAAAAAGGAAATATCAGGGTAGGGGAAACCTCATCTTCTGTGTTTTGACAAACTCAACCATGAAGAACAATTCTGTGGTTCTCTTGTGGTTGGTTTTGTTTGGGTTTGGTTTTTCTCAGGGGGTGTGTGGTTTGGCTCTTTATAATATTATTGTTTCGAGAAAAATTAGTGTGTTGGAATTTCAGTGTGGGAACAGTAAATTATTCGATCTCATAAACTTTACAGTCAAAATACATCAGCTGTTTGATATCATTTAAATTCATGCTCTGAAAAAATTACCGATTATCACTAAGGTCTCTTCAATCTAGTATGATTAAAAAAATGAGATTGAACCCTCACAATTCTAGAAAACATAGTTTGCGAAAAATTTAGGGCATTGGTTTTAAGGAGAAATGCTAATTTTAACCCTCATAGCAATATTTGAGATTACAAAGATGCAAGAACACCATGAGTCTGCAGTGATTTGCAGCAAGAACAGCTTTCCACACCTTTGAACTCATAAATTCCTTCCAAAGTTAGGTCAAATCCTCAGCTGATACTAATGACTAAAATCTATTGAGCTACATCAGTTTATCTCAGGTTAGCTCTGCAATTGTTTATTTCTTGAGAGTGGCAATTACTTGGCCTGGGTCTAAAACTGCTGAATGATCACCAAATCTTTCAGTCAAGACTGTGATCAATAACTCCTCAGGCAAAACCAGGCTTTTAACTTAAAGTTAGCATGAGAGAGAGAAAGAGCGAAAACTTTGTCTGCAACTGATCCAGGAGAGTAGAACAAACTCCCAGGGAAAAAAAGAAATAATCTTAAGGACTAACACATATTTTATCACCAAGCACAAAACACCTTTCTTTGACCTGCCTTCTCCAACCTGACTACACTGAAAAATTCTGTGGAAGAAATAAATCTTACCACTGCATGCACTATTCTTCCCTGGGGGAAAAATGAGGGGAAAAAAAAAAAAAAAAAAGAGTGAGCTGCATATGACAGTGATATAAAATATCATATAATTCAATGCACTACTAGAAGGAGTTCAGATGGTTTATGTGAGGATGATGATATGAAGACCTTCTTAGAGCAGAATTAATCTGTGCTCATCAGTCACACTTAAAGGAAATATACTGCAACTTTTAAGATACCGTGATAATTTATTTTTTCCTGGGAACACCTTAATCTTTTTTAACTACAAAAGCTCATTTTGTTACGCTTAAAAATTTGGGTTTCTAACCTAAATTCTATAATGAGAATAGAATAGAATAGAATAGAATAGAATAGAATAGAATAGAATAGAATAGAATAGAATAGAAAAAAGCTCACTTTAGACAAGATCCTGCACCTTTCTCTTTATCATCTTACACGTGCAGCCCTCTTAAAATTAAGGTGACTCTGTTCCACTTCTCACAGAGACAGACTGAAGGATGAACCTTCATTAAATGCAGACTATTGCTTGCTTACATAAGGCAAACAGAATTTCTTTCCAAATATTTCAGCTCTTGAAGGTATATTTAAACATTTGTGCTGACAACAACACCAGAAAAGAACATCTCTTGGTATCAATCCCAGATGGGTGAGATCCTGACTCAGTACAGCAGGGTATTTTGTGACTTCTAATTAAATGTTCCAGGGCAGATATTAGTGTCCACTTTTTAGACAGGATATAGAGACAATTTGTGCATCACCAAAATATAGACACATCAAGGGCATGGCTGCACATTTTTACACAGCTCAAAGCTACAATTAATGAGCTCATACGCTCAAACACAGAAATCTGGCGCCACACGCCTGAAATAATTTTGGGTCTGTGTTGTTTTGGTGTGTTTGGGTTTTCTTTGGTGGATTTTTTTTTTTCCAGAAACCTGTAAATATTTTCAAGCAACGTTTTCAAACTTCTGGTCTGTCAGGTACATTTGTGAAGAGCGTTAACACGGAGTAGATCTGTTTGTTTGGCATCTGCCACACAATGCACATACACACGTGTATATATATATACGTGTCAAGAAAACAGTAGCACTGTGTACATATTTATTTACTTCAATGAGTCTGTAGATTTTATAACGAGTGAGACTGTACTGAAATCAGTGTCATATTAAAGTTCATCTCCTTGCCAGGTTAAGCCAGTATGTGCACCCTTTACGCCAGATAAATAATTGTTCCTTTAATCCAAAAACCTGCTACCCCGCAGCTGCTCCTACCCTAACCAGAATTTACTGGAACGCTTCTCATTACTATTTAGTAGAAAAGTTGCTTACAGTCTGAAGTATTCTAAAATATCATGCCTAAGTAATGTGATCTAAACCAAAGCAATTCCAGGTGAGTCAGGTATGGGTTAAAAGTAAAAGAAATCAGCAAGTCTAGGCCATTTGCTTTCCAGAAACACGGGGAACAAGTAGCAAATTACAAGAAGGTAAAATCTATTGCATATAATTATTTCACTCTATTAATTATTCATTGACGCAGCAACAGAGAGCGGTGTGGTGCTTTCCAGATGAAGATATGTCTTTGTCACAAACTGTGTGCATTTTTGAAGGCATGAATTTCCCACCACAAACACCACCTTGGAGAGGGGATGAATGAAGTCCTGGCCTTTACACCATGTGGTAAACAGAAAAAGGTATGGAGGGCTGGTGGAAAGAGAGAGGAAGGGAGAAGGGCAGCCACACAGGAAGATGAAGGATTAGGTTTCTTGTCAAACATATGCTTCAGAGTATTCCTTCTTTCCTTCTGATCATCTGTTAGAGTGGACAAATGATTTTGTGAGGGAGCTTAACGTGAAGACCACAAGATATGTTTTAAGTTGCACTGAACAGCAGTGGCAGCAAACAGCTTTTTTTCCCATCAACACAATGCCACTGTAGGTGCTGTTGGAAAAGTCAATCCTCACTTAATTGTTGAGCCAGTCTTGTCATAACAGGGTATTTGAGAGATGGGATGCTAAGGCACCAGCAGAAGAAGCAGAAGAAATGCCCTCAAAAACAGAGTGGAAATAATACCTTTTGTGAGTCTAGCGATTCAACCTGGAGATCCCTACTCCTCTCAGCAGTTTTTACTGGCTTTGGAAATCTTTACAGACTAGCTTCTGCTGCCAGGATACATAAGACCCCCTCAGCTCATCAGATGAAGAGCCCCACACCCAGGAACAGCAAAGTAATGTGCCCACGAGTGTGCCTGGAAAAGGGAAAGCTGTGGCCCTTGCACCCTGGCTCATTATCCATGGCACTCATCGTACAGCAAAGCCAGAAAAAGGAAAAGGAGAGCAGGCAGACAGTGAGGTAACTGCTAGGATCATCCAGCTGATTGCCTCAGCAATTTTGTGCTCTGAGTACCACGTGGAATGGGCCTGTGAGTGTTAAGAAGACTCTTTTTAGGACAACTGTTTATTCCCATAGGGAAGTGATTACGTGGTCTGGTCTGACTTCATCTGTTGCCATAAGATACTATTTTGGAGATGGCTGTAAATGGTGATGGTTGTGCTCTTCCAGCCACAGAGGTCTGAAAACACGGGCAGGAGAAGATTTAGGCAAAGGGAGAATTATATTTTATATTGCAACCGATAGATCAGGAAAAAAAAAGAAAGAAAGAAGGGAAGATTTCAGGCACTCAATCCCTTCTTTAGGGCTTCTCTTTCATCCAAGTCTATTCAATTACTTCTTTATTCACGACAGAGTTTTACTCTCTGATCTGTCATCTTCATGTTGATTTCAATAAATATAATTGGTCACAAGATAAAAATGGGTGGGAAAGAGAGATGTTTTGTGCAGCTGCCCTCATCTAAGTGAGAGACCAAGGGCCCAAAACTGCTGTATACTGCATCCCCAAATCACCTCAAGAGATTACATATAACCTGATGTAGTTAAAGATGTTACTGCTCATTGCAAAGGCTTGGACTAGATGACCTTTAAAGGTCTCTTCCAGCACAAAATATTCTATGATTCTAATCTATGATTATTTTCAAGTGGCCTGCGGGAGAGGAATGAAAAAGGACTAAGTTCATTTTTATTAGTTTACTTTGGGGACCCAATCCTTTTCCTTCTAACTCACTGGCTCATGCTCAGCACAGTGTTCTCCTTCATGAGAACGGTGCTTTTGCTTTGTTTCCCAAACCTAGAACAAACAAAAGTTGGGCTATGTGATACTGGAAAAGGTAGTCAGAGCAAACATCGGGAGAGTATTTTCCCTTCCTTATTCCTGCCTCCCCATCAAATAGCACGTGTCAGTACAAAATGCCAACACAGCTGATGATGGGCTGTGCAGATGACAGCAGGGAGAACAGAGCCATGCTCTAACCCACTCGTCTTGTCAACACAATGAAAATCCCAATAACGCACGTGGTGAGGAGAGCTGGGTCTGTTTTGGTTGCAGGTTCCCTTCATACAGAGGAAGAGAACAATAGGGTGGCAGGAGTGTGGTGGTTTGTTCTGATTTAGTTACTCAGGCACCTGCTGAAATGCAAGGCCCCCTTACACCATCAGAGTTAAATATTTGTGCATCCTTTCATTGATAAAACCAATATTCTGAAATATTTTTATATTTTTCATAATCAATGTTTTTGTTTTATCAGGAATGAGAGAGACAAATATCTGTCGATGTGACTACTTTATTTTTACACTTTAAATACAATTTTTTTTAAAAAATTAGTGTCTATAATTTTGTACATCCTTACACTCTGCAAGGTCATTTTTTATTTGTTAATTGTAACATCCACAATAGGATGAGTGTTTTATATTCATTCAATACAACATAGTCCCTTTCTCCAAGATATTCACCTGTAAATGTCATGCACCTGTGTAAGGAAACATCATAATACACTGGTGACAACAGTGCAGAAGTGCTGCTTATTTTGTTTTTCAGGATATAGACATTTGTGTACTTGTGTACATTATTAAGTATAAGCATGCCTGAATGTCAACAGATTGATCTTATATAAAATATTAATAGCACACTATGCTTTTTATTAGTCTATTATTTATACCTACAGGTGCTGTTTGTGAGAGCCTCCAACTTATGGTGCATTTTCTGCACCGTGCTGAAATTCTGGCAAGTTTAGAGTACATTACAAAATATAGACATTTGAATCTGCCTCTCCATAGCTTTTTTTTCCTTATCATGCAGCAAATGTAAGCAAGCATTTATCAGTACAGATTTTACCAGTACTACTTAATCCTATTTTCAGTTCCAAAAGGTCTGTAAGCAATTTAAAGTGTTCTCCAAATTATCCTCACATGACCCAGTCATTAATATCAGCAGCTAGAGATTCAAAACTCTAAAACTCATCTACATTTGTCTGCAGGAAAAATAGAAAGCACTGTTGGTTTTTTTTTTTTTCCCCTGGTTATTCTTTTGGTTTCATTTAAGTTAACAAACTTTGCATCATGTTGGTAGCCACGTAAAACCAGCTCATTCCACAAACAGAAATAATTCCGAGATGTCCCTCACTACAACATTCATGCCAAGAAAACAAAGACATTCCTTCATGCACAGAACATGAGGAGTTTTTAAATATAAACCAAAAGATTCAGTAAGAGTGAGGGTATCACCAGCAGCTTTTACCAGCCTCTTACCTACGCCTAGTTTTTAAGTATATTAAGAGCTGTAAGAGTTTTAAGTGTAAACAAGGTTAAAAAAATAGCTTTGGAAGGGAGAAGCAAGGTGGGAAACAGAATAATACGAATAGGTGGGTTTGTTACAGGAAACCAACTTTAAAGATTGTACGAACGTGTAAAAAGATCTCCTGCCCCCAGGACCAGCCCTCCACTATCAAGGTGCATCAGCTCTGACACAGCAGAGCTTCTGCACCTCCCGGGCTGAAGGACAAGGTCCAAACCAGACCCAAAAGAAAAGACATCTGCTTCATTCCTCTTTCCCACACACAAGCCACAGGAACTAATCAGCACTTCCCAATGCCTCTCCAGGTTGTCTCTGTGCCAGCGGCTTGGGAAAACCGCTGAGTGCTGCTGGAGAGTGCCCGTGACCCTGTGCTGGCTCCTGCAGGACAAAGGCTTGGGCAGGCTGTGTGTGGTGTGGGTTGTGTGTGTGAAGGTGTGGCAAAGGGTTGAGGCTCTGCCCAAGGTGTCCCATGAGTGGGGCAGAGTGAGAGACGTGGAAGGGAGAATCTGTCCCAGGAGCCACTGGCTGGCTGTGTGTGTTCTGTGTGTGTTCTGTGTGTGTTCTCTGTGTGTGTTCTGTGTGTGTTCTCTGTGTGTTGTGTGTTTGTGGTGTGTCCGCTTGTCATGTGCTCTTACACGCTTCACTCCCAGCGTGTGTGCCTGAGTTTATGGGATTCCAGGGGCAGCTCTGCGTGGTGCACATCCCGTGTGTGCCTGGCTCCAAAATCTCTGCTGAGGCCGGCGAAGCTGGGGCTGCGCAGATCATGACACCCCACAGCTCGAAATGGAGCGAAGTGAGATAGGAAATGTAACACAGCTTCCCACCCCAGCAGGACTGGGGAGAAGCACAGAGTCCCCAAACCGGGGAGAACCCAGCCCAGGGACTTTCCATCACCCTACTGTCCACAGCCAGAATATACACCTTTTGTACATCAGCAGGGAAAACAAACAAACAAAAAACGACCAAAAAAAAAAAATCCCCTAAAACCAACCAAACCTCAAACAGACAAACAAAACCTCGCCGAAAGATCAAACCAAAATAAAACAAACCATCAAGCAAACAAACAAACGAACAAAAAAAGCTCTCAAAACCCAGCCTGATCTCTTCGCCAAACTTCTGCCAAAGGTCTGGCCGCAGCCAGGAGCGGAGGGTGCTGCCGGGTCCGCTCCCTCCCGGCCCGGTGTCCGGGCAGAGCCCGTCAAACCCGCTGCTCAACCCCCTCCGTCCCCTTCCCCAGCCCCAAACTCCTGGAGAGCTGGAAGTCGCCGAATGATTTGGCTTTAGTCGGCTGGAGATTATCTCAGCTGGAGCCGCGAAAGCCATTAATTAAGCCAGCTATTTAGGATTTTAATGCGATTTAAATTGGCCATTGGAACAGAAAAGAAAAGAAGAGAAAAGAAGAAGACAACAGCGCTAATGACAGCGCGTTAAGATCTGAACACAATGATGGGCTATTACAGGCGTCCCGAGGCTCTTGTAAGGTTCAGAAGAGCCGGGAAAAGGGAAGGAAGGGCCCGACAAAGGGAAGACAAGGAGGTGATCTGCCCTACCCTCGGTGGGCTTAAGGCTGGGCGCGGGGACAGGGTCCAGGCGCAGGGATGGATCCTGATCCGCGCACCGAGCCCCGCTCCAGCGCCTGCAGCTGCCGGGTGGCCTGGGACACCTGCAGGGGACACGGCCGCGATCTGGGGCGGGGGTCCTGGGGGCGGGTGGGGGTTCCTAGGCGATGCTCGGGGGATAGAGGAGGACAAGACTGGCCAGGGAACTCCAGGCGGTTTGCCAGAGCAGGGGATAGCAAGGTGAAGGGGGATGTCTTGAAGGTCCTTTTCAACCTAAATTATTCTTCCGTTCTATGATTCTGTGTCCCAAGTGCCCATTCCCTCACCCCGGGATGCCTGGGGAGGTGGTAACACACCAGCAGCCTATTTTTTCCCCTTTGGTTTCCACATAGAATAGCACGGGAGAAGTTCCTCCTGGGGCGAGGTGTAAAGCCCTCAGCCCCTGCCTTCACCCGCCCCCTCCAACCTCCTGCCCAAAGCCTTATCCCTAATGACTGAGTCGTTAGGCGGTAGTTTCGAGTGTCAAAAATTAAAATTAGAATGGGGGAGAGGATCAAGACTCAGCGAGTGCCTTTCAAATGAGAGGTGATACCACGACTAAGTACATAAAAGGCAGAGGAGAGAAAGGGAAGCGTCTTTCTCCAGATTTTATTGGTAGACTTTATGGTGGCTGATGCTTGAGCTTTTAAGAAGAGGGTGGTTATTTTCTTTCTTTTTTCTTTCTTTTTTCTTCGTCTTTTTTTTTTTTTTTTTCTTTTTTTTTCTCTTTTTTTATCAGATAAGATCTGAGGGTTGTTCCTAGCCAGGCACTAATGCATTCGGATGTCAGTCACCTCTAAGCGATTTGACAAACTCAAGATCTCTTAAAACGTGCAGAGTTCAGATCATATTAATTCCCCAAAAATGTTTTGATTCAAAGTAGTTTGTATTTTATGTTGCCAAGGGCAATCGAAAAAGAGCTATTGCCGATAGGTTGGCCCTTCTCTCTTCATGGCCCAGAGGCGATAGCAGTATTTAAGCTTCTGAAATTAGCCTGGGGCAGGAACGATGGATGATCACAAAGCGAAACAAGAGCTTTTTTTGGAGTTTGCCATCTCGATTTCATAAAACGATGCAGGCCAAATGTCACCGTGTTGTCTTTTTAATCCAAATATATGGAGGTGAGGACACCAAGCCTGCATACACTTCATGTCCGAGGGATGGGGAAGGGATGGGTGTGGAAGGGGGCTTGGATGGCATTTTAAAAAGAAATGTGTAAGTCCTCCCTCCCTTCCCTCCCCCTCGCGCCCCCCCCCCAAAAAAAAAATCAAAAAGAGAGAAAGAAAGAAAAAGAGAGAGAAAAATCAAACAGGAATCAGGTTATTCTGCTTTTAAAACGGCAACCTAGAGAGGAATTAAAAGGGAATGGTACGTAATAAAAGCCTGAGACGATTAATAGGAAAGTATAAGAGGGGAGGGATTTTTTTAATGATTAAAAAACACAGACGACTCCTGTAAATAGAAGCTTCATTTCTTCAAGTGATTTCTTTTGAAACGAGCGATCTGAATATTCAACTTTAAGGCAAAGCTCCACTCTGTATGTACAACATTAATATGATCTCTGCAGAATTTGGTACTCAGAAATATTAACATATCAAAGCCACTGCCTGAGGCTAGAGAAGCTATCGATACACGAGCAGTAGGAAAAGTAAAGATTATTGGTTCTGATGGTTAGAGCAGGGAAGCTTCGGGCTAAATCCTGCACACCATTAACTGAAAGTGATAGCATGGGGATCTCTGCCCTGGAATCGGTGGCAAATATTTTCTCTAGCTAGTAATTAGCTCGGCAGCACCCAAGCCTTGCAAAAATCTTTTACTTTCCGAGCCTCATTAAAAGCAAACACCAAATCACTGCACTAAACAATCTAGAAAGCAGCTGATATGTGCAATGGCAGCCAGAGATGGAAGCAGGGAAGAGCCATGTTTGTGATGTTTGTCATTCCCATCAGTATTAATACCTGGACTGCGAACCATGACACTTTTTAGGGATTGCTTTTTTTAGACAGGATTAGGGAATGGTGTGTTCCTCTGGGAAAGTATCTGGGAAGTTTCTTTCTTTCTTTTCTTTCTTTCTTTTTCTTTCTTTCTTTCTTTCTTTCTTTCTTTCTTTCTTTCTTTCTTTCTTTCTTTCTTTCTTTCTTTCTTTCTTTCTTTTTCTTTCTTTCTCTCTTTCTCTCTTTCTTTTCCTTCCTTCCTTCCTTCCTTCCTTCCTTCCTTCCTTCCTTCCTTCCTTCCTTCCTTCCTTCTCCCCTTTTCCTCCTGCTGTTGCATCTAAAACACTCAAAAGCAACCTTGTACAAAATATATGTATATATTAGTGACAAAAAATAAAATAAAAAGTCTGACACGAGATGTTTAAAATATTAGGGAAGCCACTCTCGAGTTAATATATTCTTATTGATCTATTACTAGAAAAGAAGTGTGATTTATTTATACGGGATACTGTATAGCGCTTAGGCACAGGATGTTTTGATTACTGCTAACACCTATCGCTTTTTTTGAAGTCGGACAAAATATTTATTATGTATTTTTAATATACATTTGAAACTTATACTCTTGCCTTTGATATCTTCCCTGAATATGCCAAGAAACAGATAGCAGTGCAGGAGTAGTTCAGCACTTAAATCAGGGTTCAGACCTTGCATTTTCATGCTGGATTTCTTTTAGTATCAATCTTTAAATCCTTGTATAATTTGATCTCTTTAAAAAGAGAGAGAGACGGAGAGAGAGACACCGCTACCATCGTCTGCACAGGTAATTGGAGTCTCCTTAAGAGGAGCTGGAGAGCTGAATAAACTGGAGTTGAGCTGAGCTTTGAGCCGCCCTTCAACTGGGAAATGAGAACCGCCGTCAAACACGGCAGACACAGACCCCAGCTGATGGGGACTCTGCCTGCCTCTCTTTCAGCTAACGATCTCCGCTTCTCGGAGGTCAGCTCTCGGATCAAACCCGAAAGAATCACCCCTCTTCCTCGGGATGATTATCCTTCTTACTGGGGATAATTAGAACACGCCGAAATCCGGGAGACAAGGACTTGGGCGGCGCAGGCGCCGGCGGCGAGAGCGAGGCCGGAGTTTGCAAGCCCCTCTCCACGGCGTGCCGCCAGCGGTGCCCAGGGAGGGGACAGCACGTTTGGAGTCCCCGCCGTGTCCCCGAGCGCGGCGGCGAGGCGGGGCCGGGCGGAGCGGAGCGCAGCTGAGCGGAGCGGCCGAGGGGAGCGGAGCGGAGCGGGGCGGCCGAGGGGAGCTGTCCCTTCAGCACCACCGCCGCACCGCTGTCGCCGCACCGCTGTCGCCTCGCCGTGCCGCCGCTCCCTCCGCCCGCTCGGCCGTCCTGAGCCGGTGCAGAGACAAAGCCCCGCACCAAGCCCCCTCCCCGGAGACAGCGGCCTGAGAGCCCGCTGCCCATCCCCGCCCACTGCAGCCGTGCGGGACTGCTGCTCCAGCGACAATTTTGTTTCAGTGGGACTAAAGTTTGTCTAGGGAAGGGGCGGCGTAAAGCAGCTCGCTGCCGCGATTGTATCGCGTCAGTCAAAATATCTCCTAAGTATCCGGTTTTTCGTGTTGGATGTAATGGATAATGGGATAATAGCACGAGAAATGCTCGTTGTGAGAGGCTGAGTCGCCAAGTGTCCTGTCCCCGACTGCATTACGTGGTTTATATCGGGGATGAAAGGATGCGTCTAAGCTTGTAAGGAAAATGTGTTCCTACTTTAGGCCTTTAGACCAGTGCTGTTTCTCTTCGGGGTAAATGACGGTAATAACAAACTCCCTGGGACATTCAAATTTCGCAAATGCTGTAGAGACGCATATTTAACACAAGTTCCAAACCTTTCCTCTAACTTTGATGTTCGATATTTACATTGACAGATGGTTATCAAATGAAGTGACACTCAAAAGCGAGTTCCACACCGGTCTGTAGCGCTACTGAAACCACATTTCCAAAAAAACTCCTTTTTTTTCCTCACACGAGATCAAACCTCCGATTTAACAGCCCGGCGCCAGGGAACACGGTTCTCAAACTATCAGGGATCATCCCGATTAAACGGGGAATGTTACCCCGAGTCAGGAAAACTCTGAATTCAGCGGGAGTACCCGAGAGCTACCGAGGAACAGATCGTTTGTAAAGTGCAAATGGACTGTGAAATGTGAAGTGCTCTAAGCGAGTTTGAACGTACTTCTGACAAACGGCAAATCGCCACTTTTTCGGCAGTAAATCCAAACTACGCTTAACAGTGGGGGAGGGAAAGGCAGGGAGAAATGGAAAGGGATGTATGTTTACAAAAACTGACAGACGCAAGTATTCGTAACCTCTTACCTCTTCTTATCACACCTCCTTGCCCGTTGAGTACAAGTCCACACTGGGCCTCCACTGAGCTCTTAAGTAATGAGGGGAAAACAAGGAAAGAAAGGAAAGAAAGAAATCAGACACAGAAACCCACAGAGAGATCACACAGCTTTTGCTTTGTTACATGGCTCGCCCAGGAACAATAGTAAAGGTGAACTGGAAAAACACGGTTACTCTCAGCAAACCCAAGTGAAATCCCCCCTCCATCCTGCCATCTGCCCCTACCCCACCAAACGCAGAATAATTTTCCTTTCATTGCCTTTTAAATACGAATTTATCCCGAACTGGCAACTTAAACCGGCAGTTACATGGCAGGATAGACAGACAAACAGATACTTTTGAGAGAAGTGTATTCCCGCTCTACGGTTGCAGGCACAAAGGTAAAAATGTACTTTAGTGTTTTTGTATATTTATATTCGGGCACAAAGCTAAATTCACACATGTTTTGCGACACGCATATACCGACTTAGAAAGTGTGCACAGAAGTAGACAAAGAGCACAAACAACAGATGACCTATTGGGCTTTGCCGGCTCCACAGAGTCGTGAGGGTGCTGTAACAATGCGTGTGTCCGCACATAGGTGGGGATGAATATGCATCTGTGTGCGCACACACACAGGCACCCAAGTGTGAGCGTGGGGTGAGGAACCATCAAAAAACCTGCCTAGGGCTTCTGGTGCACGTCCGAAGAGATCTCACTTCTTTATTCTCCTGTTACAAGGCCGATTATTTGGGGATCTTCGCCCTCTTTAATAAATATTTTTATTGGAGTGATAAAAGACTTGAAAGGGTTGGGTTTTCTTTGGGTTTTTCCTTATGTTGGGGTTAAAAAAACACAACAAACCAAACCTAAATCTTTGCCCAGTGGAAATGTGTTAAAGACGCATTTTCCTCTACAAACAAACGAGGTATTGGACATGAAAGAGGCCTTTAAGGGTGTTAACCTATTCAACAGCCCGTGAAGAGTTAAGTAAATGCGGAGAGAGTCGGTGCATAATAAAAACCCCACTTTACAAAACAATCTTTACAGTCCTGGCTCTCTCCCCCACTTTCACCATATTGGCGCTGGCCCTGTAAGACCTTCCTTTTCAAGGCCCTTTTTTATTTTAAGTGTTCTGCCTTAAAGTGATTATGAAATCAATATGAAAAAAACTTGGCGACTGAGCATAAATTAAAGCGGTGATGGGAAAAGGTGTGACAGTTTTCTTTGTTGCCCATGGAAAATCTTTTTAGGGCACTGAAAGATGCCACTCCAGCTCCAAGACTGTTTGCATCTGTTAGGCTGACTTAAACCGCCCTCGAAACTATTGGACATTCACTTAAAATTCTGTGCAGGGAAAAGTATATTTACATTTGTTGCATTTGAAATGAGGCATATGCTGATGAACGTTTTAAAAAGAAAGACTAAGGAGAAAGGGTAAGACTGGTTAGACCACAATTTTGGTTTAAATGTATTTCTGTGCAGTCCCGCTTCTGCTCGCCACCAAAACGCTTCCCTCTACGCCCGAAGTGATATTCGCGAGAGTCCAACTTTGCTCTGAATCATCCAAGTCCTAACGACAAATATTAATGTTTTCAACTTCTCACCATTCAGGCTTTTTGATACCTCTGCACACTCCCTCTTGTGTTCGGAAAAAGAGGGTGGAGGAAAAATAAAGAAGAGATTAAGTACAAAGACCTAAGTATTTTATTTGGTAATAACTTGTGATCGAAAAATTAATATTTTCCAAAGGAAAACTGTTGATTTTCTTCTTCGTTACATAAATAAAAAGAGACTGTGCCTCTAGCAGTTTAACCAACCTTTTTTTTTTTTTTTTTTTTAAAGGGAAACATGTTGTTTGGTCGGATGACATTGCATAAATGACCAGTTGAATGGCACTAAGTCGAAAATTGGATAAACTATGGTGCTTTTTTGCCCGGGACTTAGGCATTGTCTGCTGTCTTGCAAACGTTCCTAATCCCCTCTTTTGAAAAATACAAGGCTTTGTGCCTGCCAAAGAAAAAAAATTTGTACAGATACAAAAAAATCAGCAGCAGACGTGGTTATAAAAAGGAGTAAATAGGTTTTAGTTGGGGTTGAGCAGTGAATGGCAGATTTTTTTTTTTTTTTTTGAGGG
>VZTG01002643.1:250479-262291 GCA_013397845.1 Melanocharis versteri | reverse complement strand
AAGACCCCAAAACTGGAGGTTTGTCATTGAAAACCCCGGGTACGGTTCTTCCAAGCACGCTGTCCTGCATAGCTTCTCCCCCTGCAGAAGCGTCTAAGCCTGCGAGCGGCAACCCCAGCAACAAAAGATCCTTTCCTACCTTGGGCTGGTGCCATAAAGGTCTGTTCAAAAAATCATAAACAGCCCAGCCTGCCCTTAATACTGTCAAGCGAAAGGAATCCACGCACTGAAATAAAAACTATCTATCTATCTATCTATCTATCTATCTATTCATCCATCTATCCATCCATCTATCCATCCACCTCCTGATCACAGCTGTAATATCTGGGTCTGACACAAAAAAAAAAGTCATCAAACAGAGGAAACTACCGAGAATACACACAAGTCCCGTCCCTATGTTACAGCGTTACACATTGAGAAAGCTTTGCCGCCTGCTTGCCTTCCTTTCTTCCTTCCTTCCTTCCCTTTTTTTTTTTTTTTGAACCCCTATTTTTCTTTCTTTTTAAAATAACGAATCAGATCCAAAATTCCCCCCCTCTTTTCCCTGCGTTTCGAAAGAAAGGAGAGTCCTGCTTTTTAGCGAGAACTCCCCATTCCTGGCGAGCTGGTGGTGATTTCTCTCCACTTCATTATATTATTAGGGGTATTATTCTGATTTTCGTTCTGGCAACGGTTTTAACGTGGTAATGAGTTGCCCTTGCTGGCGACAGATGTCATAACGAATTTTCTCTCTATACTTCTTTAAGTTATCTCTGAAGCCGGATTATAATTAAACGTAACGGTCCAATATGGATTTTAAAAAAATGGAAACAACCACACAGGCACATCCACACACACACATATGCACACACACGCACACACACATCCACACACACGCGCGCACACACACTCACACACTCACACACACAAAATACCTCTGCATCGTGGACGAGACCTGGAAAGGTAGTTGACATTTTTTGGTTCTCCGAAAAAAAAAAAAAAAAAGGAAAAAACCCCCCCCCCCAAATTAAAAAAAAAAAAAAAGGAAAAAACCCCCCCCCCCAAATTAAAAAAAAAAAAAAAGGAAAAAACCCCCCCCCCCAAATTAAAAAAAAAAAAAAAGGAAAAATTTGAAAAATCCAAAGTTCATGTATTTCCCCAATTTTTTTTAGAAAAAATCTCTACAGACAGAGAGAATTTGCAATGTATCTGCATAGATCAGATCTCTCGCTTTTCCATGCACCTCCTTAAAAACCTGTAGGAACAAAATTTTCCCTCTGCACAAAAGCTGCTCCCTGGATCAGATTTTGTACTTGCTGGGTATTTCTTTGGCTGATGTCGTAGGTCCCTTGGTAATATAGAAGTTTTGAAAATTAAGCATCAGCACTGAGAACTGGGAGGACAATAGATAGAGGAGCTTCATCCCAGGAGACAAGGAATAAATATTGTATCTTCGCCTAATAAGGAACTGTAGGTTCTTTCAACATTTTTATACATTTTTTCCTCCACTCTTTAGAATTCTTTTTCTTACCCAGGCTAATATGGGAACTAATCTGATCGAAGGGGGTATTTTGTGTACATTTTATTGGGAAGACATAAAGCTAATATATATAAATATATATTATTAAACCATCCTTTTCAGTAGGTAAGTGCTCCTTCCTGTTGATTATACTGCTTTTAAATACTGACCAGAATCTAAGATTGCACATTTGTATGTGTGTCTGTTTAAGTGTATTTTTTTTTCCTAAATGAAAACTATGTGGTTTGTTTTGGTTTGGTTTTTTTTTTTTTTTTTTACCCTTTCATTTACATCGAATTTAAGTCCACCCCACACTCCAACCTGCTTTTAAAGCTGCCTAATATGTTATCTTACAGGCTTCTTTAAATAGCATTTTCAAACATAAAACTAGGGTGAGACCACAAAGTATCACTGCAGTGACATATGATATTATGGAATTATACATAAAATACATATAGATCTACGGAATTACATCTGTAACAGGAGAAAGAGAAAATAGGGAAGGGGACGCAAGAGCTAAAGACCACTGATAGCTGGTTCGACATTTCCAAGTGCCGATATATTTTGGAGATGGGAACGCACGGAGGCTGCGTAGCCCTGGGTTGCAAAGCTGGAGGGGTACGTGATTTATTTATTTAGTGACACCGGTCCGAGGAGCTGCCACCCGGGGAACAGGTCCTGTCTGCCTGCTCGGCGCCCCCCTGTCCCTCTGCCCCCAGGTAGCGGCTCCGCAGCCCCGCAGCGACTGCGGGCTCCGCCCGGGGAGCGCCCGGGGGGGCCGCCCGCTGCCGGGCGAGCTCGGGGTGGCGGGGGGGAACGCGCACACCCTCCGCGAAGATGCCAGCCCAAATGGCATTTCCCGGCGGGGAGGCTCTGCTGATGGCTAGCTTCCACCCGAGATAAGCCTGGAGATAGGAGAGGGTGTAACTTGCTTTTAATTGCCATTTAATTTGGGTCGCGTTTAAGCGTTTAAGCTGCGAAGGTGTCTTAATAATAAGCCGGAGGCAAAGAGGCATGTGGCTCCCTGCCTCGCTCTTTCCTCTTTATTTATTTATTTCTTTTTTTTCAAGGTCCAGGTTTTGGGAGGGTTTTTTGGTATCTGTTCATGCAGGCTAACAGGAGCTGTCACTCAGCCCTCTTTTCTTCCTACAAATGGACAAAGGCACACGACTGGAATGGAAATGCATTGTCTGAGATGGGAAAGTGCGGGTATCCCGGCGGGCGGGGGGGCAGCGGGAACACACCACACCTCTCCAGAGCGCTGCTGGGGAGCTGGGCTCCACCCGAGCCCCCCCCCCCGCGCGGCCGAGCGGCGAGGGGAGGAAGGAGGGAAGGAAGGAAGGAAGGAAGGAAGGAAGGAAGGAAGGAAGGAAGGAAGGAAGGAAGGAGTTGCTTTCTCCTCATTTGGGTTTCCTACAGTTCTAATATTGTTAATGGGACACAAATATCTCTCCCCAATATGTAATTGAAAAAAAAAAAATCTAGGATTTCCTCCAAGTTCAGATTTTGTTTTGTCTTCTCAAGATTTTGATACTTGGGAGGATTGAAAAAAGCCACAGAACAAAACCTACCCTAATGATGTGAACAAACTTTGCCCTTTCCAACACCCCTTTGGAGTGTGGCGAGCGCAATGGAATCAGCCACACCAGCCTTGAGCAGGCGGCTTAGACCTGACGAAAAAAGTTAACACACCGTGAACACACCTTCTCGATGGAGGGAGAGGCAGGAAAGGCATTCCTTCCCACCGAGAAGGAAGACAAACACCCTCCCAAACATTCATGGCACAGCACTCCGCAGCTCTGTTGGCTTTGGTTGTTCGCACTGTGCCACTTTAGTCCTGTCTATGGGTTTTTTTTTTTGTTGTTGGTTTGGGGTTTTTTGTCTGTTCGTGGGTTTTTTTGAGAAAGGAGGAGAAAAGGTTTTCCTCAACCTGGCCAAGCAAGCCCGGCTCAGTGCACGAACGGGGCACAGACGGCGAGGGTGCACGGCCGGGGCGGCCCAGGCAGCGGCAGCGCGGAGCGCACCGGGCCCCGCCGGGACTGAGCGCGCTCAGGGCGGCAGCGCTTCCCAGCGAGCCACCCCACAGAACACCGGCCCCTCTGCGCACTTATCTGTTTTATTTTCAGGAAACCCCGGGTGTGAGAGAGCGATGTGGGGACAGATCCCCTTCTTCTGCATCCCGCGGGCGCCGCGGTGCGGGTACCACCCCGCTCTGAGCGCCGCGGGGGAGGGCACGCACGGTGCGAGGGCTGGTGCCTTCCCAGCTCTCTGCCCGAGCTGCCAGGAGATCAGCCCGCTGCAGGAGAGCAGTCTTGCGAGAGATCTCCCCCCGTCCCGACCCCTTGCCCCTCCATCCTCCCTTCCCACGCACACGCAGCCCAGACGAGCCCACCGCCACGCCACCAGCCAGCCCGGAGCCCAACTTCGTTTCAAACGACAACAAAGCCACCAAAATGGTTTTGTTTGGAGGAAAGTTTATAAGAAACCCGGCTTGCCAGATGCACGTTACTGGTCAGTTCCATCTGTTAGCTTCGTTTACAGACCCTAAAAAAAAAAATCATAGAGAGCGTTTGCGCTTTTAACTCCCCCCAATCCAATTAATAACGCGAGTCAAACCGCAAAGCACTTATTAATTGCTCCCAAAGAAAAATCTTTCAGGAAAGTTAATTGGGAGCTTTCTGGTTTTCCAACCAGCGCTACGAGCAGAGCAGACGGACTTTGCCTTGAGTTTCATTGTGGCTGAGAACGCTGTTTATCCCCTGCCTAAAGTTTGCTTCTGCTCCTGAGCTACAGAATTTGTTTGTTTGTTTGTTTTTAAGGAGTCTGGAAAAAGATGGGACTGGGCTGGGAAGGGTGGGGATTTGGGGGAAAAAAACCCTAAACCCACAAGAAAATTAAAAGTTCTTTTCTGGGATCATCTCACTTCCCCTGATTCACTGAAGAGTGCAAAGTGTCTGGTGCTGCTGCAGGGACACAGTCTGGGCTCGACGTCTGGCTGCTGCATGAGAGCAGCTCCCGAGACTCACAGAGCTCTCTCACCTCCTGTTTCTCTTACAAACGTTTCCCAGCTTTGAGGAGCTTGAAATCACAATTTTCTCTTTAATTGCTCCATCCAGCCTTAGCTCCTGCATTTTGCTGGTCACTCAATAATAGATAAATTCATTCTTAATTAAGAGCTTTCTCTTCCACTGAGAGTCACCAAAACCTGGTCTTTGCTGGACCTAAATTTCTGATGACTTTTGCTGGAGTTTCTTGTGCTTGAATGAGACCAGAATGTAGTTCAAGCTATCACAGGCAACTGGAGTCAGCAGTGCTAGGGTGTTCATCAGCCAGCAAGGGTTTTTTGCTGTCCATCCCCTTTGTCCTCTGCAGTTCCTGAAATTTGAGGGCTGGGAGCTTTGGGAATGCACAGCTGACCTAAAAGAAAAGCAGCCCTGCGGTCACTTTTGTTCATGCCTGGGTCCTGACCATTGTTTGCAGACCTATTGCTGTTGACCCTGAGATTATCTCAGTTGGTCAGATCATGGTGCTGATAACAAGCAACACCAAGGTCGTGAGTTTGATCCCCGTATGGGCCATTCTTTGCCTTATCTCTTTCTCCTGCTCCGTAGCACTCCTCCCTCTTGTCTGGCAGAGGGGCTGAACCTGATCATGGCCCCCTCTGTGCTGAGCATCACCACTCCATCTCCCTTCTCTGAGCTTCACAGGAAGGGAAAACCCAGGGAGAGTCCAGAACACTGCATGTGGGAGGTAGGGAGCGGGTAACCCTCCCACCTCCACATACACCCACAGATCGTCCACCTGCATTTTCAAGCAAACCTGTCTGTGTGAGAGAGACGTGGGTTTTTTTCCCCATTTCCCTTTAAGAATCATTATTTTGAGTACCTAGATTACATTATATTGCTTTTCCTCTGCCAAGGAGGATGACTTCATATTGGAGTTCACAGAGTGTAGCTATGGGCAATGGAAATGGGGAGTTTTGGAGTGGTTTTCTTCAAGCCAGAACACAAGAGATGTCCTGCAAAAGATTTTCCCCTGCCCTCTGCACACAGCTTCGAAGCCCACCACCATGTTTCCTCCTCCTTGAAAATTTCTATTCAGCATCACCACAACAGCTGAAAGGCAACATTTTGGGTCAGAGAAAATGCATTTGCAAGCAATTAAATGCTGTTAATATAAAAGTCAAAAATTAAAGTGTATATCTGATGTCTTCAGCCATTTCTTTGATGGCAGCAAGACTTCCTGCTTGTTGAGGCTTTCATGAAGACTTGAGGGCAGCTGTATCTCAAGCCCTGCTGTCACTCAGAGTAAACGCAAAGGGAGAGGTGGGGTGGCTTCAAAAGTGTCAGTATTGATCAATATTGCCTGGCTGTAAACCAGACCATTGCTCATTTGCAGTGAATGTCTTTTATACCATTTCATGCAAGGATCAGGAAGGCAGAATTTGTGGCCACTGCATTGCAACATGACTTTCTAGGTATTTGGTAAGGGTGGTCCACTGACTGCCTGTCTGTGAGAGACCCCTTTCCATTCATTTTACTGGCTCACTTCCCCCATCCTCATCTTCCTCAGTCTCTTTCTCTCCTCCCGGCTGCTGTCTATTGCCATCCAAACAGGGCTGTGAGCCCACAGTGCCTATTTCTCGTGATAAGAGTCCTGGTGATGTGACTTCTCTAACTCTTCTCCAAGCCCCCTCCCCCAGAGCCACAGGTTTACTTCTTTCACCGAGCTGCTCCTCATGCTTATCCTCTCGACTCCTCTGATCTTGCAGCCATCGAATTTCTCCCTCTCTGAGTGTTTTCCCACATCTCCCTGAGCTGCCGAGTCCCCCATCCCATCTGTCTTTGCTCTCCAGCCAGACCCCAAGAAAGCAGCTTCTCTTGGCTTTGGCTTGCAGAGGTGTGGAGCTCCTCCCGGGGACTCTGCCTAGGGCCCCTTCTTACACGGCTCCTAGGGCTGTACCTGCTCCACAGAGGCCTCTCCACCTGGCCCTCCTTTCCAACAGCCCCTGGTCTATCCTGGTCTTGCACACACTCCTGCTTTAAGGCATTTATTTTGTCACCACTGTTTTGTTACCAAGCTGTCTGCTCGCCTTCCCTCCCTCCTTTAGGCACCTGCAACAAGAAAAACAGGCTGCCTCCACTCTTCCCCCTTTTGGGATTTCCCCCCTTTCAATCTTCACACAACACCGGTTTTGCCAGTGCCTTTTACTGCCACGTTCCTAATTTCTTTCAGCATCTCTCCCGCATCCCTTAGGGGGGTAACATGCCGACTGTCTGTGGCAGCTGTCCTCGCTCCAGTTCTGCAAATACCGAGACAAAGAAAAACCTCCCTTCCTCCTTCCAGCTTTCTCTTGAAAGCAAACACTACTTCTTCTGTCAAGTGCTCTTGCCATCCCTTAGAAGCCATTTTCATTTTCCAGTGACCTCCTCTGTACTTGAAGAACGTCCTATCACTTTATTTATCTTGCTTTCTGGTGCAGTTCTCTCATTCCTCAACTTGGCTGCTCTCCCATCTCTTAGACTTGCTCTCCTTCCTCAGGTAATCCTCTCAGACCTCTTTTCTTTTTACCTGATCCATCTCACTTCTGTACGTCACCTTTTTACCCTTAAATCCTTTTCTGATTCTGTGGCTATCTGGAGGTATTTACAGCTGCGAGAAACAGAATCACAATAATTTTGGAGAACACTCTAATAATCTCTTTTCCTATTCTATCTAATAATTTATTAAATCTCTCTTATTCTGTGTGGTTTTCTGTTCTGAAAAAGGATGTTTGGTTATAATTACAAACTTGACTAGACCCTAATTTCTCTCCCCTGTGACAGCCTTGCCTTCTTGCACATCAGTAGCTCATCAGCCAATTGCCCTTTGCTTATAAGCCATTGAGGCTTTTAAATATTGGCAAAGGAAGAATTCACAGATATCCCACCAACATTTTGTGCCCCCAAGTTTACATCGAGGAAGAAGCCAGAAATTGTCCCTAAAAGAATCTTTCTCAATGATAATGGTTTTTTTTCAAATCATGATCAGGTAATTTTTTGCTCTGACCATCCTTTCTAACTGCTTTATTGAGGATTTCTCCAGCATTATTGTTGTTGTAAGTTATTTCCACTATTAATACCACACTGAGAAGCTGTTAAAAGGAGACACAGACATAATGATCTCTGCTCATGGAATGGGATAAGGTTAGAAATTTAACTGTAGAGCAAAATGAAACCTGATTCTGGGAAACCACATAATGGTGAAAAGCCCTAAAAAGTGACTTGAAAATTAACAGGAGTCCTCATTCAAATTCTTGCTCCACTTCTTGAAGAACTGGAATAGGTTGCCCAGAGAAGCAGTGGATTCCGCATCCCTGGAAGTGTCCAGGGCCAGGTTGGATGGGGCTTGGAGCAACCTGGCATAGTGGAAGGTGCCCCTGCCCATGGCAGGGGGTGGAACAAGGTGATCTTTAAGGTCCCTTCCAACCCAAACCATTCTATAATATTGTGATATAGACATTAGAACCTAGGTCTTCTAGACCTAATGATTAATGTAAAATCTTCTGGGTTTCAACAGGGAAATCCCTTGGGACAAGAGTGGAATAGTGGAAAATCATAGACATAGGAAAACCATTCTCTGACATTTTCAGTCGGCTCTTCAAACTGAAGTCTGTACTTTCCTTAAAAATAGCCTGATTTCGACAAAATTTGGAAGATACTTTCACTCTCTTTTTTTAAATTCTAGTTACCAAAGAGAAGATCTGAAGCCTACTTCCATAGAAAGCAGAATAGGAAGCTCTATGAGATTTTCCTGCTCTTTGATGTAGCATAATATCCATACTCAACCAAGGCAACAGGAAAGTTCCATATGTGATGGGGATTTTGCACTAAACCATTAAAATTCAGCAGAAAGTCTCATCACAACCTTAGATTTTGCTGCTCAGGAGAAAGCAGTGGTGATGGAACTGGAAATCCTGCCGTTACCTGGTGAATCCCATCGAAAGCTCTATTTTTTTTCCTCCTGCCAGGTTTTGCCCACAGGGCAGGTCTAAACCAAACTCTCCACATGCAGCTGGTTAACGAGGACTTTGGAAACTCTCCTGACCACGAGCTGGCTAAGAAGACATTATCCACGTTATTTTATGGATGCCTTTCAATGCATGAGGCAAAATTTTATCATTAAACTTCTCTCTGGTAGTGGAGAATGAAAACATCTGTAGACTGTGATGTATTAAAGATGTACCTTATATTAGAATCATCCATAATTAATGCAGACATTCCAATAAATAATACAGTGTCAGGTTCTTTGGATTATTGAGTGTGCTCCACTGTGCTCATACACTTATGCAGTGGCAGTAATAGTGAGCAAGTTTCCTTATCTAATTAAACACTGCGCCCTACTATGTGTTTAAATAACATTGAAGTTGTGCCACAAACTTAAAAGAGTAGATTCAAAGGTAAGGTTGACATCTTTGCCCTCAGCTCATGACTCTTGTATTGATGGCTTCTCCCATTTTTTCCCCACCTGCGTGTCTTCATGGATGTATATTTTCATGGATTTTTTTATCCCTTACACTGAGTTTGTAGTCTTAACACTTTAAAATTAGGTGTAATACCATTAATATTTTAAAGAGATTCTTTTCTCAAGAGCCTGAAATTACTCTGAATTGCTCAAATAAATCTGTATTTGGCTTAAGTAATATATAATTTTCACTGAACACATATATTTGTTAACACATTTGAAAATGGGACTTGTATTGACCCAAGAATCCTTGGTAGGTAGGAGAAACCACTATATATTTTTTATTGGTTCAGTATTCAGGCATTTGCTATTAAAATGCATAAGATGTATCCCCAAAACTGAAGCCAGCTACTTCAGAGACATAAGATTCCACTGAGGGAATAGGTATTTATGCTTTAAAAACATATTTTAATTTCCCAATTGATCATAATAGCTCATGCATAAAAGCAAGAGATTTTGGGATTTCTATTACTTTAAAATCAGGCATTAAAATTCATTTTGAAGAAGGCTTCTTTTTTTTTTTTTTTTTTTTTTTCTGATTTGTTTCCAGAAATAAGATCTTTTCTGCAAGATCTGATTTTGGAATGAAGTCCCTGGTAGAGGAGACATCATTCACAACCTGACAATAGCTACCAGAGGCTTGATAATGAATGTGCTGGTGGAGCCCACTGTGAGCTCCATTCTGCATCCCAGACTCATGCCAGTAATCCGTCTAAGCCAGTTGTCTCTTTGACCTCTGTGGGCCTGAGCACACTGGTGAAGGTGCAGGGGTCAGGCAGTAAAAGACTAGTCCTCCCTTGAATGAGGGACTTGCTCCAAAGATCACCTTAAGTCAATGGAATTCTTTCCCTGGAATTCAAAGAGTGGTGGAAAATGCCCTAAACAAGTATTTGGATTTGTATTTGTATTGTGTCTAAAATATAAGAAGAATAAAAGGGAAAAGAAGAGTGTAATAATGTCTGCTTGGAAAATGTCTTTACTTGCAAATGTTGGTTCTGTAGTCTGAAAGCTGAAGAATATTTATTGTATTTTTGAGAACCATGAGAAAAATTCCTTCCTTCCTTCCTTCCTTCCTTCCTTCCTTCCTTCCTTCCTTCCTTCCTCCTGTATGTACATATATGTACGCTGCTGTGGACAGGCTAATTATTCAGTTTCTAAACTGTGAGCTAAAGTGTGGGTTTCAGCAGTAATCCCTCCCAATTTGTATTATCTGGCTGGCTGTTCTGGAATGATTATTTGCAGCCCAGTGAACGAAACATGGACAATCAGGAATTTTTGATTGTACAATAAAATGACTGCAATTGAAGAGCAATGTTTGCAGTAGTTTAAAAGACAATGGGCTATAGCTTACTGATCCCATCAGCAAAGTGCTTAGCTGAAAAAAATGCTTAACTTTATTTCTAGAATTACCAAAAAAAAAAAAAAAAAAAAAAAAAGGAAGTGCATTTAGCAGCAGTAAGCAACATTCACTGAGGATGGAAAGAGAAACTGGTACTCAGATTAGCAAAGACCAGGAAACAACTTTGATTTGTATGTTTTAGAGGCAAGGGACAACAGCCATGTATTAAATGACAGTCAAATGAACATATTATTTGTCATAAAATGACTCAAAATTGTTATTTCTAACAATGCTGTTGTATATATTTCTATTTCCTTAATGAAACAAGTCTGTGACAACAACAAAGACCTTCACTGTTCCTCTCTATAAGGGTATATCACATATCTATACATCATACAGATGCATCACACAGTTTTATGTAGGTATGATAGTGAAAGAGAGAGATTTTACAATAATTTTCACGGCTATTTAATATCTTAGTTTTAGATGAATCAACACAATAATTATTTCACCTCCCATTTACATCAGCTGAACCTCTGGTGTGCTGTTTTGAAATACAGAAAGGCACTTGTTCTGCACTTGCCATTCCTCACCACAGCAGTGGGAAATGCTGAGGTGGTGTCAGCAGTCCCACCTGCCTGCACAGATCCAGGTGCACGGCCAAGACTTTGCACCCACACTCGCATCCCCCAAATTTCTGTCTTGGTTATTGTGCATCCAAAAGTGCATTGGAAGAGGATGTATTTCCCTCAGCTGGAAATATGAACACTAGGTTTCATTATAACTGTACCCCTGACCCTAAATTTAAAATCCTTAAAGATGAGCTTAAACAGAAGATCAATTTGGTTTATAGTGATGAGCATTGATTTTTTTGCCCTGCAGTGCACGACACCGGCCTGGCTATTAACAGAGGAGAAAATATTATTCCCTATGGCTAGGAGGTTCTAGAAGCTACATATCATTGAATCATGGAATAGTTTGGGCTGGAAGAGACCCTTAAAGGCCTCCCAGTCCAACCCTCCTGCAATGAACAGGAACATCTCCAACCAGACCAGGTTGCTCAGAGCCCTGTCCAACGTGATGTTGAATATTTCCAGAGATGGGGCATCCACCACCTCTCTGGGCAACCTGTGCCAGTGTTTCAGCACCCTCACCATAAAAAAGGGCATCATTACCTCTAGTCTGAATCCACATAAATATGTGTGTGTGTTTATATATATATTTTTAGACACATACGTGGAATGTTATCATCAGCTTATTACCTGCTGCCCTGCAGGATGGGTTTCTAAAATGAAAAGTTACTTTTCTTTATTGTCTTCAAAGAACCCCCCGAGCTAGGTTAGTTGTTTGTAGTAACCCAGGGGAGGAAGAAAGCCTGTTTAGTATCCCTCTTCTTTCTTGCAGGCAGAGGCAGGCTGCGATGTGGCCGCCCCCCCTCCCCTCCCCCTCCCCCCGCTGCGGGGGGGGTCCCC
>VZTG01002643.1:206044-249987 GCA_013397845.1 Melanocharis versteri | reverse complement strand
AAAAAAAAGAGCTGTCTGCTGTCTGATGGTATAAAAATATCAAAGAGACTTTTAAGGTAAAACAAAACAAAACAGCATGAACTGGAGTGTGGCATTCCTTCCCACCGCCTGTTGCTTATTCCTAATTGTGGTGATGGAGGGGTAAGGAGCTGTTGTTTCAGGAGAAAAGAATAATAATTTAGGTTGTACAGGTTTTGGGACATGGGAGATGGTGATTTTTTTATAACAATTCCTTTTTTTTTCCAGCTTTAGTTTCCATCTGTGACAGGTACCTTTGTACCTCCTCTTGCAGTGCAGTAGCTAAAAAATTTGGCAAGGGCCCAGAAGATGTTGCCTTCAAATAAGTAAAGACACATTAAAAAAAATTCTAAAAATCGGAAGGCGGCAGGCACAGAAATGCCTTACTGTGAACTTCTCAATGGAGAGGGCAGTAGATCTGTGGGAGGACATTCTCATGTGAGACTTGTCTGGTTTTGTGACAAGTGGACTGTTAAGAGCTTAAAACTTTGCTCAAGTGGTGGAGGCTCCTGCACTGACATCCCTTCCACAGCCTCCCTGTTGCTATATCCAATCAAAAAGACCTCAAGGAATGAGGTATCACCAAAATAGTTTACTCTCCAAATCAAGAGATACTTTATTCATATTCTAGGCTGTTTAGATGAAACAAACAAACAAACAAACAAAAGAGTTAAGGGTGAAATTCTGGTCTCATTTGAGTGAATGAGTGTATTGCTATAAATTTCTGTTAATTTCAAAAGAAATAAAACCATTCAGTATTTCCAAGAAAGAAGCCTTGGATTTCCCATAGAAAGGGAAGAAGGAACTGAGACAAGTTCCACCACAAAGTTCTTCGTTTGCTTTGCAGTATCTGAACAGCAGAATGACCCATAGCCAACCATTTTCACTGTGTCCATGGATTTATCACTATTAGCATTAGCCTCACAGGAAGATCTGCTGTGACTCCAACAAAATACAACCCAATCTCATGGTATTTCCTCTTGCCCTCTGAGTCAGGCAATCTCCAGAAATAGCAACACAGTGGGTCCTGTTAAAAAAAAAAAATAAACATTTTGTCATGGACTATATGTAGAGGTACAGAACAAAAATTAAAATGCATACTCCCCATCTCCAAAGTGCACACATATCTGCCAATAATCTGGAACATAATTTCAGCACTGAGATTTCATCTCAGGTATCACCCTTCTGAACAATATCTATCTATCAGTATCTAAACAATACAGTGTTCTGTAGCAGTCAAGTAGGGGGTGAGGCCTGGGTAAGACTCATCAAATCAGTTGTTTTGGATTCAGAGAGAGCATCCTTTTCTATGATGCCCCAATCATTCTCCTTTCAAACTCTGGAAGAGGAGCATTCCTGGGAGCTGGATAGAAGTCTTGCTGCATTCCTGAATGATGTAAAGAGCATAAGGAATACCATTCACTGCACAGTGACTCAGAAGACAAATTTTTGACTCTTATAATCTAATATAAATATTTATTTATTTGTGGAACCTCTCCCTCTGCTTTAGGGTGCTTTATACCTTCTAGACCTCTCAGCCTAATTTAATTTTTGGGGGTGTCTGAATATCACCCTGCCCTTGACATAAAGAGTACTTCTTGTGTGAGCCTTTGTGCCTTGTTGTGCTTTTTTTCCCACTCAAAAGCAGAGAATGGTTTCTTGTATTCAAAGCATAAGCACAGCTGCCCATGAGACTGCTTGGATGAGGACTAGATAAGAGAGTTACATTAGGGCAGAAATTCGGGTCACATCATATCAAACTGAAAGCATGAGGCCAAAGATAGGCTTGGCTAATAATATTTATACACACGATCATTTAAAATGTGAAAACTCCTGCCATGCAAGAAACCTCCTTTCAGTCTCAAGTCTGTGCAGGTATTTTCAATAGGGCTGTGCCACTGTTTGCTAAAATGCAATGCATTTGCATCTTCTTTGCATTATTTATTGTTATCCTGCAGGCTGGATTGTCACACTAAGCATGATTTATGTCACTGAATTTTATCAGCTTCTGCTAGATTATATTTTCAAGTGGTGCCCCTGGACTTTAGGAAGAGAAATGTCAGTGCAAGTCTTTTACACCTGTTACACAGCATTCGTGGGTGCTGCTTGTTGTCAGTGGTGCAGAAAAATGTCTCTCCTTCAGTAGCAGCTCCCGGTCCTGTGACCTTACCACATCCTTAGCACACAGACTCTTCAATGCTTTCAAAGCCTTTAGAACTGTGTCACAGGAACATTTTATAAGTTTATGCTTGACAGACCAAGGGGAGAATTTTCCAGTCCACTGTGATGTGTGCTGGAATAAGGGACAGAGGAGGCACTGACTGTGATTAGAGGACAGGGGATGATTGGTGTGAGAGCTGGTAAAGGTTTTGGGGTGTACATGGAAGATCACTCCCTGAATCTTCAATTGACTTTCTGTGTCACCTTGGAAAAACCACCCACCAAATTATTGCTCTGTACCTCATATTTTTCATGTGTGATATACCTGTTTCTTCTTTTATTTTTATGTCTTACCTATTTGCAATTCTGGCTATTCAGGTTGAACACTGAGTCTTGCTGAGTGAGTGCACATTGCTTGAGGGAATCAGAGCCTTGATTTGAGCTTAAGGCCATGCTCAAGACACAAAAATTGTAAATTTTGCATCTTTCTGGGGAAAAGTGCAACATACAGGATGAAACTTTAATCATGAGGACCTGCCTAAAGACTTGCTCCACCGTAACTTTTTCTGAGAGATTTGATGTGTCACAGCCTGCCTGTATGTCCATGTAAAGACCATGAATATGGAACTGTGACTGGCAAATAAGGACATTTCATGGCTTGAAAAGGTGAAATGAGAAGACCAATAGAAAGTTTAGACTTTGCTGGCTGATCTGTACTGGTAAATGAAATTCTGCACAGTAGGTGTGGTTATTTAAACTGGATGTGGAGAGGGAAGGGGGTAATATCAGGTTTGCCCATGAGAAGCTGTGGGATGACACACCAGGGTGAGAAGGATGAGGTGCTAGAGAGGGCCCTCACCCTGTTGCTCTGGGATGTGCTGGCTGCACTGCAGCACAAAAATCTTACAGATCTGAGGCAGGTAATAGCAGCCAACAGGGAAACACCAGGGAAATACCTCAAAGGAATGAGGGGGTGTTCCTTTAGGGAGGTGACACAGCTGACAGAACAGCTGAAGGAACAAGAACTCAGTTTTATTTCTCATAGCCACCAGGAGAGCAAATGCTCCGATGAGAAATGGGAAGAACAAGTGTTTAAATGCCACATGGTCTGTGGAGTTGCAATTTTTTCCATAAGTGGATCATCTAGGACATTTCTCTTAAATAACAGCACTCTAACCTGGGGTGCCAGATATACCATTGGTGTAAATCAGCACAACTCTCAAAGGACATGTGTTGATTTTACACCCACTGGACATGTGGCTCAGCCAGTCTGTGATTTTTAGCACTTAGTTTGCTTCATGAACAGAAAATAACATTATCATTTGCCAGTGATAAGGATATCTTTAATCGGGAACTAGGACCTACTGTACTGCTAAGTGCCAAAAAGACAGTCCTTAATTTAGAAACATCTTGGTGTAGCATAGAAGGACTCCATGAATGCAGGAAACTGATGGAATAAAGCAAAGTGATAAAGAAAGGATGATAAAGTGTTCTATTTTATGTGGATATGACTTATTTAGGGACTTAACAGTGAATTAAGAGAATTCTTTTTTTTTTTTTCCTAAATGTATATTTAAGTGCAAACATTATTGTGGGGTCAAATTTTGGTCTCAGTTCCATCAGTAGGAATAAAAAGCAAGTCAATGGAGTGGTGCTGTCACAAAGCTGAGATGTGCATCCAGACAATTATTCTTGAACAGAGGTAGAATAGGAGAGTTATTGGTTTGATATCTCAGTTTTAAATTATTTCTAAGAATGTCCTCTGGAAGGAAAATGAATTTGAAAAGATATTGTAAAGGAAAATTCATTTACATCTTTTGTGCAGAAAGAACCTGTTGAATGACATTTAAAAGAGGATTAAAGCTGATTTCTTACAAGCAGTAGAATAATCAGATTTCTAAGCTAAAGTGGAATTAAGGTCCTTCAATTCATCTGCAAAGCTGACTGAAGTTGAATCATCATTCGGTAATTTACATGTCATTTACAGGGGCATTCATTGTGCTTTTAGTACTGTAAATATGATCTGAACAGCTTTTGATCTTTTGCAGCATTTGCAGGAACATATTATTGTTTCTGAGAAAAAAAGGAAGACTTTTATAAAAAAAAAATCCTCAACGCTTTTTTTACAATGTCAAAACAAATGTGTCAACCAAATGGTAATATCTGTGCTAGTTTCATTTATCTGCACACGGCAGTTGTGAGGTTTAATGATTGTTTGTCACAAAAATACATTTTAAGAGGAGCAAGCAGATTGCTGAGTAGCAAACATGTTTTATGGAATATGTAACATTGTAAACACATTTTTGTTTCAATAGGATTTACAGAGGTTTGCAAAATGAGTGTGTACATACAAAATGAGAAGTAGACAAAGCTTATATTTTCCTCTCTAAGAATTTTGCTTTCATTTGTTTTTGACAGGAAGATTCATTTGCTATCATTAACATTCACACCTTCATACTTTTTTATACTGGTCTTTGCTCACCTTTTGAACTGGGACTAATTCTTCTGACATATATTTGACCACAGCTCTCATAGCAGGAGAACCCTCCCACATTTCCCACAACTGCCAACCTTGTTTATCTTGTCAATTGTCTCTTGAAAGATCAGATCTTTAGCTGTGCCAAAGCCCAGGGAAGTCAATGAAAAGATTCCCAAAGGCTTTGAATCAGTCTCTGGCAGCAAAGCACCGCTAACTTCAATAGGATTACACCAATTTACTCCAGCTGAGGATTTGAGCTGGTGTTTAATACTCCACTCATCACCATCCTGCCTGGGTTTCATCCTGAACATTTCTTGGAGGCACAAAGAGAGAGACGTTCTGAAACCAGATTTTTGGCTGGGGGTAGGGTAGAAGAAGGTGGTTATCGTTTAGAAAGATAATGATTCAGTTAAATGTTTTATTGAATAAACTGTCGGGAAACTTCGGATATGCTCACGAGATGATGATGTTGTAGAACAAATCTCTATCTGAACAGCATTGTTGTCATGGATTATAGAGGAAATAGTAATAATATTTATCATATGTTATTGACAACTGACATTCTGAGAACAGCCAAATTAATATCTAGACACCTCTATAAGTCTTATTTTTTTGTCCGTCAAATGATTTGATTCCTCTTGCTTACCAAGGTTGATATGGTAGCTACACAAAAAAGACAGGAGTTGGTTGTCAATCAGATAACACAGATAGCTTTAATAATATGATTATTATGACTCAATCTCACACCACAAAAGCCAATTAAAATAATGGAATCTAATATTAAATATCTTTAAATAGCGATCTAGATTCCTGTCAATGGAAATGGACCAAAGCCTTTTGACTCTGTTCACTTGGGCATCAATTTTAAGTCCTGCTGAATCACCTTTTGGATTTTCTGAATCTTTCCGAATCTTTCCATTGATGGTAGAGAGTCTAATGAGAATGTTGTACCAATTCCTTTTTTCAGGGAGGTGAAATTGGGCAGGTTGAATCCTGAAAATACTGATTTCATTTGCTGTTAAAAGATAACCACATTTATATTCTTAGGAGCTATGCTGCCTCATACTGGCAGTTTCCTTTGCCTTAAGAGCAGGATGATCGGTGGATTTTGAGTTTTAAGCCTCTCTAAACCTCAGGTCATATTCATTAACAAAGATTCATAAAATGAACACAAAGCAGTTCTAATTAAGTGAAAAAAACTGGATCACAATCTGTCCATTATATGAAGAGGAAAAAGCTTAAAGTTTTTGTGTGATCTAAAAGACACAGAGGTCAAAGTCCCCTTGACATTTTTAGGTTCAAAAGATTATGAAATCCTATTAGCTTTGAAACCAAGACCTCATATCTTCCTTTAAATAATCATGATCCAGATTAATGCATCACAACACATCTGAAATTCCTGTCAATGTACACTGATGTTCACACTCATATTTGACACATAGCTGCCTAGGACAGGTCTAGGTAGTTCAATTTCTTTCTTCACTTCATGCTGTCTACCACTCCCTTCCACCTGCCTGAATATTTGCAAGATTTATTATCAGCTTAAACACATTAACTATCAAATTTAGATGTGTAGAATTCCTCAATTTCCTAAATGACTTCTTGCATTCCTGCGCAGAACTTTATCTTCTTGATATTTTCATTGCCTGTTTTCTGAAAAAAACCCTAACCAACCAACTAATCAACAAAAAACCCCCCCCAAAAACCCAAAACAAACAAACAAACAAACACCAACAAAAAAAAACCCCACCAACCAAACCACCCCCAGCAAAACCTATATTTGAGTTCATTATCTCAGAGATGACTTTTCCTAAAATGTCTGTCTGTCTCTGCCCTGTGTCCTCTGGTTTCATGCCCTCCATTGGCTTACAGGTGAAATCCAGCATGAATAGGATGGTTTCGATATCACTTTTACAATTTTCAAAATAGATACTAAGCACTCCCTCACCTCTCTGAGGCTGTCACGGTGTCTGCACAACATCATCATCTTGTTCCATCCAGTCACCCATACTTCAGCCAGGAATTCTACAATGTTCAGTTTGAGTTCCCTCACATGGACAACTTGGAGCTGAGCAACCTTTCCTTCCTTTCACAAACCTGTCAAAGGCAGCAGGGATTTATTTCAGTGGTGCCCTGGCAGACCTGTTCTGTTACTGTCACTTATTTCACATCCAGAACATCTTCTCCCTGTCTTCTCTCATTTCTTACCTCTTTGTCTTTCAAAACACTCTCAGATCTTATTTTTGGAAGGCAACAATCAGTCTCATTGCATTTCTTGCTCTTTATTAAACGAGCTATTTTTGTGTTATCAGGTTCTGGTAGTCCTGTCTCACCAACTTGGAACCACTCTGCAGATGCCCACAAGCATGGGGCACATCTCTAAACCATGCTATGTCTGTAATAAAGTAAAGAGTTTTCCCTTCCCCAGGAGCTGAAGGAATAAGAAAGGACAAGTGCTTGCAGCGAAGCAGAGGCTGTGAGACAGGAGCATCCTTAGCTACGATCAGGCGTCCTGTGTGTCTGGGGTCTGACAGGAGAGCAGAGTGCAGGGTATCTCCAGGCACAGACAACCCATGTACCTGACATCTGGATGCCAGGCAAGAAGAAGTGAAGCAGTCAGCTGGATTTAATCCTTCAGAGTTAAGAAATGAAACCAGACATAGGCACTGCTGTGTTTTCTCCCATACAGGTGTTACTTTAGAAAGAAAACTACTCCTCCTCCCCTTTTTCTGCTCTCTTGGACTGATCACACACATCAGACCTAGGACCTTCTTCATTGCGTAGCTGAAGCTTCAAATTCAAGTGAAGATATAGGTAAGGGACATCTTTGGAGATGTGGGAAAACATGAGTTTATGGGGGGAGGTTTTGTGCATATGTGTGTGCATGCAGGTAAGTGTGTAAAATGCTCTAAAAAACCAGACAAATATCTTAGTTCCCATGCTGGGGGCACATCCTACTGTTTAGGAAGGTATTCCAAGCCAAACCATTATGTGATTCTGTGATATTGATGCTTCTGAGAGAAAAGTGGCCGCACATAATAGGGAAAATGTTTAATTTATGGTCCTCTTTTTTTGCTTCTCCAATTTCTCTACCATGTTGGAGGAGCTGGTATTTCAGTGAACATAAATCATCAGAGGATTTAGATATCTGGTGGTTCATCTCAAGCCCATGGGCAGCTCATCTGTAGCTTTTGGTTGCCCCAAGAAAAACTTACACTGCTCATCTGTTTCAATGAATATTGATATGCAACTCATATCCCTTCAGCATTTCTTCAGATCCTCAGCCCTCAAGCAAATCCCCCAAAGGAAATGATTTGTTTGGTCAGATTCCCACAGGCTTGATCTTTAGTGATGCTTGACAACTTTTGTGCCAAAAAGTAGAATGTTTTTTGGGTTATTATCTGTCAGCTGAGTTTAGCTGTAAGTGACAGACAGAAGTTGTCTTGGACACCATCAGGGCCACTCTTGACTATGTTTCCCTGGCTGAATTCTTTTCTGCAATTTACTAGAAAGTATTTTTGATGGTTAAGTGAATTGGAAATGCCTCTACCTGGCTTGTTCCATGCAACCATTGAGCTTTGCACCATTTTTTGCACCGTGAATGGCTCTTTTCTGCCTCTCGTACACCTGGAGCATCTGCTAAGGCTCGGATGAGTTGGCCCCTGAAGATTCCTGCCTCAGCAATAACTTTAGAGACATCCCATGTGCTTGCCTAGACAAAACAAAGCATCCAACTTTCAAACAGCTCTGTTTAGAGAGGGTGAATCTCATCCTTAGCTGGAAATGTTATATTTTGGAATCTGCAAATACAAAACTTCCTCCCACTTCATCTGCTCATACTTGTTCTTTTCACTGCTTGCTGGTGCTTCATGTTCCTCCTTGTTGCAGATGACTGCCAACTGCTTTGCATTTACCAAACAAACGGATTATGGCACCATTTCAATGGACTGATTTAATATTCTATTTCAAGAGAAATTCTCCTCGAGTTTTTGGCTTTGATTCATTGATGTGGGGAAATTGCCTTGTTGGTAAATAACATTTTTTTTATAAAGCGTCTAAAGACCTTTAGAAAAATTGCCTGAACTGATTGTTTCTCTCATTTGTGATATTACTCAGTCCATTAAAGCACTCAGGGGTGGCTTTTAAGTTTTATAGCAGCCCAGTCTCACTTCTACCCTGCTCTGGTTTGCAGAACTAACACAGCTGAACAGCCATGGCACTCCCTGGAAGAAAAACAAATGATGCTGTGGTTGAATGGAAGCACTTGGATGTAAGAAACCGGGGTTCAACTTTATCTTTGGAATGGACATTTCCATCCTTAGTGTCTCTACATAATTTTACAGCCCTGGGTCCTTTGGTGGTCATCAGACCTCGTAAAGAATTGTCTCAGTGCAGTCCTGCTCACTGAGATCACCAGTTAGGATACGGGTCCATCATTCCTGCTGGTGTCCTTGGAAACCTGTCCCAGGAGCATAAAACTTGGAAATTTTTGCTTCAAATAGCTTTTACTCCATCTGTAGCATGTGATGCAACCACGCGGTAGTTCCGTTTTTGTTTTTTTTTTTTCTGTCTATTCCATTAAATTGAAAATCTTAATCTCTTGAAATTAGAGAAGAAAACTTGTTTGGAAAAAATTTCATAATTTAAGATGGGAAAAGTGGAAAAGACCTAAAATGTTATGTTTAGATATCAGTCATACTATGGTGGCCTCCAGGTTTATATATCTCTTAGCAGATGAGACCACTTTCTCATTTTTGATACTTTTGTTGGAACTGTTATTTAAGAATCATGCAGATTGTTTCACTTTTCACTACCAGGGGTGGTGAAAACAAATTTTTTCCTCTTTGGAAGTTGTGGTCATAGAATACACATTCAAAGAAATGTATTTACAGGAATATAAATAGGAATATAAAAATGTAAGCTGAGTAATACCAAATCCTACGATTGCTACTTTCTTAAAAAAATAAATAAAAAACTCCCTTTTCTAGATTATTTGAAGCTTAGCAACTATCTAGATCAGAATTGAAATCAGTTTAATTCAGTGTTCAATTCACTGCTAAGCATGTGTTTTTGTTGTAAGAGCTTCTGTGTAAGAGAAAATCTCTGAGAGTAAGAGCAAAATTCCCATTGTTTGGTAACATCTGAGGGACACCTCTTTTCCCTGATGAGTCCTGTCCTGTAATTGTGGGGGTTTGACTGCAATTCCCAAGTGGAAAAAAGCTAATGCACACATACCCTCACGCTACACTCTTGGCCAGCTAAATGGAAAACAGTGATTTTATATAATTTTTGCATGATATTCCAAGCAACATAAGATGTTGTTCTCTGAAGGCTAAAGGAAGTGACAATTTGTAACTGAGTTTATCTTCATCCCTTAATTTGGTAAATTACCAGTTTCATATCTTTTATGTTAACTCAAAGGAAGTTTCTGTTACAAAAAAAACCACCCAGAACAATCTCCTGGGTCACAGCATAACTGCTGAAAACTCCAGCAGATTTGTTTTTTTTCCTTCCCACTACCATGGCAGGCTGCAGGCATAAGCAGAGCAAACAGATTCCCAAGGGAGCAGATGCCAAACCTGTCTCACTTTCTACTTTGCCTGTGATTGTGACCAGGAATTGAATGAAACCAGCCCTAGTGACAATAGAATATTTCTAAATGGGCCACAGTTGCATGCCAAAATTCAAAACAAATCCTCATGCTTAATTACTCTGTTAAACTATTGGCCAAATTTTAGCAGCAATTAATCAAAATCCTTAATCTTCAGTCCTATTCACCAGATAAGATACAAAAAGAATCCTCCCAGACTTGAAAAATGAGATTATCAAAGTTAATAGGATGTTTATGTACTTGACAGTGTCAGGACCTAAGTTCTAATGGGAACAAAATGGTTTGCACAAGAGTAGCTGGAAGAAAAATTTGGCTTTCGTTTGCCATTCTCAAAAGGAAGAGGTGTTTTTTTGACCACAATTTACCTTTCTCAATCAGAATAATGTAGGCTAGATTAATTCCTGAAAATAGAGAAGCTCAAAGATAAAAACTCTCCTTCCATGACAAAGATTCAGAGTAACCTGGTTATGAGCCTTTTAGAGGTGCAACACCAACCACATCAATGGAAACAGGAGAGAAAATGTGGAGCACCAACCAAATCTGTGCAATAATTAATCACAAAACACTTTGCCTTTAAACTGAGCTACAGCAATGCAGCAGTGGGTGAATTTTATCCTCAGAGCCCTGCTTTGCACAGGGTACTGTGAGGCTTAATTAATGAGCCTTTGTATTGTGGTTGGAGATCCTTAGATAAAAGCAATGGATACACAAGTGGAAAAAACAAACAAATGAACAGAAAGGGAACAGGAAAATAATAAATCTCTACACGAGCTTGCCAGAATTAAGATGCCATTATTTCAGCTGTGATTAAAGGATACAAGCTTTAAGAAACTGAAACAGTGAGTTTCCTCTGTGGCAGAACGCTGTGGGTTTGTGACATAAAATAGGGTTGTTGAGTTGATTAACAACGGTGTCCTTTAAAAAAAAAAAAAAAGCAGCAACTTACTATTCACATTCAGTTTAAATAATTAAAATGGTATTTACAAATGCTGCTAAGATCTTTTGTTATTTCATTTGGCATGTGTTGCTCTTTTTTTCTTTTTGCGGGGCTAATAAGTAAATTGCAAACATACATTATTCTTCACCATTCTCCACTCACTTTCCTCCCACTGGCAACCAATCTACCAGAATTTTCTTCCATTCCCATTAATTGGTCCTTAGAGAGTCTCCCTCGCATACCTTTGCAGTGACAGTCAGGGAACATTTCTTAGTAATACTGAGTCAGAAGCCCTGTGATAGCTCGCGAGTCACATATTGAACTGGAGCTGTACTACTCCCTTCCATTATGTTTAATGCATGAGGCTTCTGAAATGGCATGGCTCAGGTGATGGATCATACTTTTCCTTCCAGAGTATCATGACTTCCTCTGGTTATTTCTTTAAGATATTTATATATTTTTTTTTAATTCCTAATGCGATGATTGTCTGGCAGTCCATATCAAGCACAGTGGCATGGCAAGGAGGATAACCTCACTTTTATTGAGGCTGCAAAATCCCAAGCTCTGCAGGGAAAATATAATAAATAAACAAATAAAATAGCCATGTCTCCTAGACACTCCTATTTTTAACATCTTTGAAAATTTTGGGCTGGGAAGTTTCAGTACAGTATGGAATCCACAGGGTCTTGCAAAGTTTAAGCAATCCATGACATTTTTTATTTTAAATGCGTGTTGCTCAGCAGTGCTGCAAGGTCCCCGGTGAAATCAGGTGTCTGCTGTGCAGAGATGTACAAAATAAAAAAAATCTTCACTACCCCAAAGACTTCACAATCAAAAATGATGAGAGAAGCAATTATTCTCACTTGTCAGAGGAGGAATTAACGTGCAGAATGATGAAGTGTTATTTGGAGACAACCTTCTCTATATGTCCAATTTATTTGCTGCGTGGGTTTTAGTAAAGTGGATACTGAAAAGAGTGGGGTGGTTCAGGCTGGTGCAAGATTCCTGCAGCTGCTATCAAAACACAGACCTCAGAAACCAAGGGTGAAATTTATCATGTGTAGGAATGGGCATAATCTTACCCTCCTCTGGCTGCACAGAATCCACAATAGGTCTTTGCCCACTTGATTTTCAGCTGCCAGTCCAGAAAGGTGAACGTACAATTAATTTGTGTTACATCTGCTAGCCCCAGACAGGAGTCTTACACCCTGTAAGGCAGCTCAAATGCCACTTTGTGCTCTGCAATGGATTTTTAGGTCTAAACTAAGGAAATTGGATTAACTATATAACTGTGGACAGAGCCAATAGAGAGAGCTGGACACCTTGAGGAGATGATTTGGCCTTTCCAAATAGAGGTATCTGGAAAAGATGGGATGGTTCACATTCTGGAGGTGCTTGGCTCTTTCCACTAAGAGCAGAGGAAGGCTAGAAGCTTGTGTTACACAGGATACACATCGCTGGGGTACCTAAATTCATCTGACACCCTCCTCACAAGACTGATAAAGCCCAAGCAGATAAAGCTCCTTTCCACATCTCCCTCTCCTTCTCCTACACTCAGCATTGGAGCCGTGGAAGGTATGTGAAGTTCCTGTCTGAAGGTATAAAACCATACTGAGACACTATACAAGAGCAAAGCCGTTCCATAGAGCAAGTAAAAAAAAAATCTTATGATACACTCGAGTACAAATCCCTTGATTGGAGGAGCTGTAATTAACTTTATATCTGCACAGATGTTCTCACAGTGAATGTTTACCTTGCCAAGGCCTCTCTGTAAATAACAATAATATTTTTGGAACCAATAATTTGTGATCCAGTGGCGGAAAATACTCATATTACCACAGAATATCTTTTTCTAAAAATATTATCAAGGATCACAGCTATTGCACAAATAACTTAAATGTGTTTGTTTTTATGTATAGGAAAGCTAAAGAACAGATGTGTTCCTTCCCATATTGCTTTCTGTGGTCTTTCTCAAGATGGATTGCAACTACTTTTAGCTTTCCTTCTACCTAAAAAGAGTGCCTGGGAATAGGGTGATGGGCTCCCAGCTGCAATTTTGTTGATAGCAATTGTTGTGCCCAGTTTCCTTATGGATGGTGTGCAGGTCTGGATTAGGAATTCACGGAGCACTGTCTGTGTTTGGCTTCTCAAGGTGGTGAGGAAATTTCAGCGTAGTGATGTATGACCTTTTTCATCTTAATTCCTACAGGTCTTCAAGCTAGGAGGCTGTCATTGGGAAAATATCCTGTGTGTGAGAAGCCTGTGTGTTTAGTTTCTGTATATACAAGAACAAAGACAAGTACTTGTTTTTTTTTCCTTTTTTTTTTTTTCCTCTTCATGCCCTTGAAACTGTTTTATTTGGCCTAGCTGGGTTTTATTTGGCACCTATTCCAACATATTAAACAAAGCCAGGGTTTGTTCCTAAAAACTGGAACTTGGTCATCTGTGCTTTTTAATTATTAATGAACCATTTTGGCCTGATCCAGCTAGCAGTCTCCAAAATAATTCCTAGGCATGGTCAAGAATCAGCATGGGCCAGAGATCTTTCTCAACTGGTAGTTTAAGTGTCATCACTGTATCTTAAAAGGATGTGGCCAGACTGTCCCCAGTTGTCTCAAAGTCAGATAACAGACCCTGGGAATCTTCAGTGCATTCATAAAGAAGGAATCATTTGAAACCCAAATAAAATAAAAATACTGTACTTCCCTCTTTTATAGGCACATATCCAGAGATTATAAAATGATGATCCATACTCAGAGCTTTAAGAGGAAAAGAGCAAATTCTCTAACAACATTCCATAGAAAAAGATGCAGGATTGACACAAACGTATACCAGAATTGTTCTCCTAATGACAAAAATCTCATCTGAAGCCCAAGTGTTTGGGTAAAATCATCCCAACACATAAGAATATGATCATTTATTGATAGGGCCAGCAATCCACACAAGTCCCTCTGACTGGCACTGCCAAGACATTCCAGTTTCTGCAGCCAAAGGCAGCAGCATCAGGATTAGTTACCTTGGCTCCCCCAGTTTCACCCTGATGATTATATGACAGATGGGTCAATCTGCCTTTGGTGTGAAACTGGAGGGGTGATTCATGTTTTGTCACAGGTTTATGGTGAAAAACCTTAACCATTGTTACTGCTCCTAATGAATCCCATGGTTAGGAATGTCAGCCTTGTTTTGAAAAAATATGTGTGCTGAAGTAACACTGTTCCCTTCTTTCTCTCATGTCTTTGTGCCTCCTTACCTCCCTGTAATAAAAATTCAGTTGTTGTTTTTGAGTCTAAGACATGACTTCTACAGTTTGGATAAATCTTTTCGGTCTAAATTCAAACTATATATTTTTTTTTTTTAACCCGTATAACATGGAATCACAGAAATCACAGAAAATCCAGAGTTGGAAGGGACCCACCATGACCATCAAGTCCACCTCCTGGCCCTGCACAGGACACCCCAACAATTCCACCAGATACTTGAGAGCTCTGTCCAAATGCTCCTCTGGCACTCCTATTCTATTCTATTCTATTCTATTCTATTCTATTCTATTCTATTCTATTCTATTCTCCTATAGCAAAGACACTTTTTGGAAATGTCATTCATTAAGATGGTCAAAATATTTGAATTCTCCACTTTATAAATTCAAGGTTTACCAGTTCCGTCTAGTGAAGCACTGTCTTCACATCCATTCAGGTTCTCATGTGAGTTTGGGTGGGGTTGTGAAGATGTCCAGTTACCACCAGTCAGCAAATATGTGACAGGATTCTGTCTGCAAGGGAAACTGAATATAAAAAACTGGAGACGGGATAGGATGAGAAAGGAAAAGACCTCAAAGGTCATCGGGTCCCACCTGTGACCGATCACCACCTGTCAACGAGATCATGGCACCAATTGCCACGTCCAGAGCTTTCTTGAACACCTAGAGGGGTGGTGACTCCACCGCCTCCCTGGGAAATCCATCTCAAAGTTTGACAACCCTTTCCATGAAGAAATTGTTCCTGAAGCATATAAAACAGTAGAAATTACCCCTCCTTGACACCAATCCTGTGCATGCAGCAATTTTCTTTTTGAGATCACGATTTTGAGATGGAAGATCCTGATGCCCGAACTGGGAGCTCAGGGTAAGTCATTAATGGAAGGACATCAACAAACTGTGAGTTTTACCCCATATAACATTCAAAACCCAAACCCACCAGGCATTCATGTAAACATCTCATGATCACTGCTTTTACAGCTCATAGAGAGAGAGAGGGTCCACATAGGAATGATTCCCACATTTCTGAGATGCTCTCATGTTGTAGACAAACTAGAACTTCTTCGTCCAACCGGAGAATTAAATCCTCTACTAAGTACCTGATGATAATTAGGTGTTAAAAATTTACATGACTTCAATGAATGGGAGGAAAAATTCCCAGAGGAGAAATCCATAATTTCCTAATGTGTGGACAACATGAGTCAGGAATTTTATTGGCCGTGAATTGCTGAAAGATAGATTCAAAGAGAGTACTATCTAAGGGAGCATCTTGTTCTGTCTTCTATTCTTACCAAGGAACCTGCCTTGGGAGCGTTTTTTCAGGTACAGTTATGGAGATATATGAAGATGGAGATGCTTGGTCAGTCTCTATAAAATTTCTCACCCTTCTGATCTGAGCCTAATGGTTCGTGCTGGTCCTGATGTATCTCATTCAGCCTCCAAAGCTGAGTGAAATGGGACAACACCATGAAGTAGATCCATCATATTATATTTTTTTTGACAGAGTCTGGAGTTATGACCCTTGTAACTCCTTGAATAAGACCGATGTGGAACATGTTAGTCTAATGCTGTCTCTACTTGCTGCTGGCCATTGTGAAAAAAAAATCATTACACTGTAAAAATCATGTGCATTTAGACCTGCTGTCTGAATGACTGTTAAATGCCAATCTTGTCTCATTTTGTGGCGTGTCTCATCTGCGGGTTGAATCATGGATTTTTGGGGTAGGAATCAGTGACTCATTAGTTTTGCAGTTATTTTTCTTTTTCTGTGACTCAAAATATGACTCAAATGCTTCAAAATTATTGGAAATGCACTCCAGATAGAACTAATCCAATTTATTGCTGATGTCTGAAACGTAAAACTCTATCTCTGAGCTACTCACCCTGGGCTCCTTTTGTGGCCAATGGAGAGGAATGGGTATCTTGAGGCTGTAACTGATGCAACCAAAAGCGGAATCTTCAAGTAGGTCAAATGAATCAAGCCTGAATGTCTGTTCTCTTCAAGGGCAGATGCAGATGTCTCCACTAGAGAAGTCTAAAGTACCCCCCAGGTGCTATTCCATCCTTCCACAGTTCAGAAGTACAAGCCATGCTTGTCTAACTCACAGTCAGATTATTCTGTCTGAGTTCCACTAAGTTCATAAGAACATCACAGAGACCTGACTGAATCTCACCATCTCTCTCAGCACGTTGTCTCCCATAGCTGATGAAAAGCAGACGCCCAGGGAAGAGCCATAAAACTGGGGCAAACTTACTGTATTTTCTTCAACTTCCTTCCCAGCCTCTAAACCATCTGTAACTCCAGAACACTCTAAGCCAGGCATGTTTCTGATGTGTTCAGTGATCTATGAATGCGTCCCATTTTCCTGAAAACCAGTGTTTAGGACTAAACCATACACAGCAACCTTCTGGAAGGAGGCTCTAATTTCAGTGCACTGGAAAGTAGTCTGTGCTCTTTGGGATGTGACACTGCATGTTTTATCATTAAAAACTGGTTTTGCTTTCAGAATTCCTTTGCCACGATTGCAATTGTTAAAGTGCCCCTCCATTTTCTTCCATTTTCTTAAAATTCTGGCATTTATTCACAGCTGAATGATAGAATCACAGGACGGTTTGCTTTCAAAGGGATCTTAAAGATTTTTTTCCACCCCTCTACCATGGGTAGGGACACCTTCCACTAGACCAGGCTGCTCCAAGCCCCATATAACCTGGTCTTGGACACTTCCAGGGGTGGAGCAGCCACAGCTTCTCTGGGCAACCTCTGCCAGTGCCAATTGGACTTAAAAACTCAGTAAAAGCTGGAAAGTTAAAGAGTGATGAACCGCTAGGCCTGGTATGTGGAAAATTTTGTCAGGATATTCTGAAGTAGTAGGGGAAGTAATAAACCAAGTAGGTGAAAGCTGAGTCACCCTGAGTGGGTGAAGGGCTGAGAACAAGATCTACCTAACCCCATTGCAGGTCTTGGTAATGGATTTAGAGACAATGAATTGATCGTGAAACTTGTCTAGAGTACAACTTATAAGAGAAATATAAAAATAACTTGTGTAGAGGATAGGGAGGATACAGAAAGGGAGAGAGAGATATTTTTGCAAGTCAGGTCCAGAAAGACTGATGCTCACAAAGTAAAATCCACTTTTTTTTTGGTAATGGGCTCAGTCATGAAGAGAAAAAATACAGTGCAGTGAAGTCATGATCAAGAGGAAAGAAAGCACATTAAAAAAATGTAAAAGGTTTGTGAAGGCCTAGAAAAGGTAAAATAAAGAATTGTGAACAAATGAAGATGGTTATTATGGGCTGGGTGATAATTCTGAGGCTTTCCCTTCTCCTCTTTTTTGCCTCTTTATTTCTCCTAAGACGCCATTTCCCACCTGTTCTGCAGGACTTCTATGACTTGGCTCCTCCTTCCTGTCCTCTTTTTGACCAAATGAATTTTCTGTATTTTCTTTATCTCTATTAATTTCCAAGTCTCTTGCTACACCTTTCAAACAGCAGACCTGTCAGTAACAGCCTGACTACCACATTTCAGAGCCATGAGCAAAACCTAACCCAAAAAGCCCTTTGAAACCCCCGTTTCATACCAATGTCTCGTGCACAGATTGATTTGGAAAGCTTTGTTCCATCTGCTGTTCCTCCATTATTTGTTCTCTTTGTATTTTCATTCTCTGTGGTTAACATACAAAAGTATTTAAATCCCCCACTAAAGCTTTAATTTAAGGATAATTCTGCCTTTTAGTAAATATTGACAATGATTTTGTAAATTTTAAAGAATCACATAGAATTTAATACAAAATTGTATGCAAGTTACAGGCAGCAACAGGATTTTAATTTTTTATCCGTAAACCAAAAGAATAGTTTTCTCTATAAGAAATGTAATTTCTCTAGAATCCTACGAATTTTTGCAGCCTAATTTTAGTCTTTTTCAAATTGTTAGAGTGCTTTCACATAACATTAGGCTAAGTGGCAGCAGATTTCCATTATTAATGACATACTGCGACAGTGAATAGCTACAAGCAATTATTGGAAGATTGACAATGGGCAATGAAAATAAATTAGCTAATTCAAGCTACACAGCAAATACTTTCACATAACCAGCAGCATCTTCAAAACCAGGGTAGATGATCTGCAAACAGTTCAAAATTCTCCACAAATACTGTTTACAGCAGACAATGTGTTGACAATCAGACAAGACTGAGATTAAATAGGGTCTGGCCCTATTTGTTATTTTTGTTTGCCAAACATTCCTTTTATAAAATACACTATATTTGGGTTTATTTTGTTGTTCACACATCTCACATGAGTATCACTTTTTAATTAGCAACACTAATGAGGGCATATGACTCAAAAATCACATTAAAATCACTGCTGTTTAAACAGCCCAGATTTACAAATATCTCAGCAAAACGACCATGTCATTCGATATCAAAACACCCTCATCACCTTCTCTAAACCCTCCTGTCCTGAAGTAGAATGTATTTCAGCATCATATGTATGAAATAACAGAAAAAGCAATGTCTTCAATACGAAAAAAACAACAAAAAAAACCCCCAAACCAACCAAAAATCCCAACTCTGTGTCTATGGAAATAGTTTTTATTCTCATTTCTATTAGGTGAACTAAAGATATACCAGCTGAGCTGGATCCATCATGGCTTACACTATTCCTACCTTCGAGGACTTCCCAGTGGTCCATGCTGGAAGAGACTTGGTGTGGTCTGTTCCCAGGAGGGAAATAGTACTTCCACATGCTGAAATATTGCTTGACTGATACAGTTCCTTCTTTTCATATATATACATATATATATATATATATATATATNATATACACATATATTTATTTATATTTATATTTATTTTTATATTTATATATGTATACATATATGTACACAAATACAGTATTTCTTCACTGAAATAGTGGTTAAGCATTGAAAAAGGCTACCCAGAGAAGAGTTGGAGTCAACTTCCTCAGAAGTGTTAGAAAAATGGGTAAACATGGCACTTTGTCATATGATTTAGTGAGCATGGTGGTGTTGGGTCTTGATGGACTTGATGAATTCGGAGGTATTTTCCAACCTTAATGATTCTATGATTCCATATTGGTTGGACAGGGTGGTTGCTTTCTCTCCATCTCCAAACATTCAATTTCTTTGGAACAGAATAAAGAAATTCATTCTGCTATGCCTTTTTTTCTAGAGATAAACTTGGGAGACATTGGCAAAAAATGGGTCAGAGCTCCGGAGTCCCTGGCCCTGATAATGCCAGCTGCAGAGAAAGCAGGACAAAAAAACATCAGGAACAAAAAGATACAACCTGTAGTGTGGTGGTGAGCTGAGGAAAGCATTTCCATGTTCCTCCAAGCTTTGCCTACACACTCGTGTTTACATTCAAGCTGAAGGAGATGCTTCATAATACGTGACAGTTGTAGGGGTGCAGTGAGGAAGACAGTGAAGGGTTCACTGTGAGTGTTTTGTCTTTTTAGTAGTTATCTTTAACACAGCTACTTTAAAGGTACTTCCAGGAAGCTCCTCCTCTTCCTCTTCATCCCCCTTGCTTTACACCCCTGTGATTCCAGCTCCCTGGTTCGTGGTTCCAGCACCAAGCAAGAAAATATTTGGTTTTTAGCTCATTCAGGCTCTTGAAAGCAGGTGAGAGCACCATATTTCAGTCCTTTGGTTCTTTCAGTTCCTTGGTTAGACCTTGCTCTGGCGCTGCTTCGTCTCCTGCTTTTTGCATCTCTCGCTCATTAATTTTGCAAACTCCTGAAATAAAGTACAGTTTTTCTGTTGGTGTGCGTGGAGTGTGTGGACCACTGGAGGCTCTGAGATGGTGCCAGAGAAAATAAAAATAACCAGATAATTGGCTATTCACTTAAGGTAGCAGGACTGCCTTGAAAATGGGGATTTTCAATCACACAGCTAAATAAACACAGCTAAAAATGGACTGTATTTCAGTGTTTTTAACAGTTGCTTCTTTAATTGCTCAGATTTAGGTTTTCATGAAAATGAGGCATTTTTACAAAATAATAAAACAAAAGTTGACAAAAACTAGAAAAAGTGATCCTTTAATTTATTAAATTAAAACATATATTTCAGAAATCCGTGAAGTATTAGGGTTTGAAACATAATACAATGAAGTAGAACAGCATTCTAGAGGAAATGTGTGTACTATGACTTTCTTGATAGATAATCATAAGTCTTATGCTGGTTTGGTTTGGAAGGGACCTCAAATCTCATCCCATTCCACCTTCCCTGCCGAGAACCCTTCCACCACACCAGGTTGCTCAAAGCTCCATCCAACCTGGCCTTGAACACTCCCAAACACTGGGCATGACTCCAAGACAGCACAGCACAGATTATGCCATTTCCAGGAATGTTTGATGCTTAGTTCCCATTATTTAAAACATAAAATTTAATCCATGAACACTTCATGTCTGCTCTGCCATTTTGCTGACAGCTGTAATTTATCTGCCTGGCTTAATCTGAAAGTCTTCAGAAATGTCTTTTTTAGACCCTGTTATCAGACTTTGTTTTCCCCCATTTATCTCAGTCAGGCTAAAGGACTCCTGAATTGAGAATCTCTGAGAAAACCTGCTCTCAAATGAAGGGTTGTCCACCTCAGAGGTTCCTTGCCAGGGTTTTATTGAGGCGTATGGTGTGTGATGGTTCCATGCCATGGCTGGAAGCTCTGGACACTGCTGGAGTGGATGTTTCACAACCCCTTGGGTCACCCCCACCACCGGCCTTAGCACAGCCCAGGCTGGTATTTAGTGCTCTCTTTGTAGCCATGAGCAAATTGCACAGAATCTCCAGTGATCCAGGTTCCAGTTCTCCCATCTCAACGGGAATTCTGTGGCTGAAATAAAAAGGAAGTAAGATCGGAGTGCAGTTTTTAGTGTATAAAACAAAGGACTCAGCAAAGGACTTCTGCTTACCTTTATACACATGAATAATTCCTTCTAAAGGATCACTGCTCGGCTTTATTCCAACACGAACTTATAAACCCTTTGCAAAATCAAGGCCAAGAATTCATAATTACGTCTTCACTGTGAAGAAATGTAATTATTTTTCTGTACTGCACAGATGATAGATACGCTTTAATAATAATAATAATATAGTAACAACAAAAATTAATAATGCTGTGAAAGCCTTTATGCTGTTATTCCTTTATTGTGGAAGGTATTCAAATCTGTTATAGATAGACTGCTTAAATCCTTATTGAGATATAATATTTCTTTCTGAAAAGAAAATTCAACATTATCTTGCATGCCAAATATATAGTAATTTATATTACACATCTTAGGTGGCCATGTTGAAAGCAGAGTTTCCAAGGCCCTGTCTTAATCTTCATTTTTCTTTTCAACAAGGAAACACATACTGGATGCGAAAAGCAATAATATAAACCCAAGCAACAATGTGAGTCAACACAAACTGATTATTTGCACACATTTTCCTGAATCCTAATTGCTTTCAGTGTTCTCAAAACACCATTAGATGGAGAAATAACAACTTTCATCATACAGTAAAAGGCAATTACACCAACTTGGAAAAGATACCTTGGGAATCTTCATATCAAGCTTGATTTACCCTGATGTTCTGCAAACGTGTACCAATCACAACAGTTTTGACTCAACTCCAACACAAAAGAGAGTTCCCAAAAGTTCATTGGAGGTAAAGCTAAATTTTCACAGTGGTCCCTTCTGGCCTTTAATCTATTAATCATGGTCTTTTAAGATTAAAGCACCAAAATTGCCTACATACCCCATCTTCTGATTTCCTCCCACTCATTTTTCTATAGCCTTTCTTGTTCTATATTTAAACTCCATGTCCCTTTCCAGCTTTAACATATGCACTGCATTCTACCTTCCTTATCTGAACCTGCCTGTGATAGTGGGGAGCCTGGACATACCAGAAGAATATTTCTGAACAAAACAAATTTCTGCCTAATTGTCACCTTCAGCACAAGAAATCTTGTGCTTTATTACTGAATGAACAAAGCCTGAAAAGCCAGTCCAGGTTTATTCAGCAGAGTAATTCAAGTGGAGCCAGTGGCAAAAAGCCCATCTGGGATCAGAAGTCCCAAATAACTGCGAAAGCTGTTCCATGATTTTACTTGGAACAGCCATGGCACTAGTTACTGTTGTTTCCAGAAGCAAAAAATGTTATTTAAGAGATTTATTAACCCATGAATCCTGATACCTCCTTTTGCAGGAACAGCTATATAAGGAATTAAAAAGCTGGTTTTGCTCTACTCTGCTGGTCAGAGACAGACACCAGCTTTATGGGCATCATAACCCACACCAGCAACAAACTGTATTTCTCTTCCAGAGAGGCAAAAAAGAGGAGGAATTATAGGCATTATGTGTTAAACTACACCAATCTGTCAATAGAGTCCTTGTCTGTTTTGCCTGTGTAAAAAAAAAACCAAAAACATCTCTATGAACACATCAAAAACATGTCTGGACATTGTCCTATCAAAATCAAGGCAACGTGCTGCACTGTGGCTAGAACTTGTTTGCATTCACACTGAACACCCCAGGTAGAAATATAGACCAGACAGGAATACAGATCCAGGAGCATTCTGTGGTGTCAAGATGCATCTCAGCCCTGGCACAAGCCCTGCAAACTGGCCAAAAAAATTTGTCTGTTCTATTGAAGCCTCGCTGGATTTGATGCATCACATTGCATGTAATTAATTTGCCTACTGTGGCTTTTGGAAGAGTGTCAGAAACCATGCTCTGATTGAATGTCTGACACTGGAACCTGAAGAAAATTGCCTAGAATTCTTTTTCTCCCCCCAAAAAATTCCAAATGGAAGAAGAAAACATATTAGGAAAACGTACAGTCCAAAGCAAGATTTTGAATGATTTGGGGAATGCATGATGTCCCTAATTTCTTGTTATTAAGTAATTTTGAAAAATATAGTCTTCCTTCCTTCCTTCCTTCCTTCCTTCCTCTCTCAAAGAAACAGACAAAAGGAAAATATCCCTCCACAGACAAAATTATATGTTGAATTACAACAGTTTTAAACAGAGAAATAAACATAAGGACAAGGCAGAGGTGAGAGAACCAAAAAGTGTGGTCCTGCAAATTTGGGTTTATGTATGTCTGTATGTATGGATGGATGGATGGATGTATTTATTTATTTGCTTTATGTCTTTATATAGTATAATCAACTTTCACAAAGCTTTCAAAAATCATAAATCTTCAGTCACCAGTAACCTCACTTAACTCTGGGTATCTAAAAGGTAATTTTCAAGATAAAGCTAGAGTTCTACATTGCTTTTGCAGGCTTTGAGAAATCCATGGCCTCCAGAAATCACTCTGACTGTGGAGTGACTAGCGCCTTGGAATTCACTGTTCTCACTGAAATAGGCCCTTTGGTGACTCATGCAGCCCTGGGAGTGTTGAGTCTGAAGTTAATTTTACTATGCTTTGATCAGCCCTGCGTGTTGCAGTTTCGCTCGTGCTGTGGAATTTTGTACTGAGAGCACACGTGTGTTGGAGGAGGATTCATAGGACACAGGAGCCATGAGATGGAGAAGAACTCCAACCTCTACAGACTCCCAGAATATTTAGAGAGGGTTGGGATTTCTCCTTAAATCTACTTACTGCATCCTCCAACCAAAAATGCCACTTATCAGTAGCTTAATGATATTTTAAAACTACTACGCAAACTGCTGAGCAACTCAAAACAGGTTTATGCAGGCAGCTCTTATCCCCAAGCATATTTGTATATATTTATATTATTTACATTATATTTTTCTGGTTATTCTTTCTATGTTTAGAAAGGGCTACCTGCAGACTAAGAAAAACATGCTTCTATGCATGTGGAAAGTAGTTTACGTGCCTGTGATTATCAAAAGGGATGAAAAATTATCATAACTTTTTTCTTTGTTTTAATATTTCTAGTTTTGCAACACAATTTTCAAGAAACGTTGAGCATGAGGCCACTTGTGTTGCACCACTGATACAATTTGTTCCTTGTCTATATAGGAAGCAATAAAGTAATTTAAATAACTGCAAGCTGACTCATGTCTTTAGCCCCCTACAGATGTTGTCATGGGTGCAAACAAGAGTGATCCCTAAGAGGGACAGTGACAGCAGCCCCATCCCTGCAGGCTCAGGGGAAGACGAACCATGGGTTCCAGTGAAGCCACTTCCACAGTGACCCTCCATGAGAGCTGATGGCACCCTGGTTACCTGCTCTGCTTTGCAGAGCTCTGAGAGTGAAGTGAGGCTGGTACTGAAGGTGAACAGGCGATTTTATTTGTTATTGTGAGAGGAAGTGGAAAAAAAATACACCTCACCGATTTCAAAAGGAGATTTTTCACCTGGTAGATACCACATGTAACTGGAGGCTTTTGTAGTGCCTCTGTGAGGGAAGAAAACCAAAGTGGGAGAACTGAAGTCTCCTTTTCATGAATCACAGTCCTGGTTAGGAATTGATTAAATTATAATGGCAACTTTTTAATTCCTCTTGTTTTTCTGGCTAGAACCTCCTATTACAGTTGGATCCCTTTGACTCCAGTCAGTCTTGAGGACCCAAGGCACTTCTGGGACTGTGGGCTGGCCCCTGTGTCCTGAACTCCCCTGTTGGCCAGGACTGACCCAGTTTCCAGTGGAGTCAGTGGCAAGCTGCCCACTGACTTCAGCCAGCAAGTGCAGTTTCAGAAACCATGTCATTTCTGATGAGGCATGAGATGGAAAGAGCAGGGGTTGACTTTCGGGTCCGAACGTTGAGCATGTCGGGTTGACAGCTGGAAAAATAATCTGCCTTTACCTCCAGGTATGTTACCCAGCTGCCTGCCTACCTCTATGTATTTCTTCTGGAGAAGATTTAGAGAAGTTCCTCACTATACAAGGCTGAGCAGCTCCTGGAATATTTTGTTTGTATGTTATTTCAAGGATATTTTGGGATGTGCCCAAGGTCAGGTGGGATGGGGCTTTGAGCAACCTGTTCTAGTGGAAGATATCCCTACCCATGGCAGGGCTGCTGGAGCTAGATGATTTTAAGGTCCCTTTCAAACCAAACCATTCTGTGATTTTATGATAAGTAAGCATTTTATCTTTGTCAAAGACATTGGTCTCAAACTTATTTTAAGCCTTCAGAAAATGTATCTTATTTTGTGTCTTTTCTCAGACAGAAGGATGTAAACCTAGTTTGTAGAATTTGAGGTATATTTTCACAGTTCAATAAATTAATCAACATGTAGAAACATCTCTCAATTTAATCAGGACCTCCTTCAAAAGATTGTTATCAACATTGCCTGAGTCATCAGGTTGTTCTTTGCTAATTATTAGCTAATACAACAATAAAATAAGATAAACATTTTCTGTAAGATACACTATCACGTTGGCAATGGAACAGAAACACTTCAGATAAATTGAAGATATGAGATAATACTTCCAGTGAATGAAAGGATAAAATAATATTTTAAGAAAAATATATAAAAATTAAGTATACGTGTAACAGAGCAAAAGGCAGCTGCTGAGAACTTAACATGCAAATGGCCAGAGAAACCAAGGAGAAACTGCGGTTTGATCGTTGCAAGTGGCTGATTTTTGTCATAGAGGGTAGTTCAGGATGAATCTGAACAGTTCCAAAAGTCTTCTTGCCAGAGAGACTTGGAAGTCCAAACTTAATTCACTCAAGGAATGCATGTTGTGATTTAGACTTTGACTTCAGAAACAAGGGAAAAGAGAACAGATAGACCATCTTCTTGATGCCTAGGGGAGTTTAACTGGAAATCTTTTTTAGTGTCATTTCTGAGCTGCTATTTTTTCTATTTCCTGATGTCCAAGGGATGGATGTGCACAGACGAACCAGGCAGAATCCTAGCCCCACACAGCTACCCAAATAAAAATGGCATTTTACTGGAAATGTGACCCACAGTAGGTTCCAACCTGAAGTTTATGTCTTTTATTCCAGTTATGCACTGGCTCACTCTTGTGTATGCTAAGCATTTTCAGTGGAGCATTCAGACACCCAGAGTGGTCACACTGAACTTCACATTCATTCAGTTTAGTGAGTTCCATTTGTCCCTAAATTCTCCCAGGTCTCATTTTATTTTCATCACTTCCTTTGAAATTGTGTGTGCCTTTTCCAAGAGAACCCAGGTGGCTTATCCAAAGTGGTCCTGATTCCGTAGTGGTCAGTGTGACCTGGCAACAGCTGCCTTTACAGTGTCACTAGAAAAGTTGGATGCCCCATCCCTGGAAGTGTTCAAGACCGGCTTGGATAAGGCTTGGAACAACCTGGTGTGGTGGAAGGTGTCACTGCCCATGGAAGAGATTGGAATGAGATGATCTTTAAAATCCCCTCCAACCCGAACCATTCTGTGATTCTATGAAAGTTTTTGAGAGGACAACTGCGGTGTTAAAGCAGGGGAAAGCAAAGTAACTTGATATTCTCAGGGCTTTATGGAGAAAAAGCATTTCTGTTTATGTCTCTGTGTGTGCACATAAACAGATCCTCAGGGGAGAGCTCACAAAGGCTAATTTTGGCCTGAAGAGGTGGATAACTGAGCTGCCCTCTAGTCAGGAAAAAGAGGGAGAGAGACACTTGCTCCTTCAGGGAACGATTAAGGAAAGCACTTTCCAGAACTTATTTCTTTCCTGGCACAACAGAACCAAGTGCCGTAGGTTACCATCAGCCTTTGGTGCCACCACCCTTAGAGTGTTTGCTGTTAGCCCGAGAGCTGGGATAACCAGGCCTTTCACAGGATGGACTTTTACTTGGAAAGTGCAAGTCATAACTCATTAAGCCTTTGGTCATGTGAAAATTTACATGCACCATTAAAGGCAATGAAATTACTCATTGTGCATCACATCAGAGTCCTGCCTATGATCATTTTTAGTCCCACTTTGGAAAAACTTATATATACTCTTAGCTTCAGGCACAACAGATAGCAGAATTAGTTTATAACTAAGTTATATATAATAGCATGATTTGTTAGTAACAAAAATACACTCTAGGAAAATAACTTTGTCAACACATCTTGCTTTGGGAAGGGTTTTTCAGGTCCAAGAGAGGATTTCTGTCCAGCTATAGGAATGCTGAAGAACAGCCAGAGTCCTGGGCTAAGGTGCTCACCTGGAACAGGGGACACCCAGGTTGTCTCTGTGCTGCCTGATTCAGCCCAGGTGTTGGAATTTTTCTTCCCATATTCTAAATAAGTGATCAGATGCCTTGGTTGACCTAAGGTGGGATGTTTCCCTCTGGAAACTGAAAAAGTCTTCAATTACTTCGAAAGGAAGAGGAAGCAGATTTGATTATAAAGCATCTTAGTGAGAAATGCATTCAGATTTATGATTTTTATTAAAGCATCAAGACTTGCTGTTACAAGCTTGAGAACGGTGTTTTTGGAAAGACACACTGCATAAACGTATATTTTCAGGTCTTCACTAGAAAAACACTGTGTTCCCCATTTTGTATTCTCTCTGGCACCTATTATTTGGTAATTTTCCATTAACTTTGAAGCACTGTTCAACCACGTATTTCTTGTTAGTAAATTAATAAACACATTTATAATTTATTAATATGCAAATTCAAATTAGTATTAACTGGTTTTACAGTCAAGGACCACATATTTATTGTGGGTTATCATGCTAGATCAAATTTCATGCCACAAGTTGATATGAAGACATACATCGGAAGTACCAGTCCTAATAGGAAGTAGGTAGCTTAAAAAATTCCCATCTTTTTGATAAGATGAGAAAATAGCTTCCGATATGTTCATTAAAGTGATGCTATTGCCTCAAAAAGGGCAACTTGCTGTCAGTAACACGGAGGAATCCGTGGTGTGTTTAATAGAGAAAGTAATTAATCTGTCTTTTAAAAACAAACCACAAACAGATGAAATGATTTATAAGCAGCAATGTCATCTGCAAGGTTTTTAATTTTTCCAATGTAATGGAAAAAGAAAAAACAATACCGGCAGCTTATTTGTATGATTCTTCTTGCTCTCTTTAAACTGCAGCAGTGTTTTGTTCTTTTAATTACTCAGTCTCTGATAGAAACGGACAGAGGGGAATAGAGGTTTAGTTGGAATAACCTCTAGCTTAGTTTTGATTAGCTTGGCAATTAAATGCAATATTTCACATACGACATTCATCTTCCTGCAATATGGTTAACAATATCTCTAATTCCATGTTGTAAAGGAATGTAAGAAGAACATTATTATCATAAGTAAGACAATAACTTACCACAGCATGGTAACTCTCCATAGCACGTAACTTTTGTTCAAAAAATTAGAGGAAAACCAGAGTACTCCTAGTGAAGGGCCTTATTTTTATTTATTTATTTACTTTTAAAGAACAACACCTTATAGTTATCCGACAAGAAGGTACACTCCAAAATAAATTGACCTGCACAGGAACTGTCATGGGAACACGAGGAAGAAATTCTTTCCTGTGCAGTGACCGAACACTGAACAGATTGTCTAGAGAAGGTGTGGAGTCTCCCTCACAGGAGATATTCCAGAACTGTCTGGACACAATCCTGTGCCCTGTGCTCTGGGATGACCCTGCTAGAGCAGAGAGGTTGGACAAGATGAAAGACCCACTCTGGTCCCTTTCAACATTACCCATTCTGCCATTTTGCGATTCTGTGACATGTAAAGTTTTCAAATACAATCCCCAAGAGAACAACTTTCCCTCAAAAAAAACCCAAACAAAAACAAAACAAAAAACTCAACAAACTGCAAACTTTGAACCTCAGTTATTGTCGTTTGATGAGTGTATTAAGAAAAGGCCAACTGACAAGGCAGAAATGGTATCAAATGGTACTCAGGTCTTTCTCTTGGAGTATTCAGACTCAGAGCTATTCCCCTTCTTGCTTTCAGCCTTTCCAGCCCCACTGAAGCCGTTCCTATTAAGGACTTTTCCTATAACAGCCATAGGGGACTGTTTTCTGCCCCATGCCTCTCATCCATCTCAATCATTCATCTTTACTGACATCTTAGAGTGTTCTCTAGAGACAGATGAAGTTTACTTTGGAGATCTCTCAGTAAAGCGAGTCTCCAGTTTTCACATTTGTAAATAAGTGAGAGAATTTGGACGTTTTTCTGCCTAATTCCTGAGCTACTCAGAATAAAGACCCAGTGAGACTCAAATAAAAATGAGGGTAGGAATTCTTTAGGGAACAGCCATGAAAGAGAGATTTAGGCAGCATTGGATTCTGATTGAGGGAACCCAAAGGACGATAGGTGTGGGTTTCAGAGGGTCTGAAATGTATTGAGTTGCTCCAGAGAAGGACAGAGAAGGACAATAGAGTTGGTGAAGTGTCTGGAGCACAAACCTGATGAGGAGCAGCTCAGGAAGTTGGGGGTGTTTAATCTGGAGAAAGAAGGCTTGATGGGGGAACCTTGCCAATTTCTACAACTCCCTGACAGGAGGTTGTAGCCATGTGGGGATCGGTTTCCCGAGTAACAAGTATAGGGCAAGAGGAAATGGCCTCAAGTTGCACCAGGGAAGGTTTGGACTGGATATTAGGAAAGGTTTTTTCACTGGAAGCGTGGCCAGGCATTGGAACAGGCTTCCCAGGGAAGCAGTGGGGTCACCACCCCTGAAAGTGTTCCAAAAATGTGTAGATGTGGCACTTGGGGACATGATTTACTGGGGAGCTTGGCAGTGGTGGGTTAATGGTTGGACTTGATGACCATGGAGATCTTTTCCGACCCCGAAGATTTTATGATTCTAAGTCCACCTTGGCTCTATTTTGACTGTAGCACTTGCTAGAGAATAAAGAGATAGGGAGGAAGAAAGAATAATGAGTGAGGATTTTAATATACGTTCAAGAATATATTTTTAAGCAGAAAAATATCTCTGTTACCTCTCTGCAATCAAATACTTTCTCAACAGCAAACCCTGTATTGGTGAGCAGTCTGCCCGAAATGTGGACCTCCTGAAATATTCAGATATCTGAGACCTGAGCAGTCCTACAGCCTTCAGCTAAGACACTCCATATTTACCCTGATTAACTGTGATTATGCTCTGCCTCTACAAAAATAAGCAGACAGAAATCTGTTAGAGCATAAGGCTACAAATGCTGTGTTCATGTGCAATTCTGAGTGGATCATTAAGGTCGAGAGGCTGAAGCTGAATATATATGCACAGGTTTAAGGCTCTGGGCATCAACTGTTATTTATGCTTGTGTTTAGCACATAGACTAATGCTGCTCTCGTGTCTCTGAACGTTAAAGCAGTGCATTGTAATGCTGAGCTGATAAATCAGCCTGCAAATACAGCCTGAGAAATGTTTGTACCGCAAGGGACAACTCTGCTGGATCCTGCCCTGCAAATAGAGGTGTTTTATAAGACAAATGGCCCAAATTTGTTGGACTGTGTAAATCAGCAGAGTTCTGTGGTGTTAACAGAACCACACCAATTTCCACCAGCCCAGAATCTGACATTCTTCATAGAAAGGAATGAGTCCTCATTTACAGTTTCAGCTGGAAAAATTCATTACTTGGAAATCCTTAGGCTACATTTATTGAACAGAAATTATTGCCATAAGGGTGCTACTTTAATAACCATGTACCCAGCCCAGGAAAAAGCCTCTGCAGTTATTTTACCTTCCTGCATTTTTTGTTGTTCTGTTGAGTGTGTATTTGACCATATATTAGTTTAGCCCTAATTGAGATTATCTTTAGAAATTTAGGAGATTGGGATGAGGGCTGCTGCGAGCCTATGATTTATATTCTGATTTTGAAAACTGAGTAAAACAAAAAAAATACATACAAAAGCTAAGTTTTATTGCATTTTTAATGGAATTAATGTTAAATATTAGAATTATCATTGCTTTTAATGGCAGTAGCTCCTATAAAAATAACAGAACTTGCATGCTTTCATTGCTTAGATATGTCCTTGTTAAATCTTAACATATTGTTTCCCATATTTGAAAAAAAAATAAAAAATTTGCAAAATATGATAATGAGCTTAATTTTACCATAAAGTCTGAGAAAAGAAGACAGAACCCTGTGAAATAAAGCACTTTTAGAATCATTTGCTGTATGCCTCTGATCTTAGATATCACATAGACTTCTCTGAATACACTGAAAAACTGTTTTAGAAGGAAAATTATATCAATATTTCATCATAACTGAAAATCTATCATGGATCAGTAGAGTCCACCCAGATGGATAATTCTTATTTTTAAACTTATTAGAAAAAGAAAATATATAATCTGTAAAACTGGGTTAAATGGGTTAACTGAGTTGAGAACTTTTTTCCTGCTTTTGTTTTGTTTCTTGTAGTTTCATTGTTTGTAGCATGTTTGTTACTTTGTGCATGAGAACAATGAAAGGTTAAAGTAAAATGTTAATTTTGTTTTTGGGAATAACACTGTAAAAAAAAAAAAAGTCCAGTTTTTTGTTCAAATCTGTATCCTTTTCATTCCATTTGTCTGTCTTTATGTATGTATGTGCTTGATAGAAATGTATCCCAGATTCAGATTTATTCAGTTCTACTGTAACACGGTTCTCTTAGAAAAAAGCATAATAATAAAACAACTCCTCCAACCTGTTCTGCTTCAAGTGCATAAATGGAAGAAAAAAATGAGCTGATTTTATGTACATACCTATCTGCAACTTATTTTTTGTGAAATCATATCACACTGTACCCTATAGAAGACTGGCTGTGTAAAAATGTTGCACACACAATCCTACAGTGCTGGACATATTTTGCAGTTTGCAAGCTGTCACACCACAGATAAATGCCACAAAATCCTACACTCCATCTTTGAAGTTTTAGTTTTATTTAGATTACAAAGTGAGAATAATTCTAGTAGGGAAATATCCAATGCTGGATGTGTGCCCTGCAATTTTTTCTATTTAAAAATACCACCTTCTATGTTTAAAGGAATGGATTAATATACTAAATTATTGTTGTGACAACTCTTGGAATTACTTTTAATGACAATTTCAAATTGCCTTTTAAAAAACTTGCTGCCTACAGTCTCCTCAGTGTGATTCCGAGCACAGCAACATCAGACCAGACCAGAGATTTCATGTTACTTTCTGCATTTCAAGCCTTAATATTAAACACTTTTCCTTGCCTAGTATTAGTTTCATATGTTAATATCATTTTTTATTAACATAATACAAATATCACTTGCAGTACTACATCCTTCATTGCTAGCGGCTTTCATATCAAATGTCACAGCAAATTTTATTTTCGCTAATAGATTACGACTTGTACATTGTATTAGTGAAAGTGAACATTATTACAGGATGACACTAAAATTAAAGAACATACTGTACAACAGCACTAGCACTCTGCTAAATTCCCTACTCCTTCTGACCCACTCTCTATCCCATTCCACCCCACAAAATGCTATCAGAAGTTCTTTTAGATATTCTAGTGCTTCTTTGGAGAAAACTTCACCTTTCAGGAACCTCGCTATATCCATTGTCAAAATATCACATTATACAATTCACTGGAAGTGAACTTATTGCTAAATACCCATTAGGTTCCCAGGAGATGCCTTACATTAATTGTTTAGTGAAAGCACCCTTAGGCTATCGCTGGGGAAGAACATTAAATGCATAAAAAGAGAAGTTGACAGAGATCCCTGTAGAACAAGATACATCTCCTGGCTTAAAACTTCTCCAGGAAGAATCCTGCGAGTTGCTGCTCAAAATGGTCATTTTGGGGTTATTTTTTCCTCCTACTCCTGCCAACACAGATAGAATTAATCTGAAAGGAAAGCGAACGCTGCATCAGCAGAGAGTCTTTAAAAAGTGATTTTGAAAAGCCAAGCTGGGGGTAGTAAACAAGGAGAAAAAAAATAAAAAAGGCATTGTTGGGCATTGTTTTGGATCTGAGGTGTCTGTCTGGTTTGCAGAGATAACAAGGAAAAAAGTTAAAGAGCAGAGAAAGTGCAGAACTAATGCTACAGATGAAAGGGAAACTAAGAAAGAAAGAAAGATGGTCAGGAGAGAGAAGAGGGAAAATGAAGAGAGAAAGGAGGGATGGGACGCTCGAATGAGCAATGATTTCAGAAAGGTTGTAACTAAAATGTCAGCGAGCTGTTCACCAGCGAGAAGTCCAGTTCAGAAGGGAAGGGGAATGATTTTAGCAGCCAGGCACATCCTATGCTCCTGTCTGCTGTGTCCTTCCTACCACATCCCCTTAACATTGTTCTTTTTTCTAATATCCACAGCTGATTGATCTCCTCTTGGTTACACATTTAATATAATTTAATCTATTTTACTGTACCTTGTATTTAAATCACCTCTGGAACGAACCTATATTACATCCTGAATTTTTTTTACCTCAGAAAACCAGATTTTGGGGTTTGGTACTGCTGCCAAAGCACCACAAGAGGGGGCACTAGTTAAACAAGACGCAAGAGTGGAATTTTTACTTTTCCCAGGTTTTTTTCCTTTTGTCACTCATAAATACAGGAAAAAAAATTCTTTTTCCCCCCTGCAATAGAGTATGATGCTATTATTATGCTGAGAATATTTATTCCTATTGGGATAATTAATGGAAGAGTAGCTACAATGAAGATTCATTGTAAAAAGGGATGCAGAAGACTGACCATCATCAAAAGTAATTAGCAAAATAAAATTAAGCTTTTGTTCACATCCCCCTTAAGAAAAACCTGAGAGGAAAATGAAATCATCCTTTTTTTGGGTTGAGTCTTCACATCTGTTTATAATCAACATTTGAAAACACGAGGCTCCTGGATATTGAGATGTGTCTCTATTTTGAACTGCCAGTGCCTCACAGCCTGTGTAGTCATCTGTCTTTGCAAAAAGGGTCACAAATTATGTGAATGCAAGTTTTATTTCTATTTGGCAGTCATTTTGTGCAGGTGCAAGTGCCTGCAAGGCTGTAGAAATCGAGGATGTGTACTCAATGCTTTATATTATCTGCCTATCTGAGGGACTTGTATGTCTGTATTAAACCTATAAGCACCTCAGTCTGCTTGGGATTTTTCTCCAAACAGCCCAAGAAGGTAGGAAGCATCTTTATGTCTAGTTTTGTATTTGGGGGAGCTAAGGCAACCAAGGTCTGGAATCACAAAGACCTTCAATCCCCACTGAAATCACTGGAATCCAGGAAATCCCATATATGTAAGTATGTAAATAAGAAGACAAGGTATTTTGCCCCAGACTACTGGAGAGATCAATGAAATGAGAGATCCACAGCCCTAAACTGGAAGATTAAATTCTGTCCCTGAAAGCAAAATATGTTCCTAAAATATCTTCCTAAACTGCCTCTATTCTAATTTGTCAATCAAATTGACACATTGACAAATTGACTAAGCTTCATCAAAGTGCAGCTCTCCAGGTTCATGACCGAGCTGCAGGACTCTCACATCCCCAAATAATGGATGTATCTAGTAGTGTTCTTCCTAATAGGAGATGTGAGGAGACTCAAAACCCATTTTTCCGGGCTCCTCCAAGATTCTATGACTTTTCTCCACTAAAGTTGCCAAATCTGGCTAAATACAGCACTTCAGACTAAATTACATCACTGCAAACTCCCTAGGGCGTGTTCCCATGCGTTCACCCATGTTAAAGATTTGGGGTAAAGGAGGACAGCAGCTCAGGAAAGGGGGCGTTCTGTTTTCAGGTGTTGGACTTTGTCCACAGCCTGCCCAGCACAAGAAAAATTAAGCACCACTAACCAATTTCTATTTTGGTTTACTGTGGAAAACCAACAGGCTGTGGAATGGGAAACCATCCCACATGATGCATCCCATCTTCAGCCATGCTGAGCACACTGATGAACCCTTTTCTGTGCCTGTACTGGGGAGTGTCATACATTTCACATCACTGGATTAAAATAAGTTTGCAAAACTGGCAAATATCTCTCAGAGGCACTAAGCTGACAAAAAAGAAAGGCGAGTGTTTTAATTTTTAGCATAGATCTTAGTTTTATCTCAACACACCCAGAATAGTTTAAGGGATTGTTTCACAGGCAGTCTGAGTTGAATTTACTGCTCAATGCAATGTAAAGGATTAGTTTCCTTTCTAATTCATCTTGAGCCAGGCTTATTGTACATCACAGAAGGAGGACATCAGCCTGAGAGAGTCCAGAGGAGACCTCCAAATTGATCAGAGGGGCAGAGCAGCTCTGGCAACGAGGAAAGGCTGAGAGAATTGGGATTGTTCAGTCTGGAAAAGAGAAGACTTTGAGGTGACCTAATTTTGGCTTTCCAGTACCTGAAGGGACCTCACAAGAAAGATGGAGAGAGACTATTTACAAGGGCCTGGAGTGACAGGACAAGGGGGAATGGCTTCAAATTGAAAGAGAGTCGATTTAGATTAGATGTTGGGAAGAAATTCTTTCCAGTGAGGGTGGTGAGGCCCTGGCCCAGGTTGCTCAGAGCAGCTGTGGCTGCCCCATCCCTGGAGGTGTCCAACTCCAGGCTGGACAGGGCTTAGAGCAACCTGGGACAGTGGAAGGTTTCCCTACCCACAGCAGATCGTGGGATTGGATGATCTTTAAGGCCCCTTTCAACCCAAACTCTTTTCTGTTTCTATAAAACACATCTGCGTTGGTCAATCAGAGCACACAACTTCTTACAAGTCTCCTTTGGAAAAGGACGTGACGTTTCTATCAATAATCATCAGAATCATCAGTTGGAATATGGAGTACAGCTCTTCTTTCTACGAGTGCACAGGCTATCACCATTCCTGCCTTCCCAGCCAATCCTCTAAGCACCAGTTTGTATGCTGGCATTTCCAGAATGAGGAGATTTGACAAATCAGTCATCAAGGTGCTGCCAGGTGAAATTTCTAAAAGGACTTGATTGTCTATCAGGAGAGTCTACAGGACATTTATCATGAGAAGCTGCATTGTCCAGTGGACAACATTTTTTAACAATGCCAGCAGCTGAGCAAACCAGGGAGCACCACTCTGTCAGATTCATGGCCTGTGGAAGATCCATATGAAGGTCCATTTGGAAGAGTTGCTTATGCATCAGGCTTGGTGTGAAAACCATCCCTGAGAAAAGGAGTGGATATGATCATGCAAAGAAAACTTCGGCATGGGTAAGGAAAAGAGTGTGTCACTATGATATCTGAGTAAAGACATTATTGGTGTAAAATGCAGTCTAGAGGTACAGTTTATCTTGTGGCTGATAACCTGGATTATCTCCCAGAGTATAAAAGCACAGGAATCTGCATCAGACCAAAAGTCCACCTAATTTGCTGTCCTACCTCTGATGGGCTTCACAGGAACCCATAGAGAAATGAACCATTTTCCCTGACTCATCTTTCAAGATTCTGGGACTTCTCTTGCCTGGGATGTTGAGAGACGAGTTATAATGATTCCTCTAATGTACTTTTTTTCATTAATTCTTCTGATCACTCTTTCCATCCACTCAGCATTTGGACTTCACAGCCCACTGCAATGAGGATTTCTAGTTCACAGAAAATGCAGGTTTTTTATTGTTTAAAACTCATTACCAGGGAATTTTGTTTCATGCCATCTAGATCTGTATATTAGAAAAAAACAATGAATAAACCTTTTCTGTTCACTTTCTCCACGTCAGTCATAATTTTATCTACCTTTAGCATGTGAGAGGTGACAGCTCAGAATGGGTTTACATTCATTCCTTCTCTTTTCTTTGGTATGATCTATTTGTCTCTGAATTCCAACATCCAATAGCCTGAACTAAAACAATCCCAGCTGGACTAGGCTGCTGCCTGGAACTCCTCTGCAGATTTACACTGCAGCCTGAGTGATCATATGGAATAAATCCTGTTGGATCTGTAGAAATGGTCTCACTGCTTACACACAGAGGGAAGGCCCAAAAGACACCTCCCTGTATAAAAGTTACCTCAGATCCACTGGATTTCAGTAGCTCATTCAAACTCTGCACAGCTTGTGACTCCCAATTTGCATAACTGTGGTTGGAGAACGAGTCACACTTCAGTCTCCGGGAAAACTCATGAGTCTGGAAATGGGTAAGGAAAAGCAAAACTGCACTCTAAGGAACCATTCTCACCTCCTGAAGTGGGGACAAGAAAATGCTTGAGAGTAGGAAATGTGGGGGAGAGGAAAGTTATGATGTTAAAGATGGTGACCAGAGTATTTCCATGTTAGTCACAATTTAGTATGTCTGGGATAAATTTGGAAATCTGATGTCTGTGTGAGGAAAGTCACCTGAGAGTGTCTTTATAGTCTAGAGAAAGAAAGATGCTCTCCCAGGAGGGATCAGAGGAATCACACCTTAAAGAGTGTGTACTTCATCTGTGGAAAATAGGGGTTTATAGTCCCTGCTTCTCCTGGAGGGGATTGTCCAACACCTCCATGTTCAATCCATCAGAACCAGGGATCCCCGGGTAGGGAGGAGGCAGGAGGTGGTGTGATAATATTTTGAGCATAATCCAGCCTGAGAGATGTGTTTTAAGAACATCTACTAAAGCAAGACCCTCAGATGAGACAGGTGGAAGGCAATTTAACTAATGGATCCCAAAAGCCATATAGGTCTTGACTTGTTGACTTCCATCAAGACTGAGATACTTTGTGGCACCACCAGAATTAGGCAGTGAGAAAATTTACTGCAGGATATTGGGAAGGTGGTCCAGTTAAATTAATTTTTTTTTCCTTTAGGAATTTAGGCACCTGAATTTCATACACACCGCCAGCAGAAACTCCTTCCTACCATTTACTTCTCCTCTCTCTCTTCAGGTAGGAGCCTAACTCCAGCAGTAACCACCGTGTTTGGTCTTCTGGGAGATTGCTATCAGTTTTAGACCAAAGAGGGTACTTAAATTCTAATTTTTTTGAGCAGACTGAGGAATGTAGTTTCCCTGCTGTGATGCCTTACTTTTTGCCTCTTAATAAGTAATCTAAGGACTGCTACCTCTGTGCAGAAAGAAAGCAGCCAGGATTCTACATCAGGAGATGATTTTAAACCACCTTTCCATCATTTCATGGGACTGCTCCAATCAGGAGAATTCTCAGAGGAGATCATCCCCATTTCTGAAGGTTATTACTGAACACTCGAGAATGAAAATGTCCCCAAGCCCTAAGGAGCCCAAAGCCTGACTCCTAGAAAGGGAACAGAAATGAGGTGATGGACCCTTCTCTCTGGAGTGCCCCTTAACTGTGACGACAACATTATTTTTATTTATGGGATAATTGTTCTGAAGACTAGAACTGTTGCATTAGTATACACATATTTTTACAGAGAACAATCCTCAGCCTATTAGACATTTATTCTAACTTAGGTAGGGGTAGCTGAGCTCCTAACAGGAGCAGAGGTATTTTGGCTCGAGAAGCTCAGATTTTTTTCCTAATGCACCATGAAAATCTTAATGACCATGGAGTTTCTGGGCCAGTCTGGTGGTTTAATACTGACTTATCGGTAAATATAGAGCTTGGATAAGTGAGAGGTTTTTCTCTATCAGCCACTGTTCCAGCTGTACTATTTTGATCACCTCCACACCACACAGAGCATCTGTCACTTCCTACTGCCAGGATATATTTCTACTTTAGGGTAAAAACATGTAAAGGTAGAAGATTAAAAATGGACATTGTTCTGGCATTTGAAAGGGAGGGAGTTTATCATGTCAAGTCACATTATCTCAATTTCCAGACATGCAATGATAAATGTTTTTGGCTCATTCCTCTCTGATGGAATTTCCTTCTCTGCAAAGTGGAGAGCTCACATTTTCACAATATTGGCTTAAGGTATTCCCATTGGCTCACCTCAGATTTTTCTGAAGGTTTTTTTTTTTTTTTTTTTTTTTTTTTTTTTTTTTTCAGAGAAAGACTGAAAATAAGAGAAATAGAAAAGACCTCTACTCTGGGTTGGTTTTAAGACTATGGTTTGATAGCAAGCACAAATCAAACCAGTCTAAGTCCATGCAACTAATTAAGGGAGCATTTCCTTCAGTAACCATTCTGGAGCAATTACTTTTCCTTACCCTGAATAGCCAGTTGTGTGGCTGAGTGATCGGGTGGATCTGAAAGACACTGGATGAAAACTATGGGTTTTTTAGATGTCTTTTGCATTCAGAACTATTTTCTTGGTGTCCTGATCCTGCTATTTCAGGAGCTCTGAGATGTCACAGCGAAGACCTGAGAGCTGGTAACCGGGATGGAATTTTCCCATTGAAAACAGCCTTAGATTGCCCTAAATCAACTGTGAAAATAAACCCTTGGTCCAGGACAGTGAAGTTTGTTTTAGCTGCTAAAGAGGCCGAAAGAGACACTTCACAGGGATTTAACTATTATGTATGGGTCTGTGATGGAGATCAGGCTCTCCAGGGTTTAAACACTGAAGACTGATCTGGCAAAGACAAAAGCAACACTTAGAGCCACATTTACAAGGAACATTGCAAAATATCCACTTGTTTTCATTGAAAAACCCCATTGTTTACACTCTGGAGGACCTATTTTTCTAAGGTAATCTTTATATTTGTGTGTGAACGAATTTTTACGGTTGAACAAGCACTTAAAGCGATCCTGGGAGAACCAGACCTGCAGATACCACAGGGCTGAGACCAGGGCACCCCATTCCCATCTGGATCTGGCTTCTTTCATCCAGAAAACACCATAATAGTAGATATTAGGCCTATCTACCAGCAGCAGGTGCTTCTAGTTTCTGTGGCCACAATTCTCCAACAACACTTGTCCCTTGGAGGTGAGGATTCATCTCACTAAATTCGAGCAATGACAGCCCAGAAATAAAAATCCGTGGGACTCTTTATAGTGTCTCTGAGTAATCAGTGGAAAGAAAGAAGCTCTCTGGGTTGCTACAGGTTTCATCTTAACTCAGGTGTCTAAAATAGGCCACGTGAATCAAAGGAGAGAGCCAGACTGCACACTGCTACCAAGTATGTTTTCTGCCTTTTATCTGCACTAAAAAATCCTGGCTCCACGGTGCTCAGATCGGTAGAAGCTTTTAGGATTCAATCTGCTGCATAAAAAAAAAAAAAAAAAAAAAAAAAAAAAAAAAAAAAAAAAAAAAGCGAGAGAGAGGAAACAGTTGGGTTTATGTGGTATTACATACATTTGGCTCCATTTTCATATTGATTGTATACATAAAAAAGGGGAAAAGTAAATAAACATGAGGAGGATAATGTCCCAAACTGAGTTTTATCACAAGTGCCTCCTGCTGGGATTGGAGAGAAAAACTTCCCCTTGAGGGGACAGAATAATATCATTTTAGTTATGGCCATATTCTTCATTTGGAACCTCCTCATCAGTATGTCAATGCGTGTTATTCACTGCTTGGAGAGACAATAAAATCAAAGGGCCCATCTTTAGCAAGGAACACGGATGTTCCCAACGTTTACACTACAGAGACCTTGGCCCTTAATAAAACCTACATCCAGTAGCGAAGTTATCAAATGGAGTTGTGCTCATTTTCTTTTATACCCAAGGAAGGGGCACAATATATCTTTACCAGCAGCTGGGAAATTAATGCTACAACTCAAATGACATTCCGCGTCTCAATGAATGATTTCCTGTGGGGTTGGGATAGTGGCTGTGACGGGAAGAGGTGTGATAATGGATCTAAGTCCGTAATGCATTTATCCCCAGGTGCACTTGCTCAATCTGTTCATTGTGCAGCTTTTTTTTGGGGGGGGCTTACTGGGACTTTAAGAGTTTTATTTTGCTGCACTGAGGCAAACGGTTAAGATTTGCTTTAAAAATGTACGAAAGGGAAGGTTTCTGTGCTTGTGAGGTTTTGTGGAAGGAAATTGGGTTTCTTTGCTGCTTTCACAAAGGAAATAAATGATATTTTTCAGCAGCAGTGCAAAACAGAACTGGGCTATCATTTCTTTTAAAATAGGGAAATTGAGGCACACCACAGGAAACCTTCACAGGCAGATGAAGATGGCTAAAGCCCAGCTTCTTCCTGTGCCATTCCCCTCTTGCAATGGGAGCAGCACTGCAGGAAACTCTTTTTCTTTCACAGCACAAGTGCAAGTCATCTCTAAGCATGTTCTGTATTAAGGTTCACTTATATTAATAATTGAAAAAGTGCTAGTACACGATTAATAAATATGATAAGCACGTTACAGTCCCAAGTAAAATTTCTCAAAGAGGACATGAAGAGCTGCAACAGCTCTTTTGGGCAGTAGCTTTTATGTCAGGAGTTTACCCCATTAGACTATTAGGGAATCTGTATAGAGGAATTAAGCACTTTCGAAAACAGCTCCTTAAAAATACAACTGGAATGCAGTGGTTTGATCTGCGATGAAGTAAAATAAGCAGAGAGGTAGAACAATGTCTTGGAGTAAAATAAAGAGAATATTAATTACATACAACTGGAATATTATAGGTAGGAGACGACTGTGGGGAAAAAATCAGGGGTCTTAAGGATTATTTTGTCTTTCTGGAGGGGGAACACTTTTCTTTCGTGCTATTTAAGGAAGATCATTCTGGACTGCCACTTTATGACTTATCTCTTCAGCAATTTTAGTAAATGATATTAGTGCACTGTTATCATAAATGCATACACATTAGATATTACCTAACCCCACTCTTGGGAGTGTCCAAGGCCAGGTTGGACAAGACTTGGAGCAACCTGAGCTGGTGGAAAGTGTCCTTGCCCATGGCAGGGGGCTGAAATGAGATGATCTTTAGGGTCCCTCTCAACCCGAGTCATTCTATGATTCTGTGATTCTGTATTGCAAAAAGATTACCATTGTATAATTTCAGTGCTATCGTACCTCTGAAAGCTGGGATGTGACATTTCTGGGCAGGGGGAGCTTGGGTTGTTCTGGAAAGCCCTGTACATGAGCCCAGATATCCACTTGCTTGGAAAACTGTCCAGCCCTCATCAAATGTGCGGTAATAGGAGAAGAAAGTACAGATGCATGTGTAACATCTCCCTTTGGGTTTGTATGGTGCTGAGAACTCTACAGCCAACATGCAGCCTCAGTGCCGGAGATTCAGAGGAGTCACCCACTTCCCACAGAACTGTAGAATCCATATGTTTAGAAAAAACTTCTGAGATCACTGAGTCCAATCATTCACCCATACTGCCAAGACCACCACTAAACGATGTCACCAAGCATCACGTCTACACATTTTTTAAACACTTCCAGGGATGATCCCCGGACAGTCTGTTTCAAAGCCTGACCATCCTTTCAGTGAAAATTTTTTTCCTATTTTCCAATCTGAATCCCCCCAGGTACTTCTTGAGGCCATTTCTGCCATTTGTTCTTGTCTTATCACTTGTTACCTGGGACAAGAGACTGAGCCCCACCTGGCTACAATCTCTTTTCGGGGAGTTGTAGAGAGCAATAAGGTCCCTCCTGAGCCTCATTTTCTCCAGGCTAAGCAGCTCCAGCTCCGTCAGCCACAAGGATTTGTGCTTCAGGTCTCAGCCCATCAGGCTGCCTTGGTCCTGGCATGTGCTGTCTCGCTTGTTAGCAAAAACTCCTTTGCCTCAAAATCCTGCCATGGTCCATGTTCTTCCCGGCAGGAGGCTTTGTGGAATTGCTCTGGGAGAGCAGATGCTGAACAGGTAAAACCAAAGGCTCCTTCAGGAATTTGGGAATAAATTCTTTAATGTGAGAGAGGTGAGGCCCTGGCACAGGTTGCCCAGAGAAGCTGTGGCTGCCCCATTCCTGGAAGTGTCTGAGGCCAGGTTGGACAAGGTTTGGGTCAACTTGGTCTAGTGGAAGGTGTCCCTGCCTATGGCAGGGGGCTGGAATGAGGTGATCTTTAAGGTCCCCTCCAACCCAAAACATTCTACGAATCTGTAATGACTCCTGATCTCCCAAAATGCCATGGAATTGCTTGGGAAAATGCATTGTAAAAAGGCAACGTACAGCAGAGTTCCCTGATGCTCTAAGTACAGTCTGAGCCACTCTCTAGAAGGCTGAGTAATTCCAAAAATCCAGGAAAGGCAGCAGCATGTGTTTCTACCCCTAACCCTGTAGGAAAAAAAAAAAGGTTTTTATGGGGGAAAAAAAATCCTCAATTATCCGACACAAGACAACTTTCTGAATGCAGCTCACCTAAGCTTGTTGTTTTTTTTTTTTCTCTCCTTCCATGAGCAAAATGAATGCTGCAAGCAGGCACAGTGCTAATGGTCTTTTTTCCCCGTCTCTTCCCCTTGCTCCCCTAACCGAAGGCAGAACTGCCGAGACTTCAGGAGCCTCTTCATGCTATCACTTCACAGGCTGGAAGGTGACAGCTTCGCCAGGGACTAATGCAGGGCGACATAATTGAATGTGGCCTGCAGCAAAGCAGCTGCCTGGAGCCACTGTTGATTGTAGCTGTCATCAGGTGGAGTTTGCTGCCGAAAAATACGGTCCGGAGGAATGCGGCTCTGGCACGCAGCTCCGCACTGATGGCTTATTTACTCCTGCCCCTCCAACAGGTTTGTGGTTAATAATTGTCACCATCACACTCTTGAGTGAGCACAGATGCTCAAGCTCGGAATCGTCAATAATCTTCCCGGTAACCTGGCCTCGGAAATTAAACAATGGCCCCAGTATTCCCATTTTCTGGAGGTATATTGTGTGTTTCAGCATGTCGACCTCCTCTTTTTTTTTTTTTT
>VZTG01002643.1:170444-206002 GCA_013397845.1 Melanocharis versteri | reverse complement strand
TTTTTTTTTTTTTGATGGAGAACCTTAAATTATTTTAAAGATATTTCCTATGCCTGTTTATTTAACTGTCACAGGATGTGGGAGAAATATAATCTGCTAAATTAGGCATGAAAAACTGTACACAAGGAGAAGGCTCCCTGATTTCTGCCTTGAAAAAGAAGTGGCTTTAATTACAAATTCAGATGAAGAAGCAATCACATCTTCCATTTATCCAGCTTTTTTCATTTCAAAGGATCTCACCACACTGAACAAGCAATAGGTTTAATCTTTTCTCCTTTATTTGGAGATTGTGAAGTGCAGGAGTATGATAATATTTCATATGAACAAGGCTGCAGGATCTCTCTCCTAGACGCAGTAAGGAATGTATATCTCAGATAACACTGATCTTTGCTACTTGAATCCTGCCTAAACTCTTAGTGGAAAAATAAACAAGCCCCAAGATAAACTTGATCTATTTTTTTGATTACTGTTATTCCTAACAGATTATAAATTGCTTATACATTATTTAAATGCAGTATACAAACTATAGTATACACAGTACCATATACCAAATAGAATATTTAAAATATTTAGGATACCATATTTAAATTTAATATAAAATACACACCTTGCACTGCATTAAAATATGTAGAGATTAATTAAGACAATCCTCTGCTCTCAAATTATTATGCAGTTGTGCTGATAAAATATTACTCAAGTTTAAAAAGTGTCATTTTACTTTAAACACTTGTCATTTGAATTTTAAAAATAAATCATATTGGTGTCACTGGCTTTTAGACATCCAGTTCTTCCACATCAGTTGGCAACTAAGGAAGTTCAGGTACATCAAAGAACTCGAAGTGAGTTGATTAATGAAAAAGAAGTAGAAGAAGGGATACTGGAGAAAAGAAATGAAAAGAGGAATTGTCAGCCTGCACCCACTGGATGGTTTGATTTGGTTGCCTTGCTGTTTGTACCTGCTTGGATTCCTAGGATTTTATCTTGCTGGGGATGATGCCAAGGGGTTGGCTACACCTGCAGTACCACCCTGCACACGTGTCCCTAGCTGGGAGTGGAGCCCCCCTTTGGGGGTCTTCATGAGGTTCTGCCCAGCCTGGAGCACCCAGACCAGCCCCCCTGCAGGCTTAGGAGGTCCCAAAAAGCTCTGCAAACTGGAGCTTAACTTGCAGAGAACTCTTCCGAGGTTCTGGGCCTTATTTGGGTTTGGATGGCTTTGGGTTCGCAAACAGTCCATCTCCCGAGGTGTGCTATGGTGGGGGTAAATGAAATGGCAATTAGGCCTGGTATTAAAATTATTAAGCTTGTTGATTCTAATTTCCAGCTATGACAACATTAAGGATGCTTCTTTGATTTGGTGCTAAAGGAACTGGGAACAACATTTTGTCCTTTGTCCTGATCCTGAACTTCTCTTGCACTGCTGCAAATAAAGAATAATTCTGGTATGAAACTGGTGCACGATAAGAAATGTCTCCACCGTGCCTAGGAACATCCTGAATGAAAGCTGTGGCTTTTTCAGGTTGTCCTTATGGTGGTTTCTCAGCGATGTAACTTTAATGACTTCAGCAGAGTTGCTGCTGATAGATGCCCTCATGAGGAATCAGCAGCAGAACAGATCACTCTTCTGCAGGGCTCCTCTGCCGCAGACAGAAACAAAAGGTATTTCTTTCCAAACCTCAGCTACCTAAGTCGTTTGTGAAATATTTTTGCTCTTCCTTGACAGAACTGGATCTGCTGTTTATGAAAAGCAAGTGAAATATTTCTTCCCTTCCTTGTCAGAACTGGATCTGCTGTTTTTGGAAAAGCAAGGATTAATTATACAAGGTTTAGCCACAAACATCTGTTTTTTCTGCTTTAAATAAACATGTCCCTTCATCTGCTACTGAGGGTTCTCGGGGAAGGGAAAAGCTGTGCACTGCAGAATATCACTGTGGGTTAACACGAGTGGTCTGATCGTCTTGTCAGGGATGACTCCATACCTTACCCAAAACACGAGCAAGCAATATTCTCATAAACAGTATAAAAAAAAATGTCTTTTTTGTAGGGGATCATGATGTCAGCTCAGCTGTCTGCTTGTATTTAGATTTTGGGAGCTTGCAAGAGGATTAAAACCACTTGTTTCTTTTCTTTCTCTCTTTCCTTTTTTCCCCCCTTTCTTTCTTTTCTCTCTTTTTTTTTTTTTTTTTTAACTTGTCACTGCAATAAAGTTGGCTGTGGCTCTGGGGAGTCCTCTGTAAAGTACAACGCCCTGGGCTATGGGAGATGGAGCCCTCAATAACTGATATGAAAGGTCCTTAATTAAGCACTTAGCATTTCAAGGCAGTTATCACGGGTAGCCCACAGACCGAGCTGGCAGTCCGTCACCACCGATAGGCCACCTACATGACTAACATGAGTTGAGTCGAGTCTTTTGTACTTGAGGCGAGGAGCCCCGAGGCACAGGCTGATCTGGTGACCCTCCCAGATCCACTTTCTCTGCCGGAAGGAACTGGATATCGGATGTGACAACACTGCAGACGGGAACGTGGGTTTTTTATTTTCCCCCCCTGAAGAGCAGGGATTGAGGAGAACGTTGGAATGACAGTGGCACTTTCTTGGCTCTGTGCGTTGGTATGAATATGACCAAACCAAATGAATGAATAATTATGAATGTATTATGAAAACAGAAGGGAAAATCCTGTTGCTGTTGTGCATTCAATTATTTCACCGATTGGGAAGTTAACTAAGAAGAAAGTGCTCGTCCCCCCAGCACCACTCTCTTTCCTGTTCTCTTTGTAATCCACTGGACACGAGAGCAAAAATGATTCAGGGGAAGTTTATCTCTATATTAAGAAGAGGGGGAAGACTTTGGTGGCATTAAAATGGAAAGGGTTAATGGAATGAACTATAGATTAAATTGTAAAGCAATCAAAGAAAACCAAACACTTTATAGCAGACAACCATCTTCTGGTGTTTGGGTCTGTGTCAAGCCATGGATGTGGAAAATTAAAGCCATACTGAGAAGGGAAATGAACCATGTCTAATACATCCCCAGCAATAAAATGTTTTCACTAGGACTGTAAAACTGTGGCTTACATTAGGAAAAAGAAAATCAAACTATATGTCAATTCCACATCATGGGACATGAAGTGTCCACAAAAATTTATATTACTATTTAGAAGTGTTTCATTCTGGTGTTTTATTGTGATTGGATGCGCCCTTCTCAGTATCTTTTGACTGGTATGAAAATGATTTGAACTACTTTTTTTAGCATTTATTTTACATCTATTACCTGTTCTATTACTTTTTATTATTTTATTGTGCTTGTGTAGAGGATTTTGCACAGTTTTCATTATAATGTAACATTAAGTCAATTTATTTGTGTATTACACGCTGTATAATTGCACCTTTTTTTGTGGAACAATTTGGATTTCATTATCCAACAAATCAGCAGTGTTACATTTTGAAAAGCTCTTGTTAGAAATCAAGTGCATTTTCCAAGTAAGACAACAGAGGTCAAGTTTGCACCAAAAAGGGAGCAGAAGATTCCATGCCTAAAACACTTGCCCAGATGAGAAAGGTCATGGGGGAAAGAGAAATCCTCATTTCTTGGAGAAATTATCTGATTTCTATAGCCCAGATCGATGGAGATCAATGTTTGTAAGAAGGGAAATAGTATGGAACAAGGTGGTCTGACACAGAACAAGTTTGAAGGGGACTAGATCAAGGCAAAACCAAACAGGTGCCGGGAACATGTCAACTGGAACAGCACTTTTGTTTAATATTCTTCCATATCACCCTGTTCCTTAATTTACAAGTGCCATAAAGAGTCTAACTAACGTAGGCAAAGCAGAGTATACATCTGTTTGTGCAGATCTGCTTTGCTATCATTTATCAGGCTGAAACCTTTCATAAGAGGTGACAGAGCAGCAACTGCAGCTCTCTTAAAGGTGAACTGACAGCCCCTCTGAAAAAGAAATTCAAAATAACATTTTAAATAGCACACCAGGAATGAGAAGAGATGTGAAGATACAAACCTTCACTTTTATTTAACCGGCTGAAGTTGCTATGTGGATCCCTCAGTTCTTTCGTAGTTACAGCTTCAGTCACAAAAGTTAAAATTAGCTTGTGAGTAAATAAACAGGCAGGTTGTACCCTGAAATCCTCAAGTTATGAGGAAACCTTTACCACTCCTAAGTCTCCTATGTCATCCAGCTGTCCTGACACAATGGATCCACCAGTTTCCACAGGTGCATGGTTTCATGGAATCATGGAATCATTAATGTTAGAAAAGACCTCTGGAATTATCAAGTCCAACTGTCAACCCAGCACCACCATCATGTTCACCCCTAAGCCGTAAGTGCCTGAACACATTCAGGGATGGTAATTCCACTGCTTCCCCGGGCAAACTGTTTTAAATTTCACACCTTCTTTTTCTTTTCTGTTTAGCAGGGCCTTTTAATTAAAAAGATTGTATTTACAGATGAGGACGTGCATATGATAAGGTGTATGTGTCTTTAGAGTCTACAGTATCATTTGAACTTCCATGATCAGTGAGCTCTCTAGGACTTCCAGTTATGAGGGAAACAATGGAAATAACCTGCTTTTAGTGCTTTAAATGTTGTCAGCTTTTATGTGGAATTGAAATCCCCTGAACTGAAATTTATGCAGAAAAAAAGAAATGGAATGGTGTTCTGCAAATGCAATTTTTTTTCTCATATTGAAGCTATTTTGCTGTTGATAGATTTATTCCTCAAAAATATTGTTATGACAGACCTTATGCTCTGTACTGAAATTCCTTAAGGAAGATGTGAGTAAAAGTAAAACAGATTTAGATGCTTTTTCAAATGTAACACTTTTTCAACAAATTGTCAAGTTCGCTCTTGAGCTGTGGTGTGGTTTAAAGTCTTCACCTGCTTCATGGTAGCAGATGAATCAGGAAAGAAAAAAAAAATGAGTATTTAAACTACTAATAACACCTTTTAACTCAGTCTTTTAATTCTCTTCCATCACAACTGGCTCAGAAGCTCTACTACAGAAAGCCTTGTTTACTCCTGCCTTCCACTCCAAACACACCAAATCACAATGTATTTCAATGCCTCTCTCTCAAGGGTGAAGCAAAGGATAACAGCAGAACATTGTGGAGGACAGCCCAGGCACGAATACACTTTTTTTCCCCATTTCTGATGTCTGTAGTTCAGGCTCTGGACTTTTGGGAGTGTATAGGTGCTGAATGTTTGAATATTCTGCCATTCAATGCTCCAATATTAAATACAGCACGTATTTAACACCCCGAATTATTGAGGTGATTTGAACAGCTAAACAGATGTAGATTTTCACATTTCATGAGACTGATTCTAGGGATGTGATCATCCCCCTATACTTGGCATTGGTGAGGTTACACCTTAAATATTGTGCTTGGTTTTAGGCTCCTTGCTACAAGTAAGACACTGAGATGCTGGAGCATGTCCAGAGAAGGGCAATAGAAATCTTTTCCAACCTAAATGAATCTGTGATACTATGACAATGGAGTTTTCCCCCTTTTACAGTAATTTTCTTTATTTTTGGTGAGTATAAAGGTCTTTTATGAGCTGAGAAAGTCTCAGCAGCATCCATACACTAGTAAGTTCCATACCCAACTCCAGTACAATGCCAATAAATGCTTGTATGTGGGTTTGAAAAAAATATTCAACTCCTGTTCCCAGACAGAGATCAGTGAAAACCTTTGCTTTCTTTCTGGTAGATGATCACACCTTGTAATCAGTGGAGTAATGAGCTCCATCACTTCAAAATATATTGTCATAGATGGAGGTAACAGCTGAGTGGGTGACGATCCACTGTGAAATGTTTTGTCTCAGTTACTCAGTTTCTCACAAACTTTGAAATCCAGCAATGAAACCCAACAGTCAATAACCCTGAGGATTTGGGCTTTTTCTTTTTCTTAACTCAGTTTCCACAGGTAAAAGGGTAATGGACCTTTTCTGTGGCTGCTCTTGAATAGTCATTATATTTACTCTTCAACTGTGGTCCTAAGGAAGGGGAAAATTTGGGGGGTTTTTTGAGGCCAAGTGTCTTTTCAGTGGCAAATTATTTCAGTGGCAAAGAAATTACTTCAACAGGCATTATTGCTATTATGTTTAACACTTTTAAATGCTTACAAATGCATCCTAAGTTCCATGGAAAGTTTAATTGATTCGGATCAACAGGAACAGCCCTGAACCTCAGAAGAGAGAAGCAATCCACTAAAAATAATCTACAAGAGTGGGACAGAAGCCCACATGTTCAGCACAGAGTGAATAGTCTGGCAACTAAGAATCTAGATAATTTCCAGAGAGTTTATCTCTTGTCTGGAAATAAAATAAAATATAAATGTTTTGCAGTGTGACCAATAGAAAAAATTGTCTTAGCATCGCAATGATAACAATAAACTTTAACCTGAACTTCTAAATGGGAGACACAAATCAAGCACACAATAATAAAATGACAAGAGGGAATAACAAGCCTAACTTCTGTCCCCAGTGCTGGACAAAAATGTGGAAATGTCCTTAAATGACAGAACCCGGCATTTCTCAATTGTTGTCAAAGTAACAAGTCTGTCATATAACAACTCCCAGAAAGTGCAATCTCCTTTATTTTTTAATAATCTTGGGTCATGAAACATTCTTTTTGCTTTCTCCACACCTTGAGTAAGTATTTATGACCATAAATGCTCAGACTCTTTAATGGGCATTTGTACTAGATGCAGTGGAGTTACCCCAGAGATCTCCCACTATCTTTACCAGTATTTTTCTTCCATGTTCATCCATTTCTGCTCTATATTTATCTCAGAAAAGCATCTTGAGTCCCAAAGAAGTGTTTGATAATAAGAATTCATAAGCAATGACTTATGCATAAGCAACGACCTATTTACATGCAATTGATTCTGTGGGGAGAAGGAAGCTGAACGTGAGATGACAAACTGCACGACACATCGAAGACCCTTTTAATTTACATACCTAATCTGGGGATGGATTCTGCTCACTGAAATTCAGTGTGTTCCCTCTTTACTGTCTCTTGCCCTGTTCTCGGAAACAACTGCTTTCGAAAAGTCCTTAACTGGGCACACTCCTGATTTAGTAAATCAGAAAACCTCCATTCCTATGAAGGCAGGGCATTCCTTTCCTTGCACAGGGCATCTGCAGTGGAGTAGGATTTTTTTTTTTTTATAGTTATGTTTAAAAAGAAAAAGTAATGATAAAAATATTTCTGAGTGAAAAAAAGAAGGATTTATGGTTAGGCTGGGTGTTCTGCACAGTCTTTGAGTAAAAGTTCAGGTGTGCCTGTAGCAGCAACTAAGTCAACAAACCCCATTTTTCTTCTGCCCCATATTCCCCAGTTTCTCATTAGTTGGTCTCAAATGTTGCTGAAGGTGAAGAAGAAAATAGCCCAAAACTGTTATGACAAAGGAAATTAGTGTAGCAAAAGCTCAAATAAAGAAGTGGGTTTTCTCAATGCAGGGGTTTATAATTATGATTATTTTATTTTATTGTTTGCTGGGGAGAGTCAGGGTTTCGAACAGCACTGGCACGTAGCTATTTCCTCTCTTGTGAGAAAGATGGGAGATGACATGTCAGTGCAATTCTTTGTCAGAAATATACATCTGCATGAAGAGAGTAGAGTTAAAAATTTAATCTGCAAAGCTATTTAGAGAGTGGATAGGCCTTGACAGGCCTCCCAAATGTATTAAAAGAACAAGAACAGCAGAGTTATGGAAAAAAAAAAGCTGTTGCAAGCAAACAGAATGAAACTAAGCTTTCTTGACAGAATCAGTTTGCCAAATGACTTTAAAATTGCACTATGTCTTGTAGTTTTTTCTTAAATAGATTTTAATTTAGATGTGTAAAGCAGAAGAAACTTGCTTAACTTCAGAGACCCACACAGCTTTTCCTTCAGAAAAGGAAAAGAAAGGGACCCTGGCAGTGCTGTTTAGTCAGGTCAGGAGGCTGATGAAGGAGGGATGGATGGCGGTGGGGATGAGCAGCGGCTCCGGACTCCAGAGAGCCAACTTCAGCTCTTGCCTGAACACAGCCTCTGTGTGTGACTTTATGGAAGTCATTTGATCTCACTGGAGCCAACTGAAAAATATTCTGGGATCTGGGCTCCTATGTCACTGAAGTGCACGTGGAAATGCTGCCCTTTTTGCCAAGTGCATCCCTGCCTGTGAAATGAAGATGTGCTACATGCTTTATTGGTCTTTTCTGCATATGGAACAACCCTTTGAGTCAGGGCAGCTAAATGTCAGTGGCAGTCATATTGCCTAAATTAAATTTTATAAAATTAGACATCTTTCCATCTCAATCTTGGTTTTTTTTTTTTTTTTTGCAGTCAAGGGTCAGGCATCTCCAGAGACCAACTGGTTCTATCTATTTTAGGTATGCCTATTAGAACTGGATGAATCCCACTCTGAAAAGCCCTTTGTTTCTCCATTGTCTGTAGAAGAAAAATTGATGACTGATATAGACTTCTACATGGCTGAAAATGGGAATTTTTTACATAATTAAAGACAATCCAATCTCTTTAACAAACCAGGAGGTCTCTCAGAGTTATATTCAAGTAAACAATAGAGAGCAGTCAAGTCTCAGATATTTGACAACCTGGTCTGTTCCCTTGAAGCCAAACCTGTACCTCCCACTTTTACAGCCCAGCAATGCAGAAACATTTGCACAATTCTGGACACCACAAGCTGGATATGATCATATGGAGGTGCTAGCTGGACTGGAGCCTTCAGGGCTGTCCTGCACAGAAAGGATTTGCTTCATGCTGTGGACAAAGGAGAGAGCAGTTCCAACAGATGTTGAGTTTCTTGGCTTCCCTTCCTGTGTCATATACCTGCCTGACAACATTACTGGAAGCATGAGATTTCAAGTACCAAGGAAAAAAGCATTTCACAGTTGTAATAAGAGCAACTCTTGGCCACATGTAACAACTGACCATGAAAAATGAGGTCCATATGCTGCTGAATGACCTCAGAAGACCTTCCACAAAACATTTTGTTGCTATGAAATTATATTTCTTTCAAAACAGCTTGTAGATTTAAAAAAAAAAAAAAAAAGAAAAAGAAAAATTCCATAGAATCACAAAATGGTTGGGGTTGGAAGGGCCCTTCAAGAATATTTTGTTCCAACCCCCTGCCATCTTCCACCAGACCAGGTTGCTCCAAGACCCATCCAACCCAGCCTTGGACACTTCCAGGGATGGGGCAGACACAGCTTCTCTGGGGAAAGTCCAAAAGTTAAATTCTAACACTCCTCCACTCAAACAATTCTCTTTCTCAGGAGACAGAACAGTCTGCACATGGTAGGTTCTGTTCTCCAATTTTTGCCACACTTCAGAGATTTTGCTAGTATTGAAATCTGCTATTGGTGAAAGAATGGGGGGAAAAAAGAGGAATGAATATATCCACTTTCGTTCCCATTATCATTCTGATCTTATCTATTTTAAATAAATATTATCACTATATTCAAATAGTGCAGTTTAGTAATCCAGATCATTTTAGTGTATTGTATTAATAATATTAGTAAAATATAATCAATTAAAATGGTTTAATATAACAGAATAGACTAAATGATATTACTGGAAATTAAATTAATGAAAAATATTTTCATACTTTAACAATGAAATTATAGGGTTTAAAAGGTTTAGAATTAAGGGTTTAGAATTAACACTCCTTAATAAGACTTTTACTTTAAATACTTTGATTTTTGATTCAAATACAGCTTCAGACTATATTCTGCTTAGAACATCTCTTTTCCAGATGCCCAAACTACCTGGAGGATATATTTAGCTTCCTGCACTACTGTGATACCATAACACAGTCAAAATTACGAGAACACGTTGTATAAAAATAAAATCAAGATTCCCTGAAGAGAAAGGTAAGGGAAATTAAATGGATTGTATAAGCAAGGGGAGAGCAGAGAAAGTGGAGTAATTGGGAAGAAAACACAGAGACCTGAACTTTAAGTATAAATAACAGGAATGTAGAATGTTATTTGTGGTTGTAGCAATGATACAGAGATTTAAAGGAAAAGCTGGAAGGATTTTGTATGTGATAAATCTTAGAAAGCACTGGAACCCTTGGATTTGGTGTCTGGATATAATAATCAGAAGACTTGGAGGTTTTATTATTTATCTTCAGCATGGCACTGGGTAAATTTTTATTTCTTGGAGGCAAGGTTTTCTTAGGTAACTTCAGAAATACTTTCTCTCTTAGCCTGTAGTTTCACAGCAGAGCTAAGGAGTCACTGTTAAATGGGTTTTTGTTTGGTTTTTTTTTGCCTCTAGAGGGTGGTTCATCTCATTGTGAAGAAAAAAATCCCAACTATATCAGATAATTCACAGCTGGAAGCACCTATTTGTTTCCTTTGAGCATAATGGAGATTTGGGTGATGATACCTGGCTCAGACAAATGATACAGTTGAACTGAATTGTCTCCTTTATTCCACTCTGAATTCTGTCTCAGATGAGCACAGCTGAGGCCAGTGACTTCTAGTTATTGTGACCGTACGCCTCTTTTCTTTGAAAATAAAGTAGTGTTATCTAACCAAGGGAGTCTCTTAAGGATGTTCACGTCAAGGTATGTGCACATATTCCTAAGTGTGTAAATAAATAAACCAGGTTTTAAGAAAAGCTTGCTATGGAATAGATAAACTATTTAACTTTCATGGCTTTATCAGTGAAACTACTTAGTACGTAAAAAAAAGAAAAGGGGATATAACCAAAATATCAATGCATGGAACTTTAATACAAACAAGAACTTTGAGAAAAAGGAGCCTGTCTGATTTTAAATGTTTCCTAGGCATCTATATGTCGGTTGTTATTACTTTTTATGTAGCTAGAATGCTCGTCATGGTACTGAAACACCAGAACTAGAAGGAATTTATAGTTCTTCTCATGCTGAACTTCTCCATAATCTACAGGATCTAGCTGCTGTGCACTCATACAATCTTTATTTGCCCAAATTTTTTATTCTTTGGTTTTATCACAAAACCCAGAAGTGTAAATACAGCAGGATATGGGAACCAGATGGAATATTGGGAGCAAAATATAGTAACTCGAAGTGCAATTTAGCCAGTATATTTTAGTAGAAATTTTGCAGAGTAGTGGAATATATTAGAAAGTCTTCAGATAATAAATTATCATTCAAAAAGTATCATCAGATCTTGATAAGAGTTTGAATAAGTTAATCTTTGAAGCATATCACTAAACCAATACAAAAATGGTGATGACTAATTTCAAACAGTACCATCTACAAATAAGCACTCTGCCTCCCATTCTATCCACCCAATCCATTATCCAAGCTTATGTGTCTCCAAGAGACCTAAAGTTATTATAAATCACGTTTGGATGCAACATTTCATGCTTACAGAAACTCATACACTGAGTGCCTTTGTAGGACTTCAGGATGTAAAATAACCCGGGGCCTTAGTTCCTATTGAGGAGTAATAACGTATCCCTTGCATTTAGAAGCCTGTGAAAGGCATAATTTTTATTCCCAGTCTTAGCCTTTAGGTGTCAGATTAATAGGGTGTAGAAGATTTAAAAGTGGCATCCTGAGGCCCTGGAAGCAGGATTCATCTAACCTAATTTTAGCCATCTAAAATTTAGTGGCTTGGTTTAATAGCCCACATATGCTGTGGTTCCAAGTGCCATCTGAGTCTAGGGAGTTGCAGCTGGAGTCCAGGTGGAATACTTTAGGTTTCCCAGATGGCACCAAATGGGCATGTTTAGCCAGCTGACTATTCAATGTCTGCTTCACATTAATGACCTAGGGTTTGGTTTGGTACAAGATTAACACACCAAAATTTAGGTGTTCACAGTTTAGGCCCTTGATCAGAATGGGAATTTGGTCAGCATAGTCCAGTTGCCAAAAAAAGGTCTATATAATCCCATTTGAGATCATAGAACCATTGAATTGTTTAGGTTGGAAAGATCTCTAAGATCATCAGATCTAACTCTTAGAGGTCAAGGACATTACCTAAAACTGTGTTTGCTTGACTGCTTGGAGAACAAAGAAATTTCTTAGAGAGCAGAGGAAGAGGACTGAGGTTATTCCCATTTTCTTGTTTTTCCAGGTCCTGGCTCTCCTGTAGGTCCTGTACTACACCCACCAGGACCATGCAGGCGCCTCAGATATCCCAGGGCAACCCTTAGGTGATCATGCAAGTGAAACAATCTCCAAGAGGTCCCTGGGAGATTTTCTGCTGGTTAAATGTAAGTGGCTATTGACTGAAAGGGGAAAGTATGTGGGAAGTAATTCCTATGACTTGTGTCACTTGATGTAACACCGGAAGGACTCTGGACTCACAGCTCCTGTTGGGGTAAATGCAGATGAGAGCCACAAAAATGATTAGAGGGATGGAGCAGCTCTCCTATAATGAAAGTCTGAAACAATCAAGTATTAGAAAAAAATTCTTCCCTGTGAGGGTGTTGAGGCCCTGGCACAGGTTGCCCAGAGAAGCTGTGGCTGCCCCTGGATCCCTGGAAGTGCCCAAGGCCAGGTTGGACGGGGCTTGGAGCAACCTGGGATAGTGGAAGGTGTCTCTGCCCATGGAAAGGGGTTGAATGAAATGATCTTTAAGGTCTTTTCCAGCCCAAACCATCCTGTGATTCTGTGATTCTACGATTTATGGAACTTGTACTTTACTAGAGCTAGACATCAGTTTCTGTATATGTGACAATTTCCTGGCCTCTGTTTATACCTTGCTGAATTCTCTTAACCAGGATTATTAAAAAAGAGTAAACTTTATCTAGTTGGTTTTTTTGTTTGTTTGGTTGGTTTTTTGTTTTGTTTTGTTTTGGGCTTTTTTTGAGAGAAGTCTAAATATATGTTTTCATCCCATTTTTCTAACATTATCTAAGTAGGAAATTACTAATAACCTCTTTTGGAGGTGATTCCTCAGCTTCCCTAGCAAAGTCATTCTACCTTTGGACCTTTGTCAACAATCACAGAAAGAAAAGGACAAGATCATCAATTCAGAGAAAAAAGTGTACCAAGCACATTAATCTTTGTGTGTGTGTTCATGCTCATGGGTTATTCACAAACAGATTTAAGTTTTCCACAAAACTTTGTGCCTTGTTTATTTGTGCTGTATGATGGACCAGCAGAGTCATGAGATCCTGGCTGAGAGGAACTGATGTTTGTAGAATGTTTGTTTTCTCCAAGCATTTTGCTTTCCAGTGTCAGGATTAAACACCTCCAGGTTCAAAGCCAACATTTTAGCATTGTCTCAGTACAGAGGCTAACCTGTGTTGAGAAGGATGGATTTACATTTTCTAATGAACTGTGCAGAAGGAGTTTGAATATATTAGTGGCTTGGGTAACTGAGATGAAGTTTTCAAGACCAAGAGGTAAACACACAATTTTTTCACTCAGGAACTCCTAAATTCAGATTTCATAGGTGATGTAAAGAAAGGATAACTACTTATACTTAACCATAGATGACTATCCTGAAAAAATGATGAGTAAATAAGATTACACACTTTGAGACAGTAGGGAGAGAAAGAAAGAAAGACAATATTTGACCGGTTGGAAATCACAGATTTTTTTCCTGTCCATTGGATCAGTTCTCCCAAGAACATGACATTGGTCACCAAGACCAGCTCCTTTTAGGACACAGTTCATTGTATCATTAATACTTGGGCAAACTTCCACCTAAAAAGGAACAGCAATTTTATTCTCATCTAATATAATTTTTTTCTCTCTTTGCAAGTGTTTTTTCCTGAATCTCTCTGGCCTGATAACAAAACTCTGCCAATAAGTTCAGATCTTGGTCAGCCTCTACATCTGAGGGTTTAAATCTGATTCACTCCTAGAAAAATCCATTCACTGCAGTGCAAGGGTACAAGTGGTGCTTTATTATACCCTGCACTTACTGATCCCTGATGTTCCTTACTATACTGACTCTGAACACAAGCTGAGGGATTGTATTAAAAACTTTAATGCCCCTAAAGTTAGATTCAGAACCTCCACTGATTCAGTTATGCAAAAATTGCTAATTACTTTAAGCCTAAAGCCAAGACCAGGGTTTTCTAAATCTTTCATAATGCACTTAACTATAACATAACCACTCATATCCAGTCATGTGTTGATGTAAATTTATCCACTACCTTTTCTGCTTCCTTTTATCTTGGCTGGAGACAGACTCTATCCCAAGCCTGTCCAAAATATTAAAGCTAAGTCTATGCAATATTTTGATGTATTTAAACATTTAATAAAAGGTAAGTTATGCCAATTTTTAAAATATTCATTAGTGTGTGTCTTTAATTAAAAGAATATTTTGGTAAGGATTTATTTAGTTAGAGGCTGGGGCTTTTTTCTCTCGTTTCTTTTTTTTTTTTGCCATGTTAGCTTTGAGAAAACAGGTCACCTCTGCAGATAGATTGCAGCAAATCTGATTTATGGTCAAACCCTACAGAAAAGGAATCTCTATGAAATATTCACTTTGATTCAACTGCAGTGGGAAAATGTAAAAATAGAGAAAGCTCATGACATGATATATGAAAATAATTCATTCTGCTGTATATAAAAAATGAGGGGATCCAGTGGCATCAATGATTCATCCTTTGCTAATACAAATTCAAAGTAGAGGAAATGCTGGATTTTGTAAAACAACAGGCTGACGAGTTAAGCTGCCAACTATTGTTTCAGATCATCATTTCCTGAAAAACTGGGAAGATGATTCTTGTTTTTTTCACCTGCTGCAGCTTCCTAGCACAGTATTAGCCTGCACAAAGGGCTTTCTATCTCCTTCACACCATCCACAGACATACTAAGATTGTGAACAGCTGGTGAACTGTTTTGTTACTGTTTTCAGTGCATGTCACTCTTTTTTTTTTATTTCTCCAAAGCATACCCTGTCCTATTATGCTGATGAAGTTTTCTTGATCAACACACTGGGTCAGCTCCTGAGCTGGTGTAAATCAGCACAGCTCCACTGAAGCTGAGACAATCATGTGGATTTACACCAGCTGGGAATCTGGCCCGCAGATCCTAAGACAAGCAAATAATTCACAGTGAATTATTTATAGCGTGGGTTTCACATGATTTTCTGCTTATGAAAATTTTTTATTTATTCTGCATTCTATGCAAAGTTGCTTAAGATTTCCTTTGGCAAAGAATCCTCTGGACTGCAGAAGTCTCAGATTGCAGGTGATGGGTGTGTTATTCAGAGTAGGTCGTTGTACGTTTGGGTAAAATTTTTCAGAATATTTGCTCTTGTTCTTAGCGATACAAACATTTTAAAAATATTGTTAGTATTATTTAGTGTTTTAATTTTCTTTCTTGAATCGAAGATCTGGAACCTCTGAGAAGGTTCTGTCATGCAGTCTATTGGTAATGATGATCCTTGGCCACAGTGGAATTAGGTACGTGTCCAGGTAGGTGGAAGAATGTTTTAGTGGTTTCATTAAAAGATATATATGCAATCCCTTCCTCACTTGCAGAAACCCCTTTTGCCTGCTCAAGCAAGTCATTTTAGCTCCTCTATACCATATTTTCCCTATCTGTAGATTTTTGGAGTAATCCATGTATTTTTAGGTTTCCAAAATCTCAGTATTTATTGTGATAAAACCAAGAAGATTTCCATATACTTCATGGATAACTTATATTACGTATTTCTTGACACATCTTGAAATGACCGGGAGTCACCTAATTCTTTCCGTGAGGAACTCCTCTCAGCTTCTCTGAAACATTTATCACCTTTCACCATGTGGGCTGGAAATACAACATTTATTTATTTATTAAGAAATGAATCAGCCCTCGTGCTCTTAATGTACTTCCCCTTTTCTCTGAGCACGAAAGACACTGCCAATCTTAAATTTTAGCTTAAATTGCTCAGTGTTGCTACAGTTAACCCACTATTTTGAGGTTTTGCTCAAATGCCACTAATAAAAATAAATTTTTTAGGATTATTTCAGCATGAGGTTTTTAGGATCATTCACAACTTTGTTTCCAAGATAAGATTCAAAGGTCACTTTTTCTTGGGACCAGCAGGACAAATAAATGATTTTGAGAGAAACATTAACAATACTCTATTGGAGTCACCTCTGTGTTAAACATACATAACTAAATATATTTATTATTTCTCACTGCACAACAGGAGTGTTGGATCCAATATCCATCCTCTGCTGTCCCTTATTCCTTTGGAGCAGTACTGTCACACATCACCAGGGTGAGAAGCGATACAATTTTTAATTTCAATACAATGCGGTGCCTGGGAGCAGCTTTCATTGCGGGAAGTTCAGAAGGCAATAATTGTTGTGTGCCTGGCACGCCAGCCTGATCAATGGGCTCTGGAGCCTGCGTGGCCAGCTCTGCCCAGCCCCACCATTTGCAACCTAATTAGCAGCTGCTCAGAGATGGGAAACAGGTGCAGATCCGGGCCCAGGCCAGGGAAGTCTGCCTATAATTAACAAGGAAAAAAGGGTCAGATATTGGGAAGAATATCAAATCTTGGTCCACTGGGGCTATCATGCTGGCCTCAAAGGCATAGTCACCTGAGATCTTAGGCATGCTAATGTAAATTATGCAAGCTTTCAAACAACATGGCTGCATAATCAGCTGGCAGGGAAGAAATGACTGGCTGGTTTTGTGTGGTTTAGTCTGAGCACTTAAAAAAGGAATAGAAAGGATTTCAGTGTTCTCACTGTGTTGCTTTTTTGTTTTGCAAATAACAGTGGTTTGCTGTTAAATAAACAGAGGAGAAAATGCCTGACTTGTCTACTGGTAGTAGTAATATGCAGGCATATATTTTAGCTCTGATGTTTTATTTAATCATGAAACTGAGTGAACACTTACATATGCAGAAAAATTGATTCTGAATTAACAAGGATAACCCTGGTTAACACTTGTATGGGCCCCTCTTAGCTGGAAGCTGAAGCCTTCCTAATATCAGCACTGCTTTCTGTAGGTATTTGTGTAACTTGTGAAGAACCAAATTACTTCTCTTGGATACTAAAAAGGAAATGTTTGATGACTGGTTGATTCTGGCCAGGGTGATGGTACTCAGGGCATCAACTGGGGTTCCAGATCCCATTGGGCCAAGCAGGATATTTACATGAGAGAAAATGGAAGGCTTTTTACATCAGAAGAAAAAGGTAGGAAACTACCCCAAGGTAGTTGAAATGTATTGATGACTTGACAGAACTTTCTGGATGCCAACAGGTACTTCAAAGGAAGGACTGTGTCCCCATGAGGTGAGGCATAATCCTCCCGTTTGCCCTTTGAAGTTTATCTGATTAACTTCAGTTCTGTAGCAGAACAGAGGCCAATCACACACATTTATACTAATGAGCCCATTACAGTACAGCTCTAATTGAGATGTTATTATATGTCATTATATACAGACACGCACATACACAAACTCATTTTTTGAAACAGTGGGATACAGGGAAACCAAACTAAAAGCAAAATGAGAAGGAAGGCAAAGGACTTGTTAGTCCCTTCCATTGTAAAATTTCTGCACACGTCATCTTGAAATGCCTGCTTTTAGAAAAAGAGCAGCCAGAGAGTAATACTTGTACCTGTTCTTCACCAGTCTTTACAGAATAGCTATTTTCCTGCCTCCTAGCAACTTACTTTTTCTAAAACTATATTTATTTTATATACTTTCTCAAAACCAGAAGAAATTAGTCAAAATCTCTGATCAGGAAGGAGGACCACTTTTTGATGAAATCCTTTTTTTGCAGGGTGAGGGGAAATAAAACTCTGTTGAAAGTAAAAGTATTTTGTAACTAGAAAGGCTGTGAAATCATTTTAGCAATTTGGATTTTTTGGATTTCAGCACTTTGGTGTTCAAATTTCCAGTTCCCAAACATTTGGCAGTTTCTGATTTCTTGCTCTACTTTAACAAGGGAATTATCATAGGAACATAGAATCGTAGAATGGCTTGGGTTGGGAGGAACATTAAAAATCATCTAATTCCATCCCCCTGCCATGGGCAGGGACACCTTCCACTATCTCAGGCTGCTCCAAGCCCTGTCCAACCTGGCCTTGGACACTTCCAGGGATCCAGGGGCAGCCACAGCCTCTTTGGGCAACCTGTGCCAGGGCCTCACCACCCTCACAGGGAAGAATTTCTAAGAACCATCATTATTTGGTATTTTGCATTGCGGCAGAATATAATAGTGGAAATAATGAAAACAGCGTAAGTTTTTAGAAGAGGAAGGAAGCTCCTGTGTTTACAAGGCTCACTAGACCAGAATGTTTCCCAGAGCAAATATTTTTCCAGGATCTTTCTGTCGCTGTGGGAAATGACCATCTGGGAAGTGTAGGGGATGAGTCGCTGACCTGCCTGGGCAATAGACAGCCAGCAAGAGGAGCCATGAAAAGAGCTGGAAATTTAAGAGCCTCTGAGGTTAAACAACAAATTCACATCCACACAGTAAAGAACGGAAATCTGCCCATGTCATGTTAAGAAACCTGGAAGAGTCCTGGAGAGACCTGGCAGTTTGCTAGTCTGAATTTTTACCTCTATGATTAGTTATAAGAGTGACAATTGCAAAAGGTGGCTTATACCAGAGACCTGGAGCGTGTGTGAGAAGCAAACCTGCTTCACCAAAGGGGTGTCACTAGATTCACAGTACCCTTCTGGTTTCTGTGTCAAAAACTTTGGTAGACTTGGTGTGTTTTCTCAATATTTTTTCATTCTGGTGAATCTGGCAGAAAATCATTTTAATCTGAAATTGTCAACTGACTCTACTTGGTCTAGACATTAGCTTTGATCAACAGATGGGGAATTGAGCCAATGTGGGCTTAAAACACCTGCCCAAGATCATGTGGGAAATTAAGGCTGAGCTGAAAATGTGTTCCAGGGTTCTATATAGTTTATTTTTTCCTTCCACTAACAGCAGAATCCATGCAGTTTAAAAGCAGAAAGCAGCGAAAAATATACGTCTGTTTTTTTGACTCAATCACATTGTGATCATACAAGAGGCTCTATTTAAGTTTCTCTTTTAACAAGCTAGAACCCCAAGAATTTAGGGAAAAATAAAAAGGTATTACAGATATTTTATTTGCATTTTATTTGTTTATTTTTTCTTATTCTAAGAAGAAATCTAGGAATGAATTTGCAGAACCGCCTCATTTTTACATGCTGGTCTCATTAATATGCATATAGGTCCAGGAAGCAGCTTGGAACAGCCAACCACATTTTAGTGATCATTTACCCAGCCTTGTGTGTGATATTACAGAGTGTTACCATGGAATCTTAAAACCATTAAGGTTGGAAAAGACCTCTAAGATTGTCACGTCTGACAGTTGAAGTGATGCTGCATAAGAAGCCTAAATGCATCCATATTTATTTTTTCTTAAAATGCAACTCTTCTACTTTATTCTTCTCTTTTTCTTGCCCTTATAGCTGCAGTGGTGGGAGCTCTTTTGTGCCTCTCAGTGGTCCAGACTGCAGTATAATATACAATGCCTGACAAAGCCTCACAAAGTAGAATACAAATAACTCCATGTCACGCTGGAAAAGGAAAGCAATGTGAAATTTCTTCAGTATCAATAACTTTTGCTTCTTGAGTCTTCTGAGGGAGACGATTTCAAGGAAAGAGAGAGAACTTTATAGCTGGAGATAATTTGGAGATGGGAAGTATGACTGTCATTTTAATTTGACAGCCTGAATTCCCAAGATGGGTTTTTTTGATTATTCTTGTTCAAAAATTTCAGTGCTGATTCTAGAACGACACCCTTTATGCCTAACATACAAAGTAAAGGAAATATTTATATATATTCTGCATACGTGAAGCTACATATACACACACACACATTTTCAAATCTCAAGTGACTTGAAGTGATTAATTAATCATTGCAGTACCCCTGGGACAGGAATATTATCTCCAATTTAGAAGCAGTGAAATGGATGAAAACAGTTCAAGTGATTTATTCAGAGTAAGAAGCCATCAGAGTAAAGAAACTGATTATGACTCATTTCTAGCTCTTTGCATGATCTACATATTCCTGTAGGTTACTGAGCTCAGTATTGGGACCCTGAATCCAAACACCCCTGAACTTCATGATTATTCACATTGAATTGACTTCCAACTCTTTATTAGTGTTTATATTTAAAAAAATTGGCTGTTTTTTTGGCACCAACTCAACCAGAGAATAAAAAACTTCATTATTTACCATTGGGTTCTAATTCTAACCATGTGTTTCAGTGTCCCAGCAGGTATGTACACACAAATAATTATTTGTTGGTCTAATGAAAGCTCTCACCACCTCTTACTAACCTTATTTATTTATTATCTTTAGACCATCATAGCAAAACTAACCATAGTCTTGTAACATATGGCAGAAAATGTAATTGGAGTCATTGGAGTTATGATGATCAAGGGAGATAAGGGAAACCTTGATATTTTTAATGTGATTAAACCAAAGGTACTAAAATAAACCTCTTTTGCTACAGAATATAGCTCATGTTGATTAGGAACAGAGATTTTCAGTGGTGTTTCTGGCCCATGGAAGAGCTTTCCTCTCTGAAAGCACATCCCCACAGTATTTTTAATATCTTTTTTCCTCTGCTACTGTCATTAACCCTGTCTAGCCACCATCACAAGCACCAGACAAGGCAATCCAATGCTGAGACACTGAATTATTGCCAACCCATTTGTGCCATCTGCTGCACGAGTGTCTGTTGATGGAAGGGGTGGTGGGGCACCTGGTGACCACGATGTCAAAACAACATTTGTAAGGGCAGACAGGGAACAGCAAAAGGGCTGCATTTACAAAGCAGTGGGGCAGGCAAGAGACTGGGACTAGCAAAAAATCCAAAGCAAGCAAAACTGGTGCTCTTCTGCTTGGTTATTTTGAGAATTCCAGCCACTTTCATTGAGATGGCCTTCTCTGAAACGGGAGCAAAGAGGAATTTTGCTGCTTATAGCACACAGAAGTGATGCAGTAGCATTGCTGCTACTGGAAACCACAGAGAAAAAGAAGGGAAAAGATAAAGAAATGAGGAAGGGAGCTGTGGGGCCAGGTTTGCTCACCGTCCTGAGGGTTGGGGAAGGAAGGGAGAATGGAGTGCTGCTGTGGCTAGGGTGTCTGCTCCCGTGTTTTGAGGGCTTGGTGTAGAAATAGCTGACAAGGCAATTAAGGATGTATTTCCATCATCTGTAGGTAGCCTGTTTTCCTCCTGTGCTTATATAAAGTAATGTGGCTTCACCCATAAATATTTCTTTCGTCATAATCACTAATAGAATAAACTGCTCACCCGAAAATCTGTCCATTCCTACCCTTGGTGAATATTCTCTCCCTGTGCTTCTGCCTGTGCAATGCATGGTTGGAAGCTTCTAAACTTAAAAACGCCTCTCATCACTAAAAAAAACCTTTCTTTTTTTTTTTTTTATTTATCAGGTTTTGAGACTTTGTAAGGAACTGCCAAGATCCTCAGTGTGCCTGCTAGTTACCTGCTCATTTTTTTTTCCTCCACAAAACTCAAGATCTCGCATATCATGTTCTTCCAGGATTCATGACAGACACCACTGAATGGAAATGATTTTTCGATTACTTTTAAACATCTTTTTAAATAATTTGGTATAAACTCCATATGGGGTGCACTTTCCTTTTCTGTTTCTTTTTCTCTCTCTCTCCCTTAGTCTCTCTCTGAAGTGACACGGATTTGTAGCACAAACTTTGAGTTGATGTGATTCGGTGAGGTTCATTGCTGGAGGCAATGTTATGCAATAGCTGAAAATCTTACAAATTTCAGATGGCGAACATTCTTTCGTGGCCTTTAAGGTCTTTTTGTGTGGATTGTTTTACATCTATGAATTGCAAGATGTAAGTTTTACATTTTCTAATTGGCTTCCTAAAAAGTCTTATTTTTATTCTTCTTGTTGTGGCTTTCCAAGTAACATTCTGAACACAAACAAAGAATAAAAATATATTACTTATTACAAGTGTTATTGTCTTTGTTATATTCAGGTCTGCTCCACGTGTTCAGTTGTAACAATAATTTGCATCTGGATGTCTAAAATACCGTGAAAGAACTGAATAGCATAAATCCTCACACTCCAAGTTAGAAAACAAAAAGCCCAGTATGAAGTGTCTTGCAAGCTATTCATCCATCCCCTAGCAAGAAGAGTTTCTTAGGATCACTGATCCAGATAGTTGGAGAATTCAAGATCTGCAGTTTCCATATCAGTATCAGGTGTCTTTTGACCATAATTTTCTCTCAAAAGTCTCTGCATTTTTTCCCCCTCTTGCAGTCTGTTAATAATTTTAAAGAATTCTGTGAACATTTATATTTCTTGGACCAGTTTCAGAGGTCTTTCATAGAACCGTAGAATCCTAGAATATCCTGTATTGGAAGGCACCCACAAGGATCATTGAAATCCAACTCCTGGCCCTGCACAGGACAGCCCCAAGAATCCCACCACGTGCCTCAGAGCTTTGCCCAAATTCTTCTTGAACTCTACAGGAACAGCTGCATCTCTTTCCTCCAACTTAATTGAATCTTTCCCATCTTTTCAATCTTTGCCCATTCTTGCATTCTCTGTATCACTAAGGTTCTCTTTTATTCTCCTCTAGACCCACTTGCTATTTTTATATACATACATTGTCCAGCTGAAGCCACCAAGTACAGTGAAATTATTTGATTTGTTTTACAAATCTTAATACCTCGCAGCCTGATATTTAACTCTGAAAAAGAATGACAGAGAAGAGTCACTGCTCCTGCAATAGGCAGGTATTTTTGGAGAAATGCTGACTGCTCAAACGTCTCCCATTCTGTGCTGGTGCAATTCATTTTTTACTGTGTAACTCTAGAATTTTGTACTTAGCCATACAGAATTAAATATATTTGTGATTATAATTTTGACTTTTAATTATTTTCCTGTGGCACACTTTCAGACCATTTAACTGAAGTCACTCACAAAAATTAATAGCCTTACTCTCAATTTTGTAATTGAAGTTCCTGTTAACAATATTAAACCATACCTGATACCCCTCATAGAATACTTAAGGTGGAAAAGACCTCAAAGACCATCAAGTCCAACCACTAACCACTAAACCATATCCCTAAGTGCTACATCCATGTGCCTTTTGAACTCTTCCAGGGATCACGATTAGACCGTTTCCTGGGCAGCCTCTTCCAATGCCTGACCACAGTTTCAGTGAAGAATTTTTTCCCCAAAATAGAATCTAAACTTCCCCTGGTGCAGCTTGAGGCTCTTTCCATGCATCCTGCCACCGGTTGCCTGTGAGAAGAGACCAAACAAACCTGGCTACAATCTCCTTTCAGAACACTTCTGGGATGCAAGATGTTATATTAGGTGTCTATAGCAAAATGATCTTTTATTATATCTATTTTATATATATTTTTATTTTATTTTGCCCCGATCTGACCTTGGCACATTTCAGTGACAACATTATGAAACTGGAGACAAATTGTATCAACTGAGTATTTCCCCGAGGAAAATTCACTTTTTCTGGTTGAAGTTTCTTCTGCTCACTTGTCAGAGGAATCCAGAATCTGTAAAAATAAAAGCTCACGAACCATTATTACATGAATTTATCATTAGAGATGGAACCATGCCACAATTAGAAAAGGACAAATGTTCATGTCAGAATTAAAAAGCTGTTATGAATTGGTGATAATTAAGTCAACAGATTGATAAGGATTGGGATTGAAATTTCATGGTTGTTGAGAGTTTTAATTAATTTTTTGCCTTTGTCATGTTGTCTTTAGAGGTTAGGATTATGGATGTTGAATGTATATACTTGTTTGTTCCAAGTGCATTTGCAATGCCTTGCCAGAGATTATTTCAATTTTTTTCATATGAGGGGACAAAAATTTCTTTGCTGAACTTTGAAGAGGAATCATATTTTGAAATCTTACTCTCCTGTGCTATTTGACTATATTTTCTGGCTTCAGACTTTCCCAAGCCTCTTGTGTCTGTGTTCTAGAATGGGTTACTTTTTTATTTTCTGAAATCCTTCTGTTGAAAAGTCAATACAAAACAAACAGAGGTTTTAGTTGACCTTATAATGAAGTTTTTTTCTTATAGTCAGAACATGTAATTCCACAATGTCTCTAAATACGTCTAGACCTGGGCCTGAATTGGGAGAAAATACCCGAATAAGAGTGATAGAACATTTTAGATTCTGAAATAATTTGCCTTGAGAGATTCTGTAATGTTCCATAGCAGAAAAATACTGACATCTTTATTTCATGAAGCTAAAGAAATGTGTATTTCGTTGGGGATGATGAAGAGCTGTTACACCTTTTCCTACATCTTTTGGATAAGACAATAATTAGGGTTCTGGCCATATCTTCCATTGCACATTCAATAGCACTGTTTTTGTGACTGTGTTTGTCTCCACCTGCCTCCCTGGCAGTAAACAAGTGTGGTTTTCAGTCCTTCAGTGCTGGAGTTTCTTTAGCTACCCCAGCATCTGCACTCCGTTAAAATATGCGTGACTCTAATTTGCCTACACGATGACCTACTTTAGTTTCTCCTAGAAAAACTCAGTTTTATTTCTCAAGCTGAGCCACGGTGTGTTTCAGCTCTATTTGTCAAACAGAGGTTGTTTCCCACCCAAGATGGAGCTGCAAATGTAATTCAGGACTTACAAACACTGCATGGCCTTCCACTTGTATAGTAAAATACCAATTAACCACTGACTAGGAAAAGAATATGAGCTCCAAATAATTTTCTGCAAAATTAGAAAACTTTATACCAGTGCTTGAAAGTGTCTGAGAGGTAATTCAAATAGTGGCTTATCCCTTAGTCGTTCCTATATTGTTTAAGAGGGGCAAAAGTAATTCATCTGAATATGAAATTCATAAAATAATAACTCTCTTTGTATCTGTGACAAATCTTTGTTGATTTCAGAGCATCTGGGTAACTTTGTCATATAGGCAGACGCTCATGTAATCTGGAATATTGTCTTATTTTCATAATAGCAAAGTTTGCCTTAGGGTTTACTGTTAATTAATCATGTCCAAATATTAACTGACATCCATTCTTGGGTGTGAGCAAAACTCCCCCCCAGGGCACCTCCTCTGTGAAAAATTTAACATTTCCATTTAGGAAGTGAAAAGGATGAAATGCTCTAAGAATTAGGGCAGCTGTATACAAGGGAAAAAGCAGCTCACATTATCTGGGGGAAGACAGGGAAAGACCAATTGCCTCCTGGGAACCAGCTGAGGGAGAAGTCATCAGTTTTGGCTCCATTTGCGTGAAAGAAGGGAGAAAGGAAGAATGAGCAAGGAGCTGCCATCTTCCCCTGGGTTCACACTGGTATAAGTCCAAATGGAGTCTAAAATGAGCAGACGATGCAATCTTTGATCAGTATTACATTAATTTTACATTCTTGGTGATCTGTGTAGGCTTTATGGAGTTATCACAGACTTAGAGCAGTGCAAATGAGGATAGACCTAAACCTAGGGAGGAAATTCCTTTTCTTAGGAGAATAATTTGGGTGAGCATATCCATATGGGATCTTACCATAAAAAAAATCCAAGACTCCTTGAACTTTTTGGGAATGGTATAAAAATGAACAATGAGTGTTTGAACTATTTTTCATTTATTCATGGAAGAACTGAAATATTTAAAAGTGGCAATCCTGTGGAATAAGATGATTATAATGTACATGTACAAAGAATGCACATCAAGACAGCCATGCAGAGGTGAATTGAAGTCTGTGCACAGAGAGATTTTACTCCCAGTGTTTCTTAACCCTGTTGTACACATATATTGGAAAAAAAAAAATCACCTAGAAGAGCTCATTTCTTTCCATCACAGTCTAGCTTTCAGAACAGTTCTATTTTTTTTTTCAAGAGATCTCTGGTCTTTAAACATAAAGGTAGACAATGAGTTAAAAATTATGTGGTTCATTGAAAGCTGTAGTAAAACCTGGAATCCATTCACTCACATGGTGTAAGATACTCTAGATAAACATATGTTACTCCATGCTTCCTGCTTGAAAACTTTGCTGTTCAAGCCCATTTTACTTTGAGGCACAGATGGGTTGCAACTCGCTTATATTTCCATATTTGGCCATTGAATGAGCCAAGAATAGTATGAGCATCACCATTTCCAGCTCTCACTTGCAATTTTCCCTCTTTATATTTTTTCCGATGGTAATTACAGTAAGTTTGGGAGAGTCTTTTTTTTTCCTCAAAGGTATATTGACAGTTGTTTGAATTATATTTTTTTTCTTTGATGACTGCAATGTTCTTGGAGGTGTTCAAGGCCAAATTGGATGGGGTCCTGAGACAGTCGATCCAGTGGGCGGCATCCCTGCCCTTGACATGGGGTTGGAACTTGAAGATCTTTATGTTTCCTTCCAACACAAGTCATTCTGTGATTCAGTGATTGTTCAAATCACCCATTACCATTAGATCACATCTAGAATACTCTGTCCTGTTCTGGTCAAAGGAGGCAGAACCAGGCTTTGCACGACAGGAGAGGACGGCCAAAGGACATAAGCTGAAACAGACTTTCAGACAAGATTTAAAGAGAAACTTCCACCAGGAGGGCACTCACACTGGGAGGTGTTGCTCAAAGTGGTTGTACGGCTTTGCTCCTCAGAGGTTTTGAGCAACCACCTGGATCAAGCCCAGAGCTACAGCTGTCTGTGCTTCGAGTAGAAGGTTTAATCAGAGACTTCTGAGGCCCCTTCCAAACTGCATTAATCTGGTCCCACACAGCTTTGCATTTATTCACAGAATCATAGAAACACAGAATGGTTTGAGTTTGAAGGGACCTTAAAGCTCATCTCATTGCAACCCCCTGCCATGGGCAGGGACACCTTCCACTATCCCAGGTTGCTCCAAGCCCCATCCAACCTTGCCCTGGACAATTCTAGGGATGGGGCAGCCACAGCTTCTCTGGGCAACATGTGCCTCACCACCCTCACAGTAAAGAGTTTTTCCCTGATATCCGGTCTAAACCTACTCTCTGTCAGTTTGAAGCCATTTCCCTTTGCCCAGTCGTTCTTGTAAATAGTCTCTCTCCATCTTTTCATGGGTTCCCTTCAAGTACTGGAAGGTCACAATTAGATCACTCTGAAGCTTCCTTTTTTTCCAGACTGAACAATCCGAATTTTCTCAGCTTTAACTTGTAGAAGAGGTACTCCGTCACTCTCATCATCTTGGTGGCCTCCCCTGCACTCACTTATTATATGGCTCTGCAGCATCATTAAATATATATTTTGAATCCTGCTGCATTGTTTGCACACACTTTTTTTGTCTTTCTCAAAGAATCCCTTGTCTTGCACTTATGCAAAACTCCTTTGATCTCACATTAAAAATTGCTGATGTTTCTGATGTTTTCTTGTATTACATTGATAAGTTCTCCCATGACCCATGGCTAAGAAGTCATTCCTAGATGACACTTGACTTTAGTCTCTCTTGAAATCTTTGCTGAATTGCTTTCTTGCTCTTGTAAAATGTATTCAACATCACAGCTATACGACAGATAAGTGAACGTTCTGGCAGATTCCAACCTCAGGAAAACAAACCATTTTAAGTCTAAATTTGTATCAAGCTATCCCTTCCTGTATGTACATATTTTGACACCTTCGTCAACACAATTTCACTGTGCTTTTGTGGAATATCTATATATTTCTTGAAACCTCTTTAAGTAGATAAGCAAAATTCAGGCACTTCTCCCAGTTTATTGAGTTTTCACAACTCCATTTATAGTTTAGTTACTTCAGAGGGTTCTGGAACAAAAGCCAGAGATAAGAACTGAGAGGTTTGGAAAAGTTGAAGGAGAAGCAAGTGTGCTTTTGTTTGCATATATGAATGTAGAGTGTATATGAATGTCTGTTTCTTTACACAGCCTCCTTCTCTTTTCTGCAGACCTTAGAATTTTTTATATTGTCAAGTTTTGTGCTGCAAACCCAAGTTTGGCTTGAGTTCCAGGAACTCAGATTGAGAGTTTTTCAGTTTTACTCCTTGGAGTTTGCACAAACAAGCCACGACTTCTAGAAAATATGGTAGAGGATCAGAGCATGGCATGTGGATGTGGTGAGGATATGGGTTAGTGGTGGCCTTGGCAATGTGGGAGAAATGGGTGGACTCAATTGTCTTAAAGGTCTTTTCCAACCTAAGCAATTCTATGATCTTATGATTCTGTTGTTGCAGTAGGAAAAAGGTGATGTCCCATAATTACTCAACTCATTTTACTAAAGTACGTTGGCACTGATATCCCTTTGACAGAAAACTGTGTATTTTTTGCAGCTTTCCTGTGCCAATGAGGTATTCAGTGCAGCATTCATGTCTGAGTTCCACTGCTGCCCAGGACACCAGAAGAATATAAAAAAATAAGGAATTTAATGTGGGAATTCAGGAAGCAACACAACTACATCTGTATTGGTAAGCTAAAGAGCCAGTTGCAGTTTTTTGGCCCATAGGCCATACTATCAAATTCTTTTAGCCTTTGAAATATAATAGAAAGCCTCCAAATTCGTCTTGGAGGTGATCCATGGCCTGTGTTGATTGAGAAACCATGTTTAAATATTGTATAGCGTTGTGCTAGTTTACCTGGGTAAAAAATGTCTTAGGCATTACACTGCTAAAGGAATTCAATAAAGTTCTGGTGCCCATGTTCAGGAGCTGATAGGTTCAAATTACCAAAACTGACAAAATTCAGGTGCCTGATATCTGAGAAAAACTGGAAAAAGGTGTCTTAATAGTGAGACTAATGAGGAATAGGCTACTGGAGATTTACTCTTCCCAAATTGTATCAGTGGTTATAAAAGCTCATAATTTTTTTTTGTTAGTCCCTTGTTCACTCACTGGGGTGTATATCAGAAAATCATGGCTGGAAGCAAACTGATATGAAATTAGACAGGCTTTCACTACCACTGTAACATATTTCTGACGATAATGAGGATTTAGGAGCCAAGTCCCTTAAGTGTTTGCCATTTCTGTGCGTTAATTCATTGCACATTTTGTAGATCTGAACAGTAAAAAAAAAAAAAAAAAGAAAAAGGGGGAATATCTGAAAAATTAAGCTTTTTAGAAATATGAGCAGAAAATTAGGAAAAACTGGAATACTAAAACCTGGGGATTCTTCAGATTCCATAGAAGTATATGGTCTCCTCCAGCTGTCTTTGAAAAGCTCTAAAAAATATAGGCATCTTTTTTTCATTTAGTTTTGGAGTTTTTTACTTCCAGCAATTTTGTTTGCAATATAAAATATTAAATTTTGTCACAGGGGTAAAAGTCAATGACTTTGCTAGTTAGTTTGTTTGGAAGGAAGAATAATATCTTCTTTGGAAACTAGAGAGCTTTCCCTGAGTCACTTTGGGTCCATCTCTTGCATTTCTCGTGTGTGGGCAGAGTCCTGCACTTGTGTTACATAACGAGGATCTCCCCAGGCACAGAAAATTTCAGGAGCCGATAGAAATATCAGTCCTGGATGGCACAAAATAAATGAAACATCACACAGCTTTTGAGAAAGGGGAAGTTTTTTATTGGTTTTTTTTACATGCCATCCTTCTCTGATAAGTAGTTGCAGACTATCAGCAACTTCTGCTATAGAAGTCGCAGCAAAGGCTGGTTATAATCTTGTATATTAAATGCCACAGGAGGTGAATAAATCAGCTTCAACGTGACATGTCATTTGTGACTGTTGATTGCATGTCTAAGTAAAAACTAGAGTATAATGAAGAATCCAGCAGCAGAGCCATGATAACAATGATCCAAGGGTAAGTCAATTGTTTGCTAACCTGCTGTGCATTTTCTCCACTTCATGTCTCTGCTGTTTTTCCTGTTCTTCTACACATACAGGTCGGACACACACAAAAAATCTGAGTGCCTACTGAGGCCAAAACTAAACCTTTGCAAATAGTGATAATAGGAATCAGAAAATTTTGTTTGAGCATCTTCGTACTGAAAGGAAACTTCTCTGTTGTCACTAAAAGAAAGAATATGTGGTGGGAGCATTATAAAAAGTGTTCCTCTGGCAAAGGAACAAGCCACAGCTCTTGTTAGTGTAGGACCAAAGACTGCTGCCTTTTTCAAAACAAATAGCAAAGCGGTTAGAAACAGAATTTACTATATGGATAGGGATGTCAGGTAGGAAAAGTGAAGAGCAGAGCAATAAGAATAATCATGTCACAGTGAAAACCACAAGAAAGAAATGGGAATGAACCATGTGCAGAGGTACTGTACAAATTAATATAGCTTCCAAAGTGCTGTATGTATTTTAAAATAGGCGTTGAGAGAAGAATAATTAGCAGCAAAAGGGGAAAAAGAAAAAAAAAATCAAGTTAGGGATGTACTTTTTCAAACCTGGGGCAGATATTTTCAAAGGTGCTGAAATTAATATGATCTCAGTAGCTAATTCCCCCAGCTAGTTTTTAACTTTTTCATAGAGATGGTTACTATTGGGTAGCTAGATCCATAATTAGTCCCTTAAATCAAAGAAAATTAGTTTCCAGAGAAGTTGACCTCTTCTTAAAGTTTTTCAGAGTTCAGCGCTTTTGAAGATCAGGTCACTTTGATTTAGATCTTGGGTCCATAGCCTGGGCAACTTGACCTCCAGAGGCCTCTTGAACGAGTGTCACAGGGTTACAACCTCCGTGTCCACTCAGCACTGCAAAATGAAAAGAAGGCACTGCAAAGATCTCCCTGCAGGAGGGGCAGCCTGGTAGGACAGAGCTGTGTTACGACCTTGCTGGCTCAATGTGAGATAGCTGCAGGAAGGACACTGATTCCCAGCAAGCTGCACTGCTCTACTCAATGTTTTTCTGAAGTCAGTCCATGTGGAATGATGCACAAGCGGAATAAGGGGCAGCCATGAGGCTGAACTTGGAAGTAGGCGACCAGCCCACAATTCAAATGATTTGGTTCATTTCCTAAGATTCCTGAGTCAAGGCTGGCCAAGAATATCTCCTTACTTCAAATCAAGGGAAGAAGCTTTGCTAAAAACTGATGGGCTATTCTGCCACCCTGGGAAGGAATCCATCATGAGACCCTGCTTGATGGTCCAATTTCTTGGATGCACGGAAAATAAAAATTCAAAAATCCAAATGGTTTCCATACTCAGAGAATTTCCTTTATCTCCCTCAGTTACTGCCACCCACAGGCAAAATATTGGGTTTTGTTCCCATGACAGACAAGGAGACTTTAACCACCCCTTTAGTTCTAGTCTGGTCTAACTTAGTCTCTCTCACCATCACAGAATCATTAAGGAAAAGACCTCTAAGATCATCTTTTCAAAACAATGTCCAAGGTGATCTGTAAGAAGCTCAGATCAACTACTGGGCTGCCTAAGCACTGTAAATAGATATAGGTGGGTTCTGTGCTTATTTAATGGATATAATTCAAAGTCTCAAGACACACGTTTTACAACTGTTGATGCTTGTGTGGTTTTCAGGTAGTGACAATACACTGATGGAACCAGGGAGAGGATTACCATCATCTTTAAGCTCCCCTAAAGCCATTTTACCACCATTTTTGTTCCTAATACCGTTGCAATGGGTTTGTGCAATGATCCCATATATTAAACCTTCCATTTTTCTCTTTACTTTTTGTTCAACTTCTTTCTTTCTTCGTTACACGCCTCTTTTTTTTTTTTTTTTTTTTTTTTTTTTTTTTTTTTTTTTTTTTTTTTTTTTTTTTTTTTTGGCAAGATCTGTTCTTTTTCCTCCTTTCCTCTGATCATTTCCTTTTTCCTTGACTGCAAGAATCAGCCAATAGAAGGGTCAACTGTCTGTTTTGTGGCTTTGATGCTGCATTCTAAAATTATGAGGGCTGAGCTGGAAAAGGAATCAGTGATATTACATCATTGTTCATTACCTGAACAGACTGCTGCTCTTCTTGGCTGGATTCTGCATCTGAGACAAATATAATGATGTGGTTCAGTCCCATAACACATGAGAAGAGTGATAGAGCGAGATCTGGGAACCCGTCCATCAAAAAACAATGGAAAGCAGATTTCAGTTTCCATAATTTTTGCTTTAATGTCTTCTCACATAGACTGGAAAGGGCTGCAGGGAGCACTGTGACTGTCTTCTCTGACCTCTTGCACTACACAAGCCACTGACCTGAGCAAATTGATCTCTGCAGCTGGCCCTTAACTTGGGTTGAGTTTGTATGAAATCCCAACAGCTTCTGTCCTGGAGCAGAGCATCAGTACTGTGTTTATTCCACACCTTTTGGGAAGATGTCTAGGCTAGTGTTGGTTTTAGCTTAATGAGAAAATCTCTCTAGTGTTTCTCCATAATCAGTGGAGAGAAACGCATTGGCTCTTCCAGAAGGGTAGCCAGGGCACTCAGAGTTTGGCCCCTGCCATGAATTTTAACCTTAAGTGAATATTTTTTTCTTGTTTCTGACTATCAAGGGAGCTTGTGGAGATAAGCATTTCTAGAAAGAAGTCAGCCTGCTTGAATAACACCCTCTATGTCCTAATAACAAAGACTTCAAATTGATCCCTTTTTATTCATTTTTAAGCAGATGCTTTTTAAGGGAAGAGCCAACTCATTTTTGAGTGAGGGCACTATTTTCAAATTAAAATATTACTGTTGTCTATTACAATGTCAAAACAGCAAGTAAAACTAGCAAGAGAGTGAACATTACCCCTCGGAATTACTCATTAAACAACAATATCCCCATGTGTCTTAGTGGCATCAAGCTAGTGGTTCCTGGTGGATAATTATTACAACAGAATTCAAGCAGTTAAAATAACATTGGTGCTTTCACATGTCAAGCATTGTGTAGGAATTTGGGGTTTATTAGTGAGGTTAGTGGAATTCCTTAAGGAAGCCACAAGAGAACACTCTGTCTAAGCAATGGAGAACACAGAACAAGTTCATCAGCAGAAGACTTTGATAGAAACCCCTCTGGACACCCTTGTGCACCCATTTGCTGGCATAGGCAATACTCAAGTGTTAAACCCCAAATTTTTAATGGCATAAAAATAAACTATACAGACATCATTAATTTTCAAATAAAAAGAGTCAAAGGCGTACTACTTTTCCACGTTACCCATCCATATTCACCTTCCTACAGAAATAGTGGTCTTGGCCCATTCTAACAGTCATAAAATTGTCTGGACCTCTTATTATTAATAAAGGAGTTTAATTCTAGGATCACACTGAAATTCCGGTGCAGGTAATTGCATTTTGCGTGTCTTACCCTCCCTCAGCCCCTTCAGCTGCCTTTAGTTCCTGTTCAAATTGTGGCAGGGTATTGTCAAATATGTTTAATAACTGACATGTTCCATATCTGAAGTGTCTCCATGTTCTGTCTGACGAGGAGGCGAGTTCCCAGTTTGTTTCCCTAGCTGGCTTGCTCACCAGCTGTGTCAGGAAGTTCTCTTCCACACACTCCAGGAGCCTCCTGGGCTGTTTCCTCTCTGCTGTATTGCATTTCCAGCAGACATCTGGCAAGTACCCCATGAGGACAAGGGCTGGAGATTGTGAGACTTCGCTTTGCTGTTTGTAGAATATTTCATCTGCCTCTTCATCCTGGATGGGTGATCTGTAAGAGATTCCCACCAGAATATCGGCCTTGTTGGCCTTCCCCTGCCTCTTGTCCATAAACATTCAACCCAATCATCACTAACGATAAGCTCCAGACAATCAAAACTCTCCCTAAAATTCAGGGCTACCCCATTGCCTCTCCTTCCTTGCCAATCCCTTCTGAAGAGTTTATGGCATCCCCTGAAGGACTCCACCTGTGCCAGTCATCCTGCTGTGTTTTCATGATGGAAGTTACATCAGAGCTTTCCTGCTGCTCAATGTCTTCCAGATCCTCCTGTTTGTCACCCATGCTGTGTGCATTGACTTGGATGGTCTTCACTTGGAGTAGTGTTCTTGCCACATTTTTATGGGGAAAAGCCCTAATCCCTATGTGGCCATTCTCAGACACTTCCACGGTTTCTAACACATCAACAACCCTGGTGTTTTTGCTACCCCATGGATCGTCATCCCTCACCTCCAGTGAGGCAGCAGACTGAAGAACCCTGGTATCACACCACCCCTTGGCCACTGGCAAGTCCCCCCCAGGTTTATCTGCAGTTGTCTTGGTTTGATCTATTTCCACCTTCAAATGTAGTTTAAAGCTCTTTCAGTGGCCCCTGCTCATTCCTGTGCAAAGGACCTTTTCTCCTTTTGACATAGTTGTACCTCTGTGATGCCAGCAGGCCTGATGTCATGTAGACTCATCCATAACCAAAACCCCCCAAATTCTGCTGGTGACACCACCTGGAGACCTGCTGGCTCTCCCTGTTCCTTCCCTCATCATTCCTTGCAACTGGAAGGATAGAGGAGAATGCTACTTGTACTTCTGATCCCTTAACCAGTTGTCCCAGCTCCCTGAAGTCTCTTTTCATTGTCCTTGTACTTGTTGCAACTTCTATTGCTGTCAACTTGAAAAATCAGTAGTGGATAATAATCTGAGGGTTGTACCAGGAAGCTTTCTCTCCACTGCTTTAACCGGGGTTCCCTGGAGGCATCAGGCTTCCCTAAGAAGTCTGGTCTGCACACTGGGCCTTCTGTTCCCTCCACAGGGGAGTGTTCCATGACAGTGAGATATCTTCACAGGGCATAGGCTGATTAACCTCGGTAACACCTCCTAATTCGATGAACCTTTGTCCTCTTTTATCGTTTGTTTCCTCCTGTGCAGCCCTGTCCCTGTTACCCAGGGGCACCTGGGGAGGTGGGGCACTCGGAGATGCTCCTGCTGTGCCAGCCAGGGACTGGCCACCGTTGGCCCCTCTCCCTTAGGTCACTGTTCAGCCAGGTGGAGAGAGGACAGAGATCCTTCATATCCTGGATTATCCTGTCCTGTCTGCAGGACTCCCCAGCCTCCTCACCTCCAGCTGCACCTCTGCCTCCCCCAGTTCAGAACATCCTCCTGTGCACCACACTGAGCTCTCTGCTGCTAATTAAAGCTGCTCACCTCACCTCAGTAATTATCATCAAGTGCTCAGAAAACGAACAAACAAAAAAAACCACAACCAAACAAACCTCTTGACCAAAAGGAAATAAAAAAAGTATCAGAAGGTGTTGGAAGAAACCCCTTCACACCTGATTTTTCATGTGTGTGTGTGCCTGTTTAGCTCTATTCAGTTTTTTTGTTTGAATTGTATAAAACTGTTGAAACAAAATAATTTATTAGCTCAGTTTTATTTGCAAGGAAGGTTCAGTTGCCCTTTATATTATTGTTATATCTCAAGACAATGTTTCTTTACTTATGAGCAGATGTTTGAAATCCTCCAGGAGATTTTTATAAGACTATGGAAATGAACTTGGCATGGGTACCGGTCTCCCAGGTGGAGCGGGTGAACACAAGCCTTCTTAGAAGTCTCAGATCAAGGCTAGTCAGAAAGAGCAACAGAGCCCAGCCACCAAAAGCCTAGTGCTTTGGTGACTGACAGGTACAGGCTCTTTCTGAAGCATAAAAAGGAATGCTAAATGATCTCACTGACAGAATAAATCTTCTATTTGTTTGGTCTGGACCAGATGTGCTAAAGGCTGATGTGGAAATGTCTGCTGATGCCAATCTCAGTTTAAATCACAATTTGGCAGCAGGGCTTTTTTCACCCCTCTCTCTGCACTCCCCTCACATCCCCTTTTTTTT